>CM065719.1:26886538-26896538 GCA_033310375.1 Conus canariensis
CCTTGGCTCCCACCCTCCAGCTCTCCTACGCTTTTCACACACAATCCCACGCACGCACCCAAGTACAAGCATACGTACAACCACACTCATGCACAGAAGCACTCGCGCGCGCGCTCGCACACACACACACACACACACACACACACACACACACACACACACCTCCTCAACTCCACCTTTAATCCCCCCCCCCCCCCCCACCTACCCCTGGCCCACTTCCTCAAGATCGCTCAACAGACAGAGCATCCGTCCGAGGAGTTCCCAGAGGGGGAAAAACAGTTGTCATTGATAACGGCAGAGATCTTCAGGCCGACGAGGAACCGACCGCCTGCGCGGCTTGTCCCCTGCACAATGACCACTTGTTCCGACGATCGCTATCTCGGCGTCTATCTCTCTCACACCTTCCGAGCCTCTAGTCTCACCTTCTGTCCCTTCCCTCTCTTTGTGGTCGGCTCCTCTCCTGTTTATAAACACAGCAGCCGCGGCTAAAACATTTTTTTTTCCCCGTCGTGTTTTCAGCCCTGGGAGAAGTACAGCTGTTTACGTGCAGGAAAGAGAATATCGTGTCGTAGGTTATTTTTGACGATGCGTAAACTAAATGTTTGGGTGTGAAGGAAAGAGAAAGGGGGGAGGCTTCTTTCGGGGTGTGTGTGTGTGTGTGGGGTGTGTGTGTGTGTGTGTGTGTGTGTGTGGGGTGGTGTGTGTGTGCGTGCGTGCGTGTGTGTGTGTGTGTGTGTGTGTGTGTGTGTGTGTGTTGTGTGTTGTTGTGGTGTGTGTGTGTGGTAGTTGGTGGTGGTGGTGGTGTGTGTGTGTGGTAGTTGTTGTTGTTGGTGGTGGTGGTGGTGGTGTGTGTGATATGATATGATATGAATACTTTATTATCTCAAAAGATGAGAAATTAAGATATGTGCATAATAAACAGTATCACAAGACAACATGCATAATACAAGAATCATCACAATCAAGTGGCCACTTATAGAATTTACATGTACAGTCCAACACCCCCACCCTCCAACACACACACACACACACACACACACACACACACACACACACACACACACACACACACACACACTCACTCACTCACTCACTCACTCACTCACACACGGTTCTCGGTGGGTTCAGCTCTGTGTGTGTGTGTGTGTGTGTGTGTGTGTGTGTGTGGTAGTTGCTGTTGTTGGTGGTGTGTGTTATAGTTGTTATTGGTGTGTGTGGTAGTTGTTGTTGGTGGTGGCGGTGATGTGTGTGGTAGTTGTTGGTGTGTGTGTATGTATGTTGTGTGTGTGTGTGTGTGTGTGTGTGTGTGTGTGTGTGTGTGTGTGTGTTTGCGTTTATCTGTCAGTGTAGCTCGTTATTTCAAGTACCTCTCACCTTCCCCTCATCCCGCCAACAGTTTCTCAGAACTCTGAAATAAGGAGCTATCTGTGGGAAATACTATCGAGCAGGAGTGAAGGGCGGAGGGGTGAAGGAGCTAGGGGTGCGGAAGTGGAACTCAGGAGGGGAAGAAGTGGGGATGGGTTTGGTTAAAAGCTTGGGTCGCGGAGTGGACTGAACTGGTGGCGGAAGTTTAAGGACTTGAATGAATGGCGCCATGTGATTTTGTCAGGAACAGCTTCCGGTAAATCTCAATCTCTCTCTCTCTCTCTCTCTCTCTCTCTCTCTCTCTCTCTCTCTCTCTCTCTCTCTCTCTCTCCTTAATTCATAGGTTTGGTACGATAAGTGTTCGCCCAGTTGTCTCACCTTTAACTGATTTTGGACTACATATCGCTTTCGGGTCGTTCAATGGATTTTTCCGCGTGTGACCAGGCATGGCCTGTACAAATGACAGTTTTTTTGTTTACAATTGCACAAAGATTGTATATCACAATAGCACAAAAAACGCTTTTTTTTAAACAAAACTTCGATCACCAAGATATTATACTTCAGGCAATATTCTGGACAAAAAGAATCCTTATATACTCGGGATACACAGTCACAGTCGCCGTCATGGTCCAAACAAGCAATCGGAATATATCAACTCTAAAGGATGGTTTTATGTTCAGATCACAAGCCGTTGGACTGAACTATCAAGCACATAACAGCTGAACCCACCGAGAACCAAACAAACGAAGGATTCAATTTCAACCCAGAGCAAGTACAGACGCAAATCCAGCACACTACTATTTTAACACAACATCAACGCACCAAACTCCAACTATGAACTGCCCAGTCTTACACACTTAGAATTAATCCGCGTGGACCAGAGTCCTTTCCTATCCGCCACTTAAGAACTTGGTACACACCTGTCAACCTCCCACTCAGTCTCTAACACACAAACAACTAGGACACCCTGCATTTCAACCACCTAATATCTCTAACAACAGTCCAACAAAATTCTCAAGGAACACCAGCATCTCCACTGTAATATCACGGTTTCTGGAGCTGGAGTACCTCCATCGTTTCCATTCGTAAAAGCAAAGAAAAAAAAACTCTACAGAGAATAATAAAACACAGCAAACCCAAATAAAAGAATAAAAAAGACACTTTATTTACAAAAAAACACACTAAATACCATAAACATACACTTTGGCACAATACCCTTCTACCCAGCTACTAACAGTGATATACCCCACCCGATCCTCCCCAATCAAAAAATGAGCTCGTGGCACACGTCAGACAGCATCAAATTCTTCCCAGTCTCTCCGTAAGGCTTCCGTTTCTTACGACGTGGCAGTACCACAATTCCATGAACAAAACACACGCTAAGGTAAACTTCTGCAGCGAGTATAAGCTAAAATCCCAACGGTAAATCGTATAACAAGAAGCACACCAAAGAATAATGAATGAAAAGTACCACGTGGTTAGCGAAATGTTAATACTGTTTTGGTAAGCAAATGGAAACAACCAACACACATATCCTCACCTCCAGTTATGATCCCAATGAAACTGGCTAAACCAATAAATGTTTGTCTACAGGCTCATTCCTTCGCATCCACTAGGTGTTTGCCTTGAAACGATACTGCTTCAGCAAAGATCCCAGTCTCGGTAATTCTTGCCTGGTAGCTTTCCGCAATGAAAGCAACAATCCACACAGAACTGGGACGATTTTTTTTTTCATTAACTGACAAATCCCTTAACATTTTTTCAAACTTCAGTATCCCTTTATTCCCAAGTTAATATATTTTCTTACGTGTTTGATTACTCAAGCACACATAAACTCGCACAATCTTATTTATTTTCAAGCAGCATTTCCCTTAATGAAAGAAACACAGATAGGTTTTCTATCCTCATGGGGGAAAGACAAGCCTTGTTATGAAGACAATAACAACGACGACAAGGACAACGACGACGACGGTGAAGGCAACGACGAAGAAGATGAAAGCGACGACGACGACCATTAAAGCGACGACGACGACATAGAAGGCGACGACAACGACAATGAAATGAAAGCGACCATGACGATGAAGAATTAACAGGGTTTATTGTAGTGGGTATATGTGGGTACTAATGTAAATTGCCCATTCGTTTTGTTCTTCACCTTAATAATCACGTAAAACCACTCTTGACTGAAAAAGTGAAGGAAGACTAGGGCATGGGCCTCTTAACCAGGAAGCGACGACAGCTAGGAGTTTGGATCGCTGAGTGAGGCGCAAATGTGCCACACCTCCGGAAATCGTTAAAGGCAGGCGAGCTTCCCTGCCAACATTCGCAGAAGTAGGGGCACCTCTCCCGAATACGGGTCAACGATCTAACGCCTCACGCCCGACAGCGAGCAAACACAGGCGACGAACATGAAAACTAAACCGAGGCTTCACAAGATGCCGACACACAGGAAGAATGAGAGGACGGAAGCTCCACTCGTCACGAAACTGATCTGGACGATTTCAAGTGCATGTAACAGTTACGAGTGTATGTCTCAGGGCACCTCTTTCATTTCCCACGAATACGATCTGTTACTTCGGTACATGTTTATTTATATCCTTGGGTAAACGAACGGAACATCTCTAGTCCATTTTGCTTTGTGTACAACAATGAAGTCGCTGTAGCCTCTCCACAGTCCTCAGTTTTAATCATCATTTCTCTTAAGGAATGATATCTTCTCGAGATCTCTCTTGTGAAAATTCATACAGATTTCTAGTATTGTACAATGACAGTTTATGACAGTTGATTTATTTCAGTTGTTGTCTACTCACAGAAAATCGACTTTCTTCAACATAGATATCAAACATCATTTCATTTTATTGTGATGATTTATATAATTGTTTATAATCAAGTTTCCCTTCCAAAACCTAACCCCACGCCCACCCTTGACACAAACATGTCCTTTCAGTGTCAACTTTTCTATTCGAATAACCACTGCGGTCTTATGCATACACACCAACACACGCTTGTTTCCCTTTCGGTTAAAGTCATACTTCACAACTACCCCCTTTTACAATTAATATCTCTTTTTCCATAGTCGGAGCTTGCTCCTCGACAAACTGTCATCATTCTGTCAATGACAAAACAGAAAACAACTCGGATTTAACATAATTCTACACAACTAGCCACCCAAACGCAGAAAACAAATTTAAAGCATTCGACCACAAAAAATATAGACAACCACAATCTGCAGCACACACTGTAATTACCGACCTCTCACTCCCCATCGATAAACGCTAGTCCACCATATACCTCAGTTCCAAGACAAGCAGGATTACTTCCTCTTCTTTTTCTTCTCGAACACTCTAGATGAGAACGCCAGCTCCTCTGACGAATGCTGCCGTGCGCTGTAGGTCCTAAGGGCACCGTCGAGCTTCCTCTCCACTGATGTTTGCTCCGTCCATATCTGTTGTCTCAAAGCTTCGTGCAACGGGCAATCCTGCAGTAGATGTGCTGTTGTCATACTGCCGGTCTGACATGGGCACTGGTCTGACTGACCGATCCTGAACTTGGTAAAGAGGTGATAGTTCAAGCGGTTGTGGCCTGTCCGCAGTCTGAAGACGGCCACCTGCTCAGATCTTGTTAGCAGGTGGTACGGGTCATGTCTATTGAAATGTGGATGCTCCTATAACCACTTGCTCTGCTGTCTGGCTTTGATGATTGTCTTGGCTTCATTGAGGGTTGTGGAGCTGTCTTCCTGTTTCTTTGTTGCTCCCTCTTTAGCCAGAGTGTCTGCAACCTCGTTGCCAAGTACGTTGCAGTGGGAAGGGATCCACTGTAGAACGACTGTGCCGGCTCTGCATAGGGAGATAAGGGCGGTGGATAGGTCGTTCAGTTCTTTGTCTCTGGCAGTCTGTAGGGCCTGCAAGACAGACAGAGCTTCTGAAAGAAAGACGACGTTGCTGGAGGTATGAGGGCTGTGCTCGATATGGGCTGCTCCTGTTTGTATGGCAACTGCCTCGGCCTTGAAGTTGGTGGAGTAAAGGCCGGTTGCGAGTGAGATTCTTTCTTCTCTCCCTCCTGGATACTTGATGTAGATTACAACGACTGCGGCTGATCCTCTGATCAGCCCTGACCTGCTATCGGGATGACAGCAGACACAGAAACAAAACAAATATGTCAGCACTGCTCAGAGCACATGGCCCATGAGGATGGTGCACTCAACTCGACTAACTCAACTTACACATAGGTTGGGGCGAACAATGAAGACCAAATTCCTCCTCAAAGAGAGTCTTCAAATTGAGGTCCGTGTCATCCTCAATCGAGACTACAGCTGACAAAGAGAAAGCCGCTCAATCCACGACAGCACCGCGGTGAAAAAAAACGTCCGTGTCTGGTGGCAGTAACTGATCCAGCCAGCGCTAACTGAAATTAGGCACTGAATCAATAATGAACTGGTTCCAGAGTGTTTTAAAAGTTATCAGCACCTAACTTTACCTATAACAGTAACAGATATTTTTTGTTCGAATGAAACGAAGACAATGAGCGGTATTTTTACACTTCGAATATTACGCTAGCGCACACACGCACTCGTTCAAAAAATGACAGATTCTTACTATTTTTCAGCCTGCTTACGAGATTGTTCTGTTGCTGAGCACGAAAAGCATGGCTAAGCTTCACTTTGCAATCTTGTTATCGAGCCTTATTAGCAACGTGCTCAGGGCTAATGATCAAAACCAATTGTGTTGTTTGTTTAAGATCATCAGGGAGTAGTCATCATTTTGATTTCTTCTTATTCACTTAGCACCAGGGCACAGATAGTGCCGCAACACCTGTGTCTGAAACTGTGAAAATCACGTAAAGACAGCGTGAATAGAAGACACTGACGACTCCCCTCAGTCCTTCGTCCACACACAAACTTAACTGAAGGGAGTGGTGGGGGGGAGAGACAAATAGAACAAGAGGGTAACGATAAGTTCAAGGAAAAACAAATGGAACAAGAGAACTTTTGGACAACCTGTCCATTTCAAGAGTCACACCGCCCTGCGAGTTTACGGCGGCGAGACATCCGAAGATGGGGACGCCAAGTCATTGAAACTACGATTCAGATCCGTCGCTAGTCTGTCCGACTGTTTGTCTGTCTGCTTCGCCTACCAGGAACAACAAGTAGTATTTACAAAACCCTCCTTTAACCAGCCAGTGACAGATTTTATTACTGATCAGGATAGGTGATAATGACGGGCATACTGATCAGGACAGGTGATAATGACGGGCACTCTGATCAGGACAGGTGATAATGACGGGCATACGGATCAGGACAGGTGATAATGACGGCATACTGATCAGGACAGGTGATAATGACGGGCATACTGATCAGGACAGGTGATAATGACGGGCATATTGATCAGGACAGGTGATAATGACGGGCATACTGATCAGGACAGTGATAATGACGGGCATACTGATCAGGACAGGTGATAATGACGGGCATACTGATCAGGACAGGTGATAATGACGGGCATATTGATCAGGACAGGTGATAATGACGGGCATATTGATCAGGACAGGTGATAATGACGGGCATACTGATCAGGACAGGTGATAATGACGGGCATAGAGGAAGATCAGGGAGGGGGTAGGGAGAGGAAGACGGACGAAGAGGAGTTTCCAGGCATTTTCCCCATGTGCATCTTTTTTATATTCTTTCAGTCGATTTCATCGAAAATAGCAATATTTCTTGTCATAGTAAACAGCTTTAAAACGCCATTTTCTTATTAAAAAAAAGAAAAAGAAAAAAGAAACTGCGATTGACTGTTCTTTCTTTCTTTCCTTTTTTCATCTTTTTTCAATTTTTTTTTTTTTTTTTTTTTTTTTTTTTTGTGCTAAAGGTGTGGGTGAGATACGTTGCCGTTTGGCTGATTTCTGTCAATGTGTGTTGGTAGTTTTAAACACTAATAAGTTTGCTTACTCTTTTCTGATTAAAATATTGGTAACTAACACTAAACAGTGCGCGCGCGTTTTTGTATGAAAGAGAGACAAACAGACACAGAGAGAGAGAGAGTGACAGAGAGAGAGAGATGGTGGGTGAAGGTGGGGATGAGGGATGAATGATGGATTTACCGTGGCTTCAGATCATACCGAAATACGGGGGGAGGGTGAAGACATACAGGAAAAGGGAGGGGGGGGGGGTGTGAGAGAGAGGGGAGGGGGTGGGGATGTAGGGGGCAGGGGCCAGTGGGAGAGGTATAAGCCGATGGTTTACGTGCCGTTTGAGGAGTACGCAAATGCACTGAGGCACGTCAACCGTGTTTTGACATGGCGGAGCAGTTGACCCGCCGTCTTGATTTATGTCTTTGTAACACTGAGCACACACACAGTCACACCGTTGTGACACACCCTAGCTGGTTTAAAATCAATCTGTTGCATTTCCCCATTTATCTGTTAATTCAATCTCTCCGTAGCTTCGTACAAGTGGTGCAGTGTGGTACCCCTTGAACGAAATCAGTTTAAACGGGATGCATACAGAAACCATCTCATAACAAAGTATAACATTTCCAGTTATTATCATTATTCTTATCATTATTATTATTCTTTTTGATAATTATTATTATTACTATTATCATTATCATTATAGCATTTGTTGCTGTTGTTTTTCCTTGTCACCATGATGATTATAAATGTAGTTATCATTTAGTTATGTAATCAATTTGTAGCCTAAGTCAAAGACATTATAACCTGAATAAAGCGTTTGTTTCTGTCGCAAAAATCTTTCTGTTGGTCATGAAAAAGAAGCCCCTCGATATATGTCCGCTTTGAAATCAACCATTAATATAAATAAGGCAAAAAGAGATTCTAAGAAATAAACAAACAACGACCAAAGCCTAGACATAAACTGAGCTTTAACCAAAGGAAGTCGTTGATCTGTGTGTGTGTGTGTGTGTGTGTGTGTGTGTGTGTGTGTGTGTGTGTGTGTGTGTGACGACAAGACCTACATTGATCGTGTGTCAAAAAGCGTGTCATTTCAAATCGAGCATAGGCGGTATATAAATACTCTCAATAAGAATGACAATGAATAATAATGATGATAATTAATACACGCCCGTGCGCGCGCGTGCACACACACACACACACACACACACACACACACACACACACACACACACACACACACACACACACAGATATATATATATAGACAGACATCTAGAAGGATAGACAGATAGATACATAGGCAGACAGACAGATAATGTGACTGCAACAGACTGCCGCGTTACTGTAAACAAGTCAACATACAAATATACATCAAACACAAGTGCAGGTAATGTTTATTTTAATAAAGAATACGGAACAGAAGTCAAATTTCGACATATGTCTTCCTCAGACATTTCAAACGACAGACATCCAAAGTACACAAAACAATACTCCCCAGATCGCAGTCGGTTAGTGTGTGTGTGTGTGTGTGTGTGTGTGTGTGTGTGTGTGTGTGTGTGTTGTGTAGGTACGTGCGCGCGTGCACGCATACGTGTGTGTCACTGTGGTGTCCCCATATCAAAGTTGCTGACGAAGTATAAATACGAAAAAAATGGTGAATGTAGGAGACATGTGGGGTGGTATATGATGGTGAAAGGGTCGGTAAAAAGTGTGGGGGGGGGGGGGGGGGGGGATCACAAGTGTAAGTGCGCTCACATGTGTGTGTGTATGAGTGAGTGTGTGTGTGTGTGTTGGAGGAGGGGGGGTGCGTGTGTGTGTATGACTGAGTGTGTGTGTGGCGGGGGTGCGTGTGTGTGTGTGCGTGCGTGTGTGAATAAAGGGACTGGAAGAGTAAAGCAGGGAGAGAGAGGTAGAGGAGGGGAGGAAGTGGGGTTAAGAAGACACCTGAACCACTAGAGGCAAAAGTAGGTCACCAGTGACCTTTCAGGTCTCACCAGCAGGTCCCCAGAATAACACCCAGCCATCAGATCCAGACCCTCCTCGCTGTGACATGTGACAGGACATAGAGATGAGACGAGAGAACCGCGACGACGACCGATAACACAGCAATGACGACGACTACGACGAGGAGACCAGTGGGGGGAGGGGGGGGGGGGGGCTGTCTGTGATTCGTGGTCGTTGAAGCCGAGAAGAGGAAGCCCTAGCCTAGCAGCGAGACGGGAAGGAAGCTGTAACGATACACATCATAACTGCCAAGAGCTGACAGCCCCTGTGATAACCACGCTTCCTTTCCTGTCCCAGTTGCCCCGAAATACACATTTTCAGGGGCAGCTGCAACCAGTCACAAGGCAATGGGAAGGTGGGTGGGTACCAGAGGGGGTGGGGATGGGTTGGAGGGAGGGTTATGCCGTTTTCCGTTTTGTCCGTTTCTTGGTATCGCTTTCCGATTCGACGGCGACTCGGGTATCGCCAGTGTGTGGATGGATGCCCACACAGACTTTTGCTGGACACTGAAACGGATTCAGAAGAATGTATCAGAATAGAATCCTCTGTCTTGATAGGATAAGGGAAACTTGAACTGAGTTTGCCACACCTATGTGTCGAATTTTTTCCATGACCACTGTAAATGGTCTATGATATGATGCGTCTTTCGGGGGAGGGGGGGGGGGGGGTTGTTTTGTTTCGTGAGTGACTGCTTCATAAATCCTTTTTTCTCACCCATCCT
>CM065719.1:26901538-26934038 GCA_033310375.1 Conus canariensis
CCACATTCTATGTCCTCAAAGACAGGCCTCCACTCCCACATTCTATGACCTCAAAGACAGGCCTCCACTCCCACATTATTGTCCTCAAAGACAGGCCTCCACTCTCACATTCTATGTCCTAAAAGACAGGCCTCCACTCCCACATTCTATGTCCTCAAAGATAGGCCTCCACTCTCACATTCTATGACCTCAAAGACAGGCCTCCACTCCTACATTCTATGTCCTCAAAGATAGGCCTCCACTCTCACATTCTATGTCCTCAAAGATAAAAGATAGGCCTCCACTCCCACATTCTATGTCCTCAAAGATATGCCTTCACTCCCATATTCTATGTCCTCAAAGATCGGCCTCCACTCCCACATTCTATGTCCTCAAAGATAGGCCTCCACTCCCACATTCTATGTCCTCAAAGATAGGCCTCCACTCCCACATTCTATGTCCTGAAAGATAGGCCTCCACTCCCACATTCTATGTCCTGAAAGATAGGCCTCCACTCCCATATTCTATGTCTTCAAACACAGGCCTCCACTCCCACATTATCTGTCCTCAAAGATAGGCCTCCACTCCCACATTCTATGTCCTCAAAGATAGGCCTCCACTCCCATATTCTATGTCAAAGATACGCCTGCATTGCCACATTCTGTGTCCTCAAATATAGGCCTCCACTTCACATACTGTGTCTCCAAAGATAGGCCTCTACTTCACATACCGTGTTTTCAAAGATAGGCCTTTACTCCACATACCGTGCTTTCAAAGATAGGCCTCTACTTCACATACCGTGTCCTCAAAGATAGGCCTCTACTCCATATACTGTGTTTTCAAAGATAGGCCTCTACTTCACATACTGTGTCTCCAAAGATAGGCCTCTACTTCACATACCGTGTTTTCAAAGATAGGCCTCTACTCCATATACCGTGTCTTCAAAGATAGGCCTCTACTTCACATACCGTGTCTTCAAAGATAGGCCTCTACTCCACACACTGAGTCCCCAAAGATTGACCTCTACTCCACATACCGTGTCTTCAAAGATAGGCCTCTACTCCACATACTGAGTCCCCAAAGATATGCGTCCACTCCCTCATGAGGGTGTCGGGCAAATGACTAGCTTGCTACTCATTTGTCGAACGGACAGGACAGTTCGTCATGCTGCCCACAACACTGACATTATTTTTTTCCTTTGATACCGATGACATCTCTGAAAAAGATCCTCTATAGTCGGTGGGCCTTAACGAAGCTGAGTAATCGAAAACAACTTAAAACAAGCCTCAAGGCCTAACAGGGCAAACGCTAATGGGGAGACCGAATAAAACCAGTATCAGAGACAGGGACGCTATGTTCAAACTTGAGCGCGCAGGGTTTTCTCCGTCCCTTTCTGAACAATGTTCTTTTCTTTCTTGAATTAATTTTCTGTTAATGCTTGGCATTGTTCTACTAGGGAGCTGACATTGTCTTGAACCTTCCCGTTGACCCAGATAGTGAAGCGGCGGAGAGAGAGAGAGAGAGAGAGAGAGAGAGAGGAGAGAGAATGAGGCGGCGGGAAGAGACGCAAAGAAGAGTGAGGAGGGGGGGGGGAGAGGTCAAGTGAGGCTGCACAACCTGTGTGGCGGCGGAGTGGTCATATCCGCTCATTATGTAGCTGTTAGTGCTGGGATGGATTTTAATGAGGTTGCCCGGGAGGAGACTTCAGTAGTGCGTTCTTGCTACAATTATTGTGCTACTACTACTACTACCAGAACTGGGGGTGGAGGTGGGGTGGGGATGGGGGTTCTGCTGCTGACTCTGTTGCTACTACTTAGTGTACTTTGTCTCTCTCTGTCTGGCTGCCCGTCTCTGTATCTATGTCTCAGTCTATGTCTTTCTGTCCGTCTCTCTCTGTCTCTGTCTCTGTCTTTGTCTCTCTCGCTCTCTCTCTCTCTCTCTCTCTCTCTCTCTCTCTCTCTCTCTCTCTCTCTCTCTCTCTCTCTCTCTCTCTCTTCTTCTTCTTCTTCTCTTCTTCTTCTTCTTCTTCTTCTCTAATTCCATTCAGACAGTCATAGCTGGACTTGTCGACTTGATTGCCTCTTCACCTGTTGAGGAGTGAAAGTAGAACAAAGCGAGTGTGTCTGACCAGCATAATGAAGACACCTGGTGAATCTCATCCGTCAGGAACCTTCACTCTTCAGTCCTCTGCTGTTCTTTTTAAGTAGTTTTAGCCTCACCATTAAGCAGACGTGATGCTGCATGTATGAGTGCGCGCGCGAGAGAGAGACATAGCGCGCGCGCGCGCGCGTGTGTGTGTGTGTTGTGTGTGTGTGTGTGTGTGTGTGTGTGTTTCTGTGTGTGTGTGGTGTGTGTGTCTGAGTGTGTGTGTGTGTGTGTTGTGTGTGTGTGTGTGTGTGTGTGTGTGTGTGTGTGTGTGTGTGTGTGTGTGTGTGACAGAGGGACAAGAGGATGATCTCCCTCGAAGGCTGATGTGTCCTTAGCTCCGTGTTCACTTGCTTGTATATGTAGATCAAAAGTGGTTTGCTGTCCTTTTTTTTTTTTTTTTTTTTTTTGTTGTTGTTGTTGTTGTTGCTTGTGACATGATGATGCGAGATGTCTAGTTTGGGAGGTATTTTGTGCCCTTCTTTCCCCCGTTCACAACTGAAGCGGTGCACCCTCTTTTTCTGCGATCCTAGCGACTTTAAATTCTTCATGGGAGAACGCAGTTCAGGTCTCTCTGCACCATACGTCTGGAATTCACTGCCATGCCGTCCATTCCGAGCAACATCTCATCTCTGCCCGAGCTTACAAGCGGTCCTAAGACACTTGTTTCAACTAGCATTCCCATGAGCTACATTGTAACCCCTACACGTTGGGTGGGAGGGCGGGGAAATTAAGGGGAGAACAGGGATGGGAGGTCTGTGCGTTGGTGAAGGGGTGGGCGGATGGGGGAGAG
The DNA here is from genome assembly GCA_033310375.1 of Conus canariensis. Classification (NCBI taxonomy): domain Eukaryota; kingdom Metazoa; phylum Mollusca; class Gastropoda; order Neogastropoda; family Conidae; genus Conus; species Conus canariensis. The sequence goes on from CM065719.1 coordinate 26,904,456, forward strand.
GCGGAGAAGTGGTTTGGATGCATGTTAAGCTCCAGTGACTGATGAGCGCATCCAGTTGCTAATATATCGCGCTCTGTGTCGGAGGTTTGTCTGACGATGCTGCTATTCCTTAACAGCAGGACTGACCACTACAATGGTTAATGCACTGTGACCTGCTTTCTAGATATAGGATCATTGTATATAAGATTTTAACTCGTCGATTTTTCAAAAACATTTATTTATAGCATTATCTTTCCATTTTCCTATTCTGTCCTTCGCTGGATTGGCATCGGAACTCATTGTGACTCTATCCAAAGACAGTGAGAATTCCACGGAATTATTACAGTCACAAGTAGTAGCACATGTAACATGGATCTTGCTCGTCCATCCTTCTCCTTTGTAACCTGCCATTCATCTCCCCTCTCCCCCCCCCCCCCCCCCCCTTGCCTCCTCACTCACGCGGCCGTCCCCTGTTCATGCTCATATACATCCAAACCTCTCATATACGACACACACATATACACACGCGCGCGCGCTCGTGCGCATACCCACACTAGGTTATATATAAAACTTATAGGTACACACTGTCTAGTGCGCATGTGTGTTGAACTGGACCAAAAAAAAAAAAAGAGAGAGAGAAATATGAGATAATTCACAGGCCGATTCTGATTGTAAACGGAGAGCGGCAGTTTTATGCCATGAGAGAACACCGAGGCTATTGACGAGGAACATCCAGTGGGCGAACGTCAGTTCAGATGTCGGGCGCGACTAACGATCCTGTGCGCATGACAGACTTTGATGGATCTCGCACATCCTGTCGCTGAAGAGCTTAATAAATATTCATGCCGCTCGCCTCCATGCCGCCTCCCCGATATTTCTTTTGGTCTTAAATAAACACGACAACCTGAGAATTATTCTATGCTTCCGCATGTTAAGATAGACCTGACTGGTCGCGGCAGCCTTGACTTTTATTGTGGCCTCCTGCTGAGGAATGTCATAACAGGCCTGCGTACTTTGTTTCTTCTTTTCTTATACCTTGTTTAGTGTCTTTGTGTGTGTGGGGGGGGGGTGGGGGGGGGAGTGTTGGGTACAGCGGACATCCCTGTCCTTCGCTGGATGGTCTTCCTGGATGTGTCGTTCGTGTCATCTGTCTACCCTTCGCCTGTCAAAATATTCATTCCATGCCAGCGATAACATTTGTCTGGCGGGTCGTAGTCGAAGCGTACTTGGCCTCGCACAATTCTCTCTCTCTCTCCTCTCTCTCTCTCTCTCTCTCTCTCTCCTCTCTCTCTCTCTCTCTCTGTATGTATGTATGTATGTAAGAGAGAGAGAGAGCATTAAATGCTGTATGGCGTGTATTTTAGACGCTAAAAATCAAGGTCATGGCACGGTCTCGTTCAAAATCCGTTCCTTTGCAGTAATTTTTGCGGCGGTACCTGACTTTTTTTTTTTTTCATTCTTGTCTTCTCTGTCTCGTTATGCTAATTGTGTGTGTGTGTGTGTGTGCGCGCGCGCGCGCGCGCGCGACATGACTCAGCGCATACATCTGTTCGACCCTGTATTCAGCTACACACCGTCTGCCATCACATACTGAAGCTTAGTCATGGTCCGAACTGTCAATATTTCATACAGCGCGGACCCCGAGGACGACATTCAAAGGCTGTGGTGTGATGACACATCACGTGGAGGCTCGTCTTCAGCCGCAGAACGCTCCTGACTTTTAAGATGTTCTCTTCATCCCGACAAGGGAGTTAAATGCTCCTGAGGATGGGTGTAGACATGATGATGTCATCACAACGGTTGCAAAACACAATTCCCTCCCCCCTGTGAAACGCACTCAGGAACTCGAGATTTACCGGTAGGGGTGCGTTGCATCGGCGTCGCCTCCAGGCTGTTGAACTTGAGAACTCTTACAACAGCGGCAAGCACACTTGAACGCTGTACAGGTCAGCTTTACCACAATTGTGTACATCACAGTACTGTATTGGAAACTGACTGTGGTGTCGGCGATTCCTTTATGTTGTGACTCAGCGGGCCGCCACTTTTCTCCAAGTGCTGAGCCTACTCAAACCTTCGTCTCGACTGAAGGAGGAAAGAAAGCATAATTACTTCGGGCTGACCGTACCGAACGGAAGAGAGGGTTTTGTTGTGCATCTCTGAGACTGATCCCATGCTGCTGCTGCTGCTGCCGCTAACAATCCGCTTCTTTCACACCACACACACACACACACACACACACACACACACACACACACACACACACACACACGCACGCACGCACGCACGCACGCACGCACATAGATAAAAGAGAAGAGAGAGAGAAAGGGAGAGGGGGGAGGAGGGAGGAAAATAAATATTTCAAGACTGAACAAAGTTCGAGACCTGAACTTCGACTCATTTATTCAGCAAACCGTTTTGATTTTGACATTTCATTATTACGCACTGGCTCGAAATTGTTATTGTATTTTGCACTTATGTTTCATATTCTGTGAACTCTTGACGTCTAGAAAAGAAAGTGGCATTTTGCTCAACCCGGTTTTTTGTAGGAGGCGTCACTGATGCTGACTGGTTCATATTCACTTCTCATATTTGCTAGCCATGAGACCACAGAGCACAAGCTTACCAGCCACATGAAGAAAGGTTAATTATCAAAAAAACTGTTTTTTTAAAAGAATGTGGGAAGAGCCCGGGTATGACTTAGCAGATGGCTGACCTGCGCGTAAATCCAGCGCATCGGGCAGGCCTTTCTCAACTCACGTGTTTTAGATGAAGCACAAACGCAGGCCTATTACACAACAGCCTGTGCGGAGAGGGTGGCATTACTATACAGTGATTTTCAAAACGATGTAGTTTTCGTGCGTCGGGTCTACAGTCTGGGCAGAGGGAGTGACATTCCTAACCGGTCAGTTTCAAACGGAAGTAATTCATTGTAGGTCTGTCTTAATCCTGGGCTGAGAGAGTGGATACAAATCGGCGTTGGCAGAACAATCCTTCAGGAAACCGATGAGGTAAGGAGACGGATGAGTAGACAAGAAAAAGTTGAAAAAGATGAACTGGCGATGTAGCGAAAATGACAGGGGAAACAACGTTTGCAGAGATCCAGATTTTTGCTACAACCGACAGAATTAGAGGAATCTGGTGACAGTTTTTCAGTGCAGCGTCCAAATGACTTCACAGAGAAGAGAGAGAGGGGGGGGGGGAGGGGGAGAGAGAGAAGAGAGATTTAAAAAACGAAGTAGCCAGCTGAATGTCTACAGCCTGTACAGATGAAGGGGTGATAGAAATCAGCCAGGTTTAAAACGAAGTGTTTCATCACAGTCTGTGCGGAGAGATTGTCTAATCAGTGGATTCTGTTAAAATGAAGTAAGAGATATTGTCTAATCAGTGAATTCTGTTAAAATGAAGTACGAGTAGCACGTTGTGTGTCTGCAGGTTTTATGGAAGGAGTGGCATTACGAATCACCGAACATTCAACTGTTTCATGTTGTGTGTACAGGCTGTGCGGAGGGTCTGTACGGATCTCGGTGTGAGAAACGCTGCAGTCCTGGTTGCCATGGCGGATGTCACCGGACCACTGGACAATGTCTGCACGGTTGTGCGCCTGGCTGGATGGGAGACAACTGCATCAAACGTAATAATGAATTTCCTCCCTTTTGTTCTCATAATGAGTATTGTGTAGATGTGTGCAAAGTGACTGAAGAGTTTCACCCGAAAGTGTCTTGCGATGTGTCTTCCCATTACGTCGGTGTAATCAGAACATTTTTTGAAGAGATTTGGATGTAAATGAAAGGGTACGAGAGTAATTCAAGCTCACCAGCTCGCCCTACCAAATGTGATCTTTTTGAAAGGTTGTTTTTTTTTCCCACCCAATCAAAAAAAAAAAATGCAGTAGGGGTATAAGATAAGGACTATCGTGAACATGTGCATCGTGTATTCGCGCTCACCCGTGTGAATCACTGTTGTAGGCAAGAATGGGCAAGTCTTGTACACGGTCATCATCAAACTTAATACGGTGCCTGGCCGCAGTATCATGTCAAAGGTAAAGGTCATAATATGGCGATATATTTAAGACAGAACCTTGCAGGCATTATAGGAATTTGAGTCTTGCATCTAGCGTGAGTTACTTCTGACAACAGTCAGAGAGACCCAGAACTCTTGTTAGAAGAGCAGAGGTTAAAAATCAAGGTCATGGCATGGTCTCGTTCAAAATCCGTTCCTTTGTAGTAATTTTTGCGGCGGCACCTGGCTTTTTTTTTTAATTCTTGCCTTCTCTGTCTCGTTATGCTAATTGTGTGTGTGTGTGTGTGTGTGTGTGTGTGTGTGTGTGTGTGTGTGTGTGTGTGTGTGTGCACCAATATCTGCATGTTGTAATGCGTGGGTTGCTTTCAGCGTGCTCGAACTATCGGTACGGGCGGAACTGCAGGTTCCAATGTGGCCACTGTCACGATGACGAGCCCTGTGCCCTGCCACTGGAACCTGTGTGAAAGGATGCCAGGCTGGACTGAGAGGATTCCGCTGTGACCTGGGTCAGTGATGATGATGGTGCTGATGATGATGATAATGATGATGTGTGATGATTTATCATGATCATGATCATGATGGTATTATGTGAGAGGTGATGATGATGATCATGATGATCATGATCATGATAACGACGACAACGACGACGATGATGACGATGAAGATGACATTACCTAAGAGGATACCAGTTGAACTTAGAGGATTCCGCTGTGACCTGGGTCAGTATTGATGATGATGATGATGATGATGATGATGATGATGATCGACATGATGGAAAAGCATCGAGGATAAGTTGACTTACGGACGCTGACTGAGTAGATGATGATGATGATGATGATGATGAGATGATATGATGATGATGATGATGATGATGACGACGACGACGACGCGACGACGACGACGATGATGATGATGATGACGACAAGGACGACGTTGATGATGATGAAGATGACATTACTTAAGAGGATACCAGTTGAACTTAGAGGATTCCGCTGTGACCTGGATCAGTAGTGATGATGATGATGATGATGATGATGATGATGATGATGAAAATGACATTACGTAGAGGATACCAGTTGAAATGGAGAGGATTCCGCTGTGACCTGGGTCAGTATGTGATGATGATGATGAGATGAGACATTACGTAAGAGGATACCAGTTGAAATGAGAGGATTCCGCTGTGACCTGGGTCAATAGTGATGATGAGGAGGATGATGAGGATGATGATGACGGCGACGATTTTGATGATGATGATGACGACGACGACATTACAAGAGAGAATGTCAGGTTAGTCTGAGGGAATTCGGCTGTTACCTGGATTAGTGATGATGATGATGATGATAATGATGACGATGATGATGATGACGATGACGACGACGACGACGAAGCGGATGACGATGACGATGGGGATGATGATGAGTTTGGTGATGATAACAACGACGATGACGACGACGACGATAACAATGATGGTGATGATGATGATGATGATGATGATGATGATGATGACGTCATTAAATGAGACGATGCCAGTATCTGTGTCGTTTTAGTATTTATAGTGCTTTTGATGTGTTTGGTTCTAAATGTTTGCGGTGTTTTAGTGTTCATTGTGTTTTTGAGGATAGTTGTGTTTGAATGTTTGCTGTGTTCTGGATTTTGTAATGTCTGGGTGTTTATTGTTCTTTCGGTGTTTCGGGTCTGTTGGAGTGTTTTTAACACCCACGTGATCCTGTGCCGTTACCGGAGCTTACAAATCATAGCAAATCAGACATCAAAGGTTGGTGATCTTGTCACTTTTCAGCTTGCGAGCCGTACACGTACGGCCCGAACTGCGTGTACAAGTGCGGCCACTGTCGACTGCAGCAAACCTGCAACCCTGTCACCGGGCTGTGTGCAGGGGGGTGTATGCCCGGCTGGCAGGGCGCCCGCTGCGATCAAAGTAAGGCTCGTTGTCATCGTCACTCACCCGTATCAGTTTTCAGCGCATTGTTTTTTACTACTGTGAGTTAATGAAATCTTTGTGCTATCCACAGACACTAGAAATGTTAATATTTTTTTACGTTTAGAATCGTTTCAGTTGTTTTACCTTGTTAAATTATGGACTGACCCTTTTTTTTATGTCCATTGAGTAATATCCTAGTAATATCCTTGAATTGTACTGTAGATCACTTCGATGTTCTCTATCTTTTTTCCTTTTACATTCTATATAACTGTCCCTATTTTCTCCCATCTATGCCCGTCTCAGAAGCAGCAGTCGGAAGTAGTAGTAGCAGCAGCGGCAGCAGAAGCAGCAACAACAGAAGCAACAGCACCACCACCACCATCACCACCAGCAGTAGTAGTGCTAAGAATGATAATAGAAGTAGTAGTAGTAGTAGTAAGGTTAGTAGCAGTAATGATGGTAGTAGTAGTAGTAGTAAGATTAGTAGTAGTATTGGTGGTAGTAGTAATAGTAGCAGCAGTAGTTGTGGTTGTTGTTGTTGTAGCGGAAACAGCAGCAGCAGTATAGACGTAGAAGTAGCTGCAAAAACAGCGGCATCAGTCGTAGATGTAGCAGCTGCAGCAGTAGTAAACGTACCAGCGGCAGCAGAAACAGCAATAGGTGTAGCATCAGCAGCAGCATGAGCAGCAGCAAGCAGCAACTGCAGTAGCTGTAGCAGAAGCAGAGACAGCAGCAGTAATAAGTGTTGCAACGCAGCAGCAGCAGAAACAGTAAAAGGTGTAGCAGCAGCAGCAGCAAGAGCAGCAGTGAACTAAAATAGGTCAAAAATCGTGTTTTCTCTACGACGATTTTATTCCCACCGCCACAGAAGTTGTCTTCCCTCGCGTCTGTTGGCTGCTTTATTTGTGTCTGTCAGCAAGCTTATGTAGAAAACAGCTCAACGGATTTCAATGAAACTCGGTGGAAAGATTGAATGAGCCCCGGGGACGGACACATTTAATTTTTGGTGCAGATCCGGGTCCAAGGGCGGATCCAGGTTTTTTTGTTTTTTTTTTAATTTTCGTAACTTTCTTTGACATTGCAAGAGAAGGCATTTTCGATACTTTTTTGACAAAATTTTCAACACATCATGCATGGATCCTCGTGGGAAAATGCTTATTAGATGTATTGACGTCTACGAACTTCTAAAAATTTGGCATAACCGGACTACATAGAGGATCTAGTTAGCAAAGAATTGTTTGACCTTGACAGAGGTCTGTGGTCTCCAGAGTGCCTTCTAGTTCAGTGTCTGTTTGAAGGGCTGGCTTTCAGTTATTGAAAGTATCGAACATCACAACAAAAAAGAAATCTCGTTACCAGATGCTCTGTCTTTATTTTCATGTCGTGTGTTTATGTGCTGGTTTCTTTGCTTGTTTGTTTTGTCGTTTCGTTAAGGCATTCCAAACCAACCAAGATTCGATAGCTTAAGATCAGCTTTGTCTGCTTGCTTCTGAAATTCATACGTGCAAACAGTTCAGAGTGGAACGAAAATACATTTTTGAGTTCGGAATAATTCGAAATTAAGAACAGTATTCATCGTAATATTTCTGAGTTTGGAATTCGAAATTAAAAACAAAATTCACCGTGATATTTCTTGAGTTTGGAATTCGAAATTACAAACAATATTCACCGTAAATAGAATAAGCGACCTCGATGCACTTACACGTATTCTTCCTGAATCACTGATCGGTTTGACTTCGAGTTTGGTGATTGGGTACATCTTGAATCCGTTTGCATTCACTGCTCAGTTTTATTGTCATTTGGGACGATCTGGGCCATTTCCTCTGTCAGAACTTTCCATTGGCCTGCATTTTGGCTTCGTGAAATTTGAATACATTTTTTTTTCCAGAGTAGAGGATACTCGGATATTTAAGTTGTGATACACGTCTGTCATGCCATGCCAACACTCCAAACACTGTTTTCCAGCAGTCTCTCCGTTTTGGTTGACAACGATTAAGGCCAGACCAGCAATGACAGGACGTAGTATAAACCAGAAATCATTCACTGATAAACGGTAAACATTGTCATTTCCCTCTGAAGACTGACACGATATGACGCGTGTGATGGGACGTCATGCTCATAAAGGTGTTGGGAGCCTACTTTGAGATGAAGCATGCGCGAGAGCACAGTGCTGGTAAAGCATAGGTTGTGGGATCGTCCGCCATGTGGTCCTGTATTTTCTCTCTCTCTCTCTCTCTCTCTCTCTCTCTCTCTCTCTCTCTCTCTCTCTCTCTCTCTCTCTCCACACACAACACACACACACCACACACACACACACACACACACACACATATATATATATATATATATATATATATATATATTATATATAACAAGTGTTAAGAGGAATATTAAAATTATCTACAAATTATGTTTTCTAGCTAGAAACAAATTTGTAGATAATTTTAATATTCCTCTTAACACTTGTTTTAATGTTGCTCCCCAAGGGGTTGAGCACTTGTAGAATTGTTTTAGGCTTTTTAACCACACTGATATATATATATATATATATATATATATATATATATATATGTGTGTGTGTGTTTAGTGTGTGTGTGTGTGTGTGTGTGTGTGTGTCCACATCATTTACTTGAGATTTTGTTGAATAATGCACCTCTAAATCTGCATAGATTTTTCAAAAAGTACGCACAGCATTCCGTGTGGAGCACGGGTCGTGCCAGGTAGTAAAGTTGCTTCCAAACTAGGATATCCTCACGGTGCAAGATGATTGCTGGTGTGACGTAATGCGCTCAGATCAGTACAGTGATTGACAAGGTAACATTTCTAACGGTTAACACGTAATTGAAGCCGTGGTTTTGTTTAGTTCTGTTTTGTTTTTAACTCTTGTTTTGTATTTCACTTTTTTTGTTCGTTTGTTTGTTTGTTTTCAGATTTCGAAATGAAAATTACATGTTAAAGATCAGGAGCAAAACATTTTAACAAAATCAGCCAAATGTTGCTCGAACACGCATACAAACAAAAAAGCCTTGATCACAACAAAGTCCGCACAGTCTGCGCATCCCCGTGCGAATGCTCCATCAGACCTTATCACACTAGCGCCCACATCCAGATCCCTCCGCCATTTTACTCCTGGGAAGAGGAGGGAAGGAAGGGGGGCGGGGGTGGAAAAAAGGGCGCCATTGTTAGGAAACAGACGCGTCGCTTGTTCTGTTGATTGCGCGGGAGTTATCTCCCGTAAGGCGGAAACAGAAGTTTTAATTGTCCGGCCGTAGAGGTGACGTGGGATTGGGGGCCTGGGATTCTGGGGGTTGCAGCGGGTTCCTGCGTTTCTGCTGGAAGCACGTACGTACGTAGGTGATCGTGACGTGGGTAGCGCTGACGCCGCCGTGTTGTTGATGTTGCCGTGCACCTTTACCACCGGCCCGTCCTTGTCGCTCGGCGGTTAGGATGAAACAGCGCCACTGTCTATCTCCATCTCTCCCAGTCTCTGAATCTCTCTGTTCCTCTGTCTGCCTGGCCGCCCCTCTGGCGTAACCTCTCCTCCTACACACACCTACTTCCACTCCCTTCCCCCCTCTTCTGTCTGTCTGTCTGTCTGTCTGTCTCTCTCTCTCTCTCTCTCTCTCTCTCTCTCTCTCTCTCTCTGTCTGTCTGTCATCTCTCTTTCTCTCTCTCTCTCTCTCTCTCTCTCTCTCTCTCTCTCTCTCTCGCTCTCTCTAAACCGATCCGACAGCTACCATAATAATGATAATGTTTTAAAAGTTTTATGACGACGAAATTTTTTTCTTTTATGAGAAAAAACTTCCGAAGTTCTCTCATGGACTAAAATTCTACCAAAGCACCGTCATACCATTGGGGAAAATCTGAAATTTCTATGGAAGTCAGAGCCCCCTGGATGTTCTACATAATACCTTCGACGACTTCGTCTTCAAATATCTTGATTTGGTGAGGGGCTTGTTTTTCTTTTCTTTCTTTTTTTAATTTCTGGGGAATGTGAAAAGAAAGACAACATTAACAGAAAGATATATGTCAAGAATGTCTAAAAGTTGACAGCCTGGAATGCCGGATTTAAATGTACATCTCCACTGGTCTAGCTCAGGAAACTCAAAACACAAACCAAAAGCAGGACAAAAATCTAAACCTCGTTATGCATCCAGTGTTGAATGACCAGAAGCGCTATGCTCAGTGTTTAGTAAACACGAAAGACAGCAATATATCATGTCGGCTCCGTAATTTGAAACAATACAAATATGTTTTTGATGAAGTCATAAAAGTCATAAGACGGCTGGTGAATTATTCGCTTTACCAATACCTTTTTTATATTAAACGTGTTTATAAATTTCAAACTTATGAACAAGACAGGTAAATATGATATTTACTACACTGCACATTTTCTGAAACAATGAAGAGGGAATATTCCTAAGAAAGAATGAAGATTTCAGAGGAAATCCTTACTTTAATTTCGACTTAATTATCTGCACTTACTACTGAAAATTACAGAGAAGTAAAATTTGTCTAACGTTCAGGTTACCTGCAAGACACGATTCTTATTTTCGAAGAAGCGTGCGCTGTACCAAAAAAAGTGACAGATATCAGTTTTGACATTCTTACTGCTGTTGACACTGACCCAAAATGTTACTTGATATGATACAGGAGACTTTACTGTGGATGTGCTTAAGGAAAGACATCTTTTTTTCGATGCAGAAGAAAAACATCAAGGTAAAATGGACTTAAATTCTCATCGTACACAACATAATTGCGACAGGTATTGTTTTGAATGAAATAATGATGGTCTGCTGTGAAAGCTGCAATTTTAATAGAAAAGAGATTTTATTGAATGTTCTGTATATGGAGATACGGATGTGTACAACAAATCAAATCAGATCTATAACGATTTATTTATTATAACGATTTTTTTCTCTGTTCAAGCACGAAATTCCTTGGAAAAGTTGTTAGATGTGTTCGGTGCCAATTTTGGTTTTAAGACAAATGGTGTTCTTTTAGGACCAAAGTGGAAGAAGTCCCAACAAAGTTTAAATGAATTTGCTTTAAGTCATTTTCCCAGTTCGGACAAAACAGTGTGAACTTGATGACTTACTGGTGAGTCTTAATCAGCTTAGTATGCATGAAGCTTTCAAAAACGTGCGTATTAGCCCTTGAACAATACATGTTAGTCGGACTGACAAAATATTATGTATTTCAAACCATTTCATGAATTAAGTGATAAAGTTAAGATTTTTTTTCATTTGTTTTTGTGTCTGTTGTGTTGGAGTTTGTTTTTTTTTATCTTACTTTTGAGTCTTAAATAATAATTGACTGGTATGGTCGACCGTCTGTCATATCACTGTTGGTGGGTGCGGACAGTTATATGCACCTCGATTAATTAACCATCCTCCTCTCTTTTCTGCTGTTCTATGTGGATGGTATTGAACACCCGAAACGATAATTCTGACACATCTCGTGAAGCAACATGCTGTTTCCAAAAATAGAGAGATTTTCCAGCATATGTTTACTAGAGCAAAACTGGCTGAAAACCTAAACAATGGAAATGAAACAAGTCCTCTCTCTCTCTTCTCTCTCTCTCTCTCTCTCTCTCTCTCTCTCTCTCTCTCTCTCTCTCTCTCTCTCTCTGAGCTCATTCCTGGGCCCTCCTCTTCCTCTCTTTCCCTCACTCCATTTGCTTTTCCACAGAGGATCATGGCTTGTGTGTTCAAAACGTCAGATCTCGTCACGGTAAGTAACCGTGCGGAAACGTCTATTTCGGGATTTCCCGAAAATTCCAGCAAGACGCGACATGGTGCCTGGGATGTTCTGGCGTGTTGACGCCAGTTTCAAAGCAATGGAAAGTCGGGGGGGGGGGGGTGGAGAGGGGGGGGGGGCGCAGTATGGCGGAAGCGGGGTGATGGAATGGGGAGAAATTACTGAGAAATTCAAAAACAAGATGTTTGAGTTCGGGGTGTGAATGAGATGGCAAAAACATACACACAGGGATACGTTCGTTAACTTGGCGAAACGCGCAGGAGCGAGCGCGCTTGTGCGCTCTGTGGGATGCGCGCGTGCACTGTGAACACAAACACACATGTACACAGTCATGTATGTTTGTACTGGTTCTCTCTCTCTCTCTCTCTCTCTCTCTCTCTCTCTCTCTCTCTCTCTCTCTCACACACACACACACACACACACACACACACACACACACACACACACACGCACACGCACGCGCACATATGCATAATGACTAGACGTGAACAATCCAGAAATTCACACACACACACACACACACACACACACACACACACACACACACACACACACACAGCACGCACGCACGCACGCACGCACACGCACACACACACCACACACACACACACACACACACACACACAAAATAGCGTTTAAACACTCTTTGTGCATTCGTGTTTGTTTGCTTGCTTATATGGCATGTTGGCTCGCTGTCTCCAAAAGCTGAGGCGTGGGTGTTGGTCTGTTTATTTGTTTGTTGTTGCTGTTTCTTTCTTTGTGTTTAAGTTGGACGAATGCAGGAAGTGCTGGTTGCCTTTCGGCATGTTGCGTCAAATGAGCAGATTGTCAGCTCGGAGAATTCTCCCGCTGACGGGGACCGCAGATTTAGATCAGCTGTGTGTTTCACGTGCCTTGTGTCACACGTAACATCTGTTAAGGTCATGGTCGATGGTAAACTGAATCCATATGGAGCCCCACGTCTTTTTTCTTTTTTTTTTTTTTTTTTGGTGATTTTTTTTTTTAACTAGCAACAACTTTAAAATCAGCCTAATTGCAACCTTTTTATTGGCACGATCATGGTGACCTTTTAAGTAGGGGAAAAAAGGGGGTGTGGCGTTAAAGTGTGAATATCGTTTTTGTTTGTTTGTTTGTTTATCAACCCAAAGGAGAAGAAGGCGGAAAATTGAAGTAAGCAAGCTGAGGAAATGGGGGACTGGTGTTAAAGTGGAAATATTGTTGTTAAAGCAGAGGGGAAGAACGCAGTTGACTAAAGAAACCAAGACAAATAAAACTTGCGATTGCCCACATGTAAAAACAGCGCAAGACGCCTCATGAATAGCTCAGCAAGCTCAGCAATGCACAGAGAGAGAGAGAGCTGCTCACCACAGCAATATTTCGGCGCTAGAACGACAAATTAACATGGCGTCCATGGGCAGAGACGACAGTGTATGAACCGACCGAACACAGCTCACTGTGGATACAATTACATCATTTCACACATCACAGACTGACCACACGCCGGTTCTGAATACCTTTAAAGCCTCGTGCTTGACAACCTAACAAAAAAAAGGGGGGAGGGGGTGGTGCAAGGAGGGAGTTAACAGGGTTTATTTTGCTACGTATGTTTTTGTAGATACGCATTTTAGGCTGTATATATTTGTGATTTTCAGCACTTTCTAATATTTTGAATGACACGGGAAAACGACTGAATGTCGCAACAGCAGGCAGTTTTTCGGAAGGCTCTGCCCAGGTTAGCAGCCTAGTCTGTAAATGATAAAGCACACAAAGCTTGGTCTCTAACCGAGGATAGGCCCTATGGAAACGCTCATGATAATAATATCTCGTGACTGACAATTTTCATGGGCATATGACACGCAAAAACGCAAAACGCACGTTAAACTATCTCTCTCTCTCTCTCTCTCTCTCTCTCTCTCTCTCTCTCTCTCTCTCTCTCTCTCTCTCTCTCTCTCTCTCTCATGCGCGCAGAAGTTCACACGCACGCACATAAAACACAAACGTATGACCCACTGACACACACACACACGCGCCCTCCAACACCCTCGCTCTTTCTCCTGTTGACAGACACATAATGGCACATAATATAAACCCCACCCCACCAGCACCTGTTCCAACGTAGGTGGTGCTGACAGTGCCGCAAAGGATCAGCACCACAAGACTTCACCCTTCATTCCCTGTCTCTGGCACACGCCAACACTCAATTCGGTGGAGAAAAGGGGCACGGAGGAGGGGGTTGAGGGAGGCGGTGGTGTGGAGGCGTGTTCGTAACAATAGCCGATGTTTGGGACAGATTGCGTGGGGAAGAAAGGGGGCGGGGAGCGGGGGGGGGGGGGTAGTCTTAGAGTGGAGCGAGCAAATTTGATTGACGAAGCTGCACGAACATGTGATACGAACCGTGCCCATCTTTCATCGCTGTCTTCCACAGCCTCACCCGTGTCCGCGCGTTTTCAGGCTTGTGGCAGTTACTGCTCAAAGTGTCACACATCAGAAAAAGGTGTGCGAGGATCAGTGTCCCGCTTCCCAGGCTGTTCCATGTATTGTCTCTATTTGACACAAGTTCTTGGCACCAGACAATAGGTGAAAGCCGTGATCCTAGAACTGGAGAAGCGTTTTCGTTTTCTTGTTTTGCTTCGTTTGTTCGTTGGTTTTGGTGGGATGGACACAGTGGCTCGTTCAGCCCATATTCATGGCGTTTTCGTTCTTTTACATTTCTGGAGAAAGAAAGAAATATTGGTTGCTTCAGCTGATTAACTGATTAACTCACTGATTGAAGTGATCTGGTATTTCTTGGCTTCTGACCATTGCGTAAGGCACTTGGCTACCATAGCTCAGAGAGGGCTCAGAAAGATGAGACGTCGTCATCGATAGAATGCGGCTCCGTGTTCTACAGAGCAGTCAGCCGTCTGTCAAGGTGCGCTGAAATCAGCCGAATCGTGCACTGACCAAAGAACGACAGGAAAGGGGACAACTGCCCCGTAGGGCACATTGCTAAACGGTTTTTTTCCCCACAGGTTCATGGAAACCTTTATCTCCCTGGAGTTTTTCATTCATGCATATAGGTGAAATCTTACATTGACAACGTGAAAAAGAAAATCAACCAGAGAGACGGATAAAAAGTATTTTTCGGAAGAAGGTCTTAAATTCGAAGAATTCTGTTGAGAGGTTTCGATGTATGACAGATTATTTTTTTTCGATCAGAACGGTTCAGAGTTGTTTTAAGGTCCTTCGTCTTTACTGACTGAAAATTGCGCCATGTCCTACTAGTCGAAGAGCCTCTCTGTTTATCGTATCATTTGGAAAATAAACAGGATACCTTTCAAATAAAGAATTTTCTCTCTTGTCTGACTTAAGCCCTTCAAGACAACATTTGCCTTCTCCACATCGAAGGTTAAAGTGATTGCGGACAAAAAGAAGTTACCAGACGCTGGATTCTCTCTCTCTCTCTCTCTCTCTCTCTCCTCTCTCTCTCTCTCTCTCTCTCACACACACACACACACACACACACACACACACACACACACACACACACACACACACACATAATCTTAAACACGATTCGCCGAGTATGATGAATTTTCTGACGATTGGTGCCCACTCGGAGCGGTGTTTACCTGCCGACTAGGAAACCTGGAGGCCGCTCTCCTGTGCTGTCCCTTCCACCACGCCCACATGAGTAAGAGACAAGTGCCAAGGACATCCACGCTGTTGGTTCGGATGAGGAATTTGCACAGGCCCTCGATGCCAGGCGCCTGAAACTCAACCTGCCACGAGCAAACGAAACTGAAGATTGGGAGAAACTGGATGCAAAAATCGTCCAAAGACTCGATGCACTGATAGGGAAAAGCACCCTGGAACACAAACTAGCCACATATGGGGACATTGTGTATGCCACATGTAGAGACGCCTATGGAGCAAAACTACCCAAAGAGAAAACACCTCCAAAGAAATCCAGACGCCAAGAAAAGATGGACAAGATCAGGGTCCAAAAGAAAAACCTCAAGATGCAAATGAAGACCGCACTGCCAGCTGAAAAACAAGGCTTGGAAAAACTGTGGAAAGACCTGAAAGAAAAACACAGTGCCCTCAGCAAAGCGGAATCTGCGAGGAAGAGGAAGAGCAAAAAGAAGAAGACACAAGAGCGCTTCTTCAGAGACCCCTTCCAGTTTGCCAGAACACTGTTTGAGCAGCCAAAATCTGGGACCCTAAGTGTGGACAAAGGAGTTCTTGAGCAGCATCTGAGGAAAACATTCTCTGACCCACAGAGCAAAGCACCACTCGACATTCAAGGTCTGGTGTGGCCAACCAACCCTGAGGAACAGTTCAATGGCAAGCCTCCAACGTTGGCGGAAATCAAGAAGGTGGTCGACAAAGCCAGAGCCAAATCATCACCAGGGCCAAACGGAATACCTTACCAGCTTTACAAGAAATGTCCCAAGGTGCTGGAGTGGCTCCACAGGCTGCTGCGATCGGCTTGGAGAAACCAGAAGATCAGCGGCCAGTGGATGACGGCAGATGGTGTGTACATCCCCAAAGAGCAAAACTCAAGTGACATTAGCCAGTTCAGGCCAATATCACTACTGAACGTCGAAGGGAAAATCTTCTTCTCTGTCATGGCAGCAAGGCTGACCAAGTACCTGATGGAAAACAAGTACTTGGATGTGTCAGTCCAGAAAGGTGGCATCCCAGGCGTGGCGGGCTGTGTAGAACACGCCACAATGATCTGGGACGCAATCCAAAAAGCAAAAACAGAAAAGAGAGACCTGGACGTAGTGTGGCTTGATCTGGCAAACGCATATGGATCTGTGCCCCATGAGATGATACAGTTGGCTCTTGAGATGTACCATGTGCCAAAGAACATCCGCGACATGCTCAAGAAGTACTTCAATGGCTTCTCAATGCGGTTCTCTACCAAGGAGTACACAACAGACTGGATCAACTTGGAAGTGGGTATTGCAATGGGCTGTGCAATTTCCCCAATACTGTTCGTGCTGGCAATGGAACTCATCTTGAAAGCAGCAACAAACAACGCGAGACAAACAGACCTTGGCGATGGATACAAGATGCCTCCTCTCAAGGCCTTCATGGATGACACTACAGTGATTTCATCCAGAGAAGACGAGACACGTCATGTGCTGGAGAGGCTGGACGACATAGTTGCCTCATCCAGAATGAAGTTCAAGCCAAAGAAATCACGGAGTCTCTCACTGAGGAAAGGAAAAGTGGCCGGATCTGTGGTCTTCAGTGTTGCCAACCAGGCCATTCCAACAGTCACAGAAGAACCAGTCAAGAGCCTTGGAAGATGGTATGATGATACGCTGAAAGACACACAAAGAGCAAAAGAAACCAAGCAGATGGCGGAGGAAGGCTTGGGACCATTGACCAGTGTGGGCTCCCTGGCAAATACAAGGTCTGGTGTCTGCAGTTCATGCTGATACCAAAGCTGCTATGGCCTCTGATGATATACGACATCTGCACCAGCATAGTGGAGGCAATGGAAGCCAAAATCAACAAGTTCACAAGGAAATGGCTTGGTGTCCCACCCTGTCTGACTGACATAGCGCTGTACTGTCGCCAAGCAAAGCTGAAACTACCCCTGAAATCCATCCTGGAGGAATACAAAGCAGGGAAGATCAGACTTCAAAGCATGCTGGAGGACTCAGGAGACAAGGTGGTAGAAGCAATTAAGCCCCAGCTGAAGACAGGCAGAAAATGGAAAGTTCAAGAGGCGATGGATTCTGCAAAAGAAAGTCTCAAGATCAGAGAAATAACAGGACACACACAGACCAACAGACAGGGACTGGGGGTGACCAAAACTGAATGGTGGTCAAAGGCCAAAGGAAAAGCCAAAAGAGACATGATGATTCAGGAGATGAGAAAAGAAGAAGACCAAAAAAGACTCCAAAAAGCAGTCCAGCAGAGCCAGCAAGGGCAATGGACAACGTGGGAGAATGCACTCCAAAGAAGTCTCACTTGGAATGACATTTGGCACATGGCCCCTCTCAGGATCAGCTTCATTCTCAGATCTGCTTATGACCTTCTGCCCTCAAATGCAAACCTGGTGAAGTGGGGGAAAACAGACGATCCTGCATGCCCCCTCTGCCATGAAAAACAAACAGTGGAGCATGTCCTAAGCTCATGTAAAGTAGCCCTGGCTCAAGGAAGGTACACATGGAGGCACAACCAAGTGCTCAAAGAAATTGTACAAGTAGTCTGGGCTAGTACCAACACCACAAAAGGGAAAATCAGGACTCCAAAAGCACCCGCAACATTCTTCACGGCAGGAGGCAGCAAATCATGGCCAAGAACAACAGTGCCACTCGAAACATGCAGGCAGAGTCTGCTGGACGGGGCAGATGACTGGGAGTGCACTGCAGACCTCCCAGAATGGAAGAGTCACCCAGAGATCATCAGCAAGAGTGGCATGAGACCAGACATAGTAGTCCACTCTAAGTCAACCAAGCAGCTGATCATGATCGAGCTCACGGTGCCATATGAGAACAGAATGGAGGCAGCTCAAATCTACAAGACTGAAAAGTATGCTGATCTGGCAAACAGCCTGAGGAGAGAAGGCTATCAGGTCAAAGTCCTCACTGCAGAAATTGGAGCTAGGGGGTTTGTAGGAACGTCTGCATACAGCCTCATGAAACAGCTCTCAGTTGCAGGGAAGGAAAAAACCAGAGCCCTGAAAGCAATGGCAGAAGCGGCAGAGAGGTGTTCAAGCTGGATCTGGTCAAGGAGGAACAAAAGTGAACTTCATAAGGCTTAATTTCCCTACAAATATCAGGTGTCCCTGTGGCTCAGTGGTTAAAGCGCGAGTCATTAAGTGGAAAATGAGCATGTCCAGAGGGTCATGGGTTCGAATCCCAGCCATGGCTCGTCCCAAGATGGGGAAAAAAGGGGCAGCAGAGGGACATCCGGAGTCATGAACCGGGTGTGGCCCAACCCCCCTAGAGTGTCACGAGATAAGGGCCGAAACACTTGCTTGAAGGGGGCTTCTCTTCTGAGGACTCCCTGCTGCCACGCTCTCCACGAGTTTCTTTCTACCAATTGGCGCCAGGTTGGAGAGTACACTGAGTATTAGCGGGTGACGTTTTTATCGAAGGAATGTGGCACGGAGGAAGATAGAATAGCGGACGTGTCCTGCATAGCGGAATGAGAAGGAAGTTTTGTTTGTAAGTGTATTGGGGGTGGATGAAGCATAGGAGGGTGGGATGGGTTCTCGCGTAATGTACGCACGTACATGACAAAACGTGTGTGTGTGTGTGTGTGTGTGTGTGTGTGTGTGTGTGCAAACAGTTAACGCATGCGCGCGTGCTCAGTAGTGTGTTTCAAACGCCTTACGTGTCGAGGTGACTCTAGAGAGGAAGTAAGGGGGTATTAAGATGAGGGGGTTGGGGGGGAGTTGTTTACCAGCTCAAACGGAACACACACACACACACACACACACACACACACACACACACACACACAATGGAGAGTGAGGAATGTGAGGAATAGGGATAAAGAGGATAAGGGTTGCAAAGGAAGGAGAAGAAGGGGGTGGAGCGGGGGAGTGGCCCCTATAGGTGTCAGAAAACGAAAAGCAGACAAAAGGTAGTGACGTAAACAGGTGTGATGCCAGCCATCCTCTTGCCGGCTCCTTATCACGCTGTCTGTTCTGTGTTTGCCCTTTCCCGCCCCTCTACCACCACCACCCTCCCCCATCCAACCCGCCCACCCCACTCTCTCTCTCTCTCTCTCTCTCTCTCTGTCTTCTGTCAAGGGAGCATACTCCAAGTGACCCTTAATAGAAGATTGTGGCAACCTTAAATTAATGCAAGAACAAGTTGTGATCGATCAGCTTCTTGAGACATGTCAAGTCTATCGAATGTTTCCGAAAATGATAGTACAGGTGACGGTGACGATGATGATGTAGGCAGAGTGTTAATCAGAAAATGAAACAGAATTCTGAACATAACTTTGGAAAGTGTTGTGATCGGGTATTGTAACTGTGACTGGAATGGCGAATTTACTTATATAGTAGTGTTATTGATTATCATTTTTATTATGTCTAAAATTGTTTGTCTACAATATTGTTTCACTGCTGTTTTACAAAACTGTTTCACTGCCGAAGAAAGTGAAATAATCTGTTGCCACTTACTGGTAGAACCAAATCTGAGGAATATACATGACGATGTAACTATAACTCGATTAAGATCAGAACGGTAAAGAACACATTGAATGGAACAAAGATTACATGTCTTTCATCGTACTATCTCTTTGTCTTTACCGATCTCTTTTTCCGTCTCCATTTGTTTTTCACTCTTTATTATTTTCTTCTTAAAGCATGCTTGCACTACATACAAGTACCTTCCATAAAGTACAATGCGTTGCACTGTGTCGTGTATGACACCAAGTAACCATGCTGTATATGCATATATGATGTTATGCTGAGGTTATATCTTCTTTTCTGTTTATTATTTAAATATTTATCTTTGTCTTGTTTTATATCTTTTTCTTAATGTTGCTGTATGATTCTGTCTGCATAAAAACAACAAAGGAAAATAGAAATGTCAACAACGAAAAGAGAAAAAGATTACGCACGTAAATATAGAGAAGAGTAGCACTCTTTTCAATCTAAATGTAGCCTAGTTTGAATGATTTGCAGCTCAGACTAAACGACGAAATGAATTCATCGTCAATATGTTCACCTACACAATATATTGTGCTCCATCATCTATGGTTAAAATGGATGGCAAGAAAAGGAAATTTGTTGATTATTGGTTTGATAAATAATATGCACGAAAGAAATCTGGCGTTAAGAGACTATTGAGAGCGTTCAAACAGGCAAAAGGACAAAACAGTTAAGGCAAAAATGAAAGTGTTTGTCCATAATAAAAAACAGAAAGGAGAACAGGTCATTGTTAATCGGAAAGACTAGAGAGTTTGACGAAGCCTAACTGGAGAAGCTTAAACAGTCAGTTCCAGAGTCCAAAAGGCTTGTGGTGGTCTGTAAGATAAATCAACAGAAAGACATCGATGCATAATAATGATGATAATAATAATAATGATAATAATGTACCAAGTTACCAATGGTGTGACCATTTTCATAACCTCTGATTCCGCAGACTCTGTGCATCAGCATGGAGATAAGTTGGATTCAGATAAAGAAACAGATACTGAAAACGGCGAATCAAATCAGATAAGATACTGAAAACGGCGAATCAAATCAGATAAGATACTGAAAACGGCGAATCAAATCAGATAATGAACCAGTAACGAAACAAGAAGCGGTAGTCGATGCATTGAAACGTGGCAAGAGTGCAGGTTTAGAAAAGACATTTAGTGAGATGCTGATATACGCAAACGAAGCAGTGATCTCACATTTAGAACTATGTAACAAGATGTGCGATAATGGAATCTGGTCTCATGAGTGGTTAAAATCTGTTAGGGTACCTTTCTTTAAAGGAGGAGATGGGAACCTGCCGAGCAGTAAAGGAAAGGAAAGGAAAGGAAAGTTAAACATATAGCTCTATTTTGAATTAGAGAGCAAATAAAAGATCATGGAGGAACAAGCTCATTTTTTGGTCGAGCTGTAGTGCGATTGATCATATTCTTACGTTACATGCTGTTGTACAAAAATACCTTCAGATGAATTCAAAACTGTATGTCGCCTTTGTCGAAGTAAAGAAGGCTTTTGATTCTGTTGAAAAAAAAGTCTTATGGTCAATAATGTTAAAGATTATTGTTAATGAGAAAATGTGTAAAGCTTTCAAACGAGTACATGATTCAGTGTTAGCATGTGCTCGTGATAAGGTAATTATTCAGATTATTTCCAGTGTCCAAGGGATGTGAAGCAAGATATCTTCTTAGTCTACCGTTGTTCTCATTTTTTTATAAATAAGTTGGTCATTGGTATATGAAATGAAGGTAGGTATGGTATCCAGCTGATTCCAGGACCAATAGACTTATTCCTAATACTCTTTGCTGATTATGTAAATTTGTAATCAGAAACTTTTGTGGGGTTGCAGAATCAGTTAAATCAGTTTTTGAAACAGACTGGCGGATAATATATCTTGTCAGTAGATGTGGAAAAAAACAGAGATTTGTTTCTCGCAAAGGTGGACATCTTGCAAGTCGACAAAGATGGTTCTGTGGTGTCACTGAACTTACATTGACTAATTCGTATAAATATTTAGGGATGGGATGGCATTAACTACAAAACTAAGTTAATCTTTGACAAAATGTGTAGAAAGGGTAAGACAGGAGTACTTGAAATGCCTAATGCATGCAAAACCTACGCTCTATGGATGCAAACGTATTATGGAACTTTTAAATACTCAAATTGAGCACTGTTCTGACATACTTAGCAGAAAATTGGTGACTTGCAAGCTATACACTGTTAGCGAAAACGTGCATATTTGCAATGAAAAGATTTCTGAATGTACGGGTTCCCCCTTTCAACAGCTTGTCTACTGAAAAGACAGGCAGATACCCACTGTGTATCAGGACTGTTTCAAACTGTCTTGAAATATTGGCTAAGATTGACTAGATTACCCCAAACAAGAATTTGCAAACAAGCATATGGTATGCTTCTTTGTCACCTCGAACCAGGTTATGACAACTGAAAATGGTTTGAATATTATGTTGGAATGTCAAGGCATAGGGTGCCAGGTTAGCTCCATAGCTGAATTTAAGGATTGGTTGATATGTAATTGTAAACAGAACTAGCATTCACATACAGAGAATAATGATGAACATGGATGGTTTTGTTCATTAAATTGCACAAAATGAAGCTGACAAATATGTGTTACACATTACAAAGGATAGAGATACGCCTTCCAAAATTTGGAGTCAGTCGTATGGCGTAAAAATCCACAAAAACTGGTCTACATTTTATGACAAATATTCAGTATGCCCAGCATGCGAGATGTTTTAGCGAAAAAAAAATTCACTTTCGTTATAAATGTCCATTGTGCTCGCATTTACATAAAAGTGTCATTTTATGGCATTTGCAATCTGCCAGAGGAATACATCTTGATTAATATATTAAGAACGCAAAGTGAAAAATAACTCTCTGAGCCCGCCAAATTTATTGCGAAAGCGTTCAGGCTAAGAATTTAGATCTGCTAAGAAAACAAACCAAAGCAACAAATACTCAAACAAGCTAGCAAGATGAACAAGTTCCTCAGATTGGTGTATGAATTATTCAAACATTATGAATATGTTTTTATCCAACCATGTTCTACGACAGGAAATTAGGATATTAAATAATTCCCTTGTCTGAAAACTTTGTAAAGCTAAACAATAAAGGACGTTTAGTAACCAGTGAATCTATAAACGTCTAGCGATTTTTATCAGTTTGTATAAGGTACTGGTGATTTGAGTTTGTTTTTTTTTTGTTGTTGTTGTTTTTTTTTTTTTTTACAAGCAAATAGAAAAACATAAAACAAGAATGAGAGAAAGGAAAGTACACAAACAAAGGAACAAAATGAAGAAGATTGAATTTTCTTTTAAATGCAAGCATGAAACATTTCCGGTATTAATGGTCACTCGGTACTAACAGCGTTGTCCAGTTGGCAGTTAGTTAATTGGACCCCCACTCTCCCTCTCTCTCTCTCTCTCTCTCTCTCTCTCTCCTCTCTCTCTCCTCTCTCTCTCTCTCTCTCTCACACACACATGGCGTCCTTGTCTGCATTTGGCTGAAAATAAAACTGTCCTCTTTCTTGTTTTCTTTTTCGTATTTTCTTTTTCGATTTTGACACTCACCCAGTTGTCATATTTATTTCAAATGGGTCCACCTGCTCTGTGCAGCGTGCGAAAACGGAACTCACGGCGTGGAGTGCACAAAGGATTGTGGGATGTGCGCCGACAACAGCACCTGTCATCACGTGACCGGAAACTGTGATAGCGGCTGTCAAGCGGGCTGGACAGGACCTTTCTGCACAGAACGTAAGCAGTTGGTGTGCTGTGTGTATTGGCTGTGTGTTCTTTTCTGTGCCAAACGCAAGCAGTTTTTGTGTCATGTGTGGATCTAGCTGTACCAACTGAAAACAGATTATTTGCTGGATATGAAGTTTACTGTAATCGAGGTAAACAGTTTGTGTGTTGTGTGCGGACTACACCGCGCATAATGCAAGCAGTCTTTATGCTCGGTGTGTACGATATGGTGCGGAACGTGAGAAGTTTGTGTTGGGAAAATGGCTGTTATCCTTCAGGAAAACAGGATTTAGCTGTTATCCCTGAGGGTCACAACTGTTTTCCTCAGGATGATAGCTATTTTCCCTGTTTTCCTTTAGGATCACAACTGTATTCCTTTTTTCCCATGGAAACAGTGTCGCCGTTCTCTCCGAGAATTACAATTGTTTCCTCTATTTTCGCGTTCTGTCCGAGAATTACAACTGTTTCCTCTATTTTCGCGTTCTGTCCGAGAATTACAACTGCTTCCTCTATTTTCGCGTTCTGTCCGAGAATTACAACTGTTTCCTCTATTTTCGCAGGGAACCGAACCCATGTGCGCTTGTAATGGTAAATATCATAGCTGTTAACGACATTTTCTTCGTAATGATACCTGCTTTCCTCAGGAAACAAGGGTAACAGTTATCATCTGAAGGTAAAGTAGGGGAAACAGCTTTTATCCTCAGGAAAACACGGAAAACAGTTGTTGTTTTTTTTCCTGGGAAAATCGTAATCGTCAGAATAATAACTATGTTCCCTATTTTCGCCATTGACCTTGAGAATCATAGCTGCTTTCCTCAAGAAAACAACTGTTATGGCCTTTAGATGCTAGTGTACTGCCGTACTCCCGTAATTTATATGCTGGGCGTGAACGCTACTGCACAAAGCGCTAACAATTTGTGGGCCAGGTGTGGACCCTACGCAGTTTGTGTGCTGGATAGTAGTAATAGTATTTTTTTATTTTACGTCCGTTCACAAAATTGTGATATTAGACGACTGTGTGCTGGATGAAAATATTACTGTAGAGCAGTTTGTGTCGAATATTAGCCTTACTACACAGAACATAAGTTGTCTAATATCACGAATAGTGGATAGACGTTAAATGAAGGACACACACACACACACAGAACATAAGCCACTTGTGCGTTATGTGTGAGTCATTTTCTACAGAACGTAAACAGTATCTGCGTTGTATGTGAGCCATATTCTACAGAACGTAAACAGTAACTGCGTTGTGTGTGAGCCATATTCTACAGAATATAAGCAGTATGTGCGTTGTGGGTGAGCGATATTCTACAGAATATAAGCAGTATGTGCGTTGTGTGTGAGCCATATTCTACAGAATATAAGCAGTATGTGCGTTGTGTGTGAGCGATATTCTACAGAACGTAGCCAGTATGTGTGTTGAGTGTGGATCGTACTGTAGAGAACGTAAGCAGTTTGTGCGTTATGTGTGAGCCTCGCTCAGCGGAACGTTAGCAGCTTGTTTAATGTGTGGATCTTCTGCACAAAATGTAAGCAGTTTACGTGTCGGAGGATGGACTGGAGACGGCTAACAAAAGACGATTTGGCTTAAATGGGAACTCTGCTGTTTAAATAATCATTCTTCCGATGAGTCGCTCTATCTCTTAGCACTTTTCTGCAGACGTGTTCGCCAGATGTCTTCGTGACTGTCTCCCGATGCGTTCATGGAAAACTTCGGCATTATGTTTTTAATCCAACTTAGTTTTATATACTTCATATCCTCAGTAGGATGCTTCTGTTAATCTTACAAATAGGTGAACATTGATGCTGTGCAAAATGCTTGTTTATTACATCTCGAACCAGATAAGATTTCTGTCATTTACAAAATCCTAAAGGCTAAAAGTCTGTTCACTGGATAGTCACAAACTCACCATTATCATCTATAAACTAATTAGCAACATTGTAAATAATTCACTTAATTGCCCGTACAGCGTGGAAAGGTTTCGTAGCTTCAAAAAATACATTGTTTGCATTTGGCTCATATCTCAATGGTTTCCAGTTTTATATATATATGATGATTATTGTCTCGATTTGCGAACGTTTGTCAATTCTCCACCTATTGCATATGTGCTTCTTTCAAAAATTGTATTTCCGTCAATGAAAAGCAACTTCTTTCCACATTGAGAGAGAGAGAGAGAGAGAGAGAGGAAGAGAGAAGAGAGAGAGAGAGAGAGAGAGAATGCGCTTATTTATGTATGTGATTCATCCTCTCTCTCTCTCTCTCTCTCTCTCTCTCTCTCTCTCTCTCTCTCTCTCTCTCTCTCTCTCTTCAACACCTTCCGTGCGCCCAAACCCGAACTGTCAGAGTTGTGAATGCACGCATTATAACAGGAGTAGAGAAACTGCTGCAAGCAGTCATTGCAAGCCTGGGTGTGCATGCTGACAGTCCGCAACAGCCGGGTCTTTGAAAACTTGCCACCATCTGCAATTATCCGCTGTGGCTATCAGGGGCAATATCTGTCAGACCCAGTGACGTTGCTTTCAACTCCCCACTCACACCTCTCTTCCGCACCCGCCTTCTCCACCCCCGCCCCCCATTCCACGCTCTAATCCCCCCCCCCCTTTTTTTTTTTTTTTAAACCATCCCGACATCCCTGTCCTCACCTCACCGCCCACTCATCTCCCACTGCCTCTGTCCTTGTGTTCTCTGAGTGATCGCCGATTATGTGTTAGATCCTACATTGCTTGTCGAAGCTGTGATGTAGAACGCGATAAAGGGCACTGGCAGTTCACTCACACGTGAACCCTACAGGTTTTGCTTTTTGCATGTGTCGAATCTACTGAACTCTGTCGCATCTTCTTAAGATGCGCGGCTTTAGAGGAAGCGTCTTCAGAGGAAAGTGAGCAATTCCGATGAAGCATGCGACCAAAACAATCGTATCAAGGGTTACGAGCTTTAAGACATCAACAACAACAAAACGGTGTTAAAAAGCGTGAGCAAACAAGATCATCCTATACCACCTGAAACTGAATATTTCGGATGAATACACGGATAGTTTTCCTGTTTGAACACGGAAGCCCCGGCATATGCCTCAAAGGCAGAACCATTCTGTGCATTTTAACACACACGCGCGCGCGCGCGCGCGCGCCACACACACACACACACACACACACACACACACACACACACACACACACACACACAGGAATTTGGGCTTTTTTTTTCAATGTGACCATTGTACACCAAATGCATACATAACAAGGGCAAAAACGATTATCACATTAAATGTTTTAGTGCACAACAAATAGAAGACATGGACTGTTATACCACATATGCCCTCAATTTTTTTTTTTTTTTTTTTTTTGATCGGACGGGACTGAGAAGGAGAGCGGCCAGGGTTAAGGTGAAGCGAGGAAGACAGGAAGGAGGGGGTGAGGTGGGAAAACCGGGGGCTTGGTGATTCAGAGAACTACAATTTTCATTCTTTCCAGCCAAATAGTTAAACCGACGTATGTGAGCCAATGAAAAAAAAAAAAGGGGGGGGGGGGGAGAACAGACCGCGTGAGATGCAGCGATGCGATGATAGGATACCATGCGATATGGCTTTCCTTCTCTTCACCCTTATGCTAATGGCTGTTTCACAACACGTTCCTACTTTTTCCCCTTTCCGTCCTCCCTTCCCCCGCCAAGTCCCACCCCCATATTTCCACTTAACACTCCTTCTCTTTTCCCCACCCCCCCACTCTCCCCATCCCCCCCATTCCCGCCTTTCACCCCTTCTCTCACCCCACGCGCTTCATCGTCTGCGCATGTACCGTTGCTGTCTCTGTCTACTGTGTGTGTGTGTGTGTGTGTGTGTGTGTGTGTGTGTGTGTGTGTGTGTGTGTTCTCTCTCTCTCTCTCTCTCTCTCTCTCTCTCTCTCTCTCTCTGCTTAAAATTCAGGAGTCTCGTGGACATCCAACCTCTCTGGATGCCGCGGTACTTGCCAGAGTGGACAGGTATTCAGTGAGCATTCTTTTTGCGTGGCCTTTTACAGCCACTGTTTTCAGCCAAATTAAATGATATTCACATAATCTGAAGAAAAAGAAATTACAGATTCCCAAAGTTACACCTTGTGATCAGGGTGACAATCTCCAACACAGCGGTGGTTTCTCCCACAAGCATGGCTTCAGAGAGAGAGGGAGAGATGGCGGTGGGGGTAAGATGACAACAACCACTGTTGTGCCAGAGAGAGAGAGAGAGAGAGAGAGAGAGAGAGAGAGATGGGGGTGGGGGTAAGATGACAACAACCACTGTTGTGCCAGAGAGAGAGAGAGAGAGAGATGGGGGTGGGGGTAAGATGACAACAACCACTGTTGTGCCAGAGGAGAGAGAGAGAGAGAGAGATGGCGGTGGGGGTAAGATGACAACAACCACTGTTGTGCCAGAGAGAGAGAGAGAGAGAGAGAGATGGGGGTGAGGGTAAGATGACAACAACCACTGTTGTGCCAGAGAGAGAGAGAGAGAGATGACCAGCCGCCGTGGCGAAGTGGTTAGCGTCGCGGACTCCCGGCTGGGAGGTCGTGGGTTCGAATCCCATCAGAGTCATGAGGGTGTTTTTGCCCCGACCGGCTCCTACCCAGAGCTGAGTTTGCTGCGGACTCAGTTGGGAAGACTGGGACCACACAGTCGAGTTTCATCCACTTAATGGGTGCGTTTCTGAGAGTGTTGCTCAAATTTCCTGACCAACACTGGAGGTGCCTGTGTCTCTCGGGCCTGGTTGACGCTGGGATACATTATGAAAGGAAGCGTAGAGTACAGCCCTGTCATGTAGTCTCAGACCGAAATGGAAATCCGTAGCATCATCTTAATCATCCTCATTCTCATCGATCAGCATTAAAAAAAAAGAAAAAAAATGTCTCAAATTCTGTGGCTCTTCATGCCCTGCTCTCATGGTGACCTCAGTTTCGATGTCCTCTCCACGTCTGTGGCCTTGGTTTGGTTCCGTCGGGTCACCAGTATCGGCGAGTCCATGGGGACTGTCGTTGGACGGACGTGGTGGCGCCCTCTGGAGGGAGAGCTCACTCACGCCGGCTCCATGACTAAGCAATTATTGTCGTCAGTAGGGGGCTTAGCAGGTGGTGTCCTGCGTATGTTAGATCAGAACAGGCGCCACTGAGCACCACCGAAGTGGCTCGGCAGCAGTACAGTGTCTCCTCCGGTGGGGTGCCTCTTGACGGCTTGACATTGACTGCTCCCTGTGGATTGCCGGTGCCAGGGCCTCGGCCGGGCCGATCGGGCTGTGGCTGTGGACGGGGTGTCGGAATGAGCGGCGTGGGTGCACTGCCTCTGAGGTGGCGCAGAGGTTGGGACAGCAAAAAAGAGAGAGAGACAGAGACAGACAGACAGACAGACAGATGGGGGTGGGGGTAAGATGACAACAACCACTGTTGTGCCAGAGAGAGAGAGAGAGATGGGGGTGGGGGTAAGATGACAACAACCACTGTTGTGCCAGAGAGAGAAAAGAGAGATGGGGATGGAGGGGTAGGATGACAACAACCACTGTTGTGCTCTGTGTTACGTTATTACATTTTCACCTTCTTTGCGTGTGGTTCGTTGACCCTGCTGTTAGACTTTATCTGTCTGCTGTCTGTCCCTCTCTGTCTGTCTGTCTGTCGTCTCTCTCTCTCTCTCTCTCTCTGTCTGTCTCTCTCTCTCCCCCCCCTCTCTCTCTCTCTCTCTCAGAGTACGTGTGTGTGTGTGTGTGTGTGTGTGTGTGTGTGTGTGTGTGTGTGTGTGTGTGTGTGTGTGTGTGGATGTGTGTGTATATGAGAGAGGGGGGGGGGGGGGGACACAGAGACTTTCAGTTCTGTTATGACCCTGAAACCTAACTTCGTTTTCTCATGAAACACCCCTGCGCAATACGACACGAGAAAAGGAAACCATGTACATCATTACAATAACAAAAAGGCAGTCACCAATCTGTCCCTTTTTTTTTCATGG
>CM065719.1:26939038-26944038 GCA_033310375.1 Conus canariensis
CCTTTTATCTGAACTCTGTGTGTGTGTGTGTGTGTGCGCGCGCGCGCGCGCGCGCGTGTGTATGTGTGTGTGTGTGTGTGTGTGTGTGTGTGTGGAGGGTAGGGAAAGGGGGATGAACATCAGAATTGGGAATTACAGGAACGTGGGGACCGATAGTGTGTATTTTGACCCGATTTGGGTTTTTTGTTTGTTTTGGGGGGGGTATCGCCTTCAGTTCTTCGTATATTCAGAAGATAAGGGTATACAGAAATATCTGCTGTTGTTATTACTACCCCCTTGGTTACTACTGAAGTGTAAACGTGACAGGACAAAGCCAAAGTCCTCGCCATCGAAGTCGGAGCAAAGGGGGTTGAAGTCTCGCCAGACTATTATCTGATGAAACAGTTCGCTGTTTCTGGTAAGAGCAGGACCAGAACCTTGAAGACAAGGGCAGAGGCAGCTGAAAAGAATGCCAGCTGGATTTGATCGAGGAGGAACGAAAGTGAACGTCATGAAGCTAACATTTCTCAACTTAGAACGGGTGTCCCGTAGGGATGTGGGCGGAACATCTGTCTGAAAAGACACCACTTTGAGACGCCCACCCATCCAAACGTTGCCGGTTCGAACCCCGGCAGCACCAGGGGAAAGCATCTGACAGCAGTGGGGCATCTAAGAGTCATGGCCTGAATGCAGCCCTGTCCCCTCAGAGTGTAAGGCAGTTCAGGGCCGAAAGACCTGCCTCAGTGGGTGGGGGCTCTTTGTTTGGAGACCTTCCGCTGTCAAGCTCTCTATAGAGCTTCTTCCTACTTATCTCTTTGTTTACGACTGACTGGTAAATGTGACAATGATAGACTACAGTGCTCCATGGGAGAGCAGGTTACCCAGTACCACCTGGTCCTCTTTTACATGACACATGTGACTCAGATGAAGCGATGACATCTTTAACGTCGTCATAAAGCATCGTTCACTCTCCATCAAATCTGTAGACAGCGATCAGCATTCAAAGATTCCGCAGATCGGTTATAAACACTTTCCTGTGGAATATACCGAAACGGTAAATCGGCGTAGTTCGGACCTTCCACCATAAAATAACATTTATGACCGAATTTTCTTACATACTTCCAATCTGGGGAAAACATCGTTTATTCCGATTTTCACGGTAGACAACAGGATATTCAGAAGGGAAGGAAGAGGTATGTCATACTGAGGAGTCAGCGAGGAAGAACGGCGGGAGAGGATTTCCTAACCGTAGATGTACACTCGGAATGATGAACGAGTGTGTGTACAAGCAGTATGGAGACCAAGTACGGTGAGGAAGGAGGGGTGCTTAGAAAGAGGGTCTCCAGAGGGAGAGGGGGTGGGTGGAAATGGGGAACGGGAGAGGGGTGGGGGATGAGGCAACGAGGAAAAGCTCTCCACGGTCTCCAAGGAAAAGGATGGCGGCAGATTTAGCAAACAACCTTCCCGCTATGTTTCCTTCACAAGCTGAGGGAATTCACTCTCTGTGTGTGTGTGTGTGTGTGTGTGTGTGTGTGTGTGTGTGTGTGTGTGTGTGTGTGTGTGTGTGAGTGTGTGTGTGTGTGTGTGCGTGCGTGCGTGCGTGCGTGCGTGCGTGTATGTGCTTGCGTGTTTTGTGTACTTTAAAAAGTTTAAAGCATCCCTACACTTGCCCAGAGTAACGGTCACAGAATATGTGATAAGATGTAATTGCTGAAAAATATCTCGGTGGTAAATGCATTTGAGTTATCGCTGTAATGGTATATGATAGATGTGGTTGTATTTGTGTGCTGCCGTTCTAATTATGCTGAAAGTAATATGTTAAAAATGTCATTTTAAAAACTTTTGGCACAAATCTAGAAAAGAGATCCCCATCCCCGAGCCATCCCCACCCCCTTCCCCTTTTTTGAAATGTTCGTTCCCAACAAAAGTTTTCAGAACCCCCCCCCCCCCCTCCACTCATCCGTCCTCCCCCCCCCCCAACTGCGATTGGCGCCTGATGGGTGTGTGCCTTGCCATGACCCCCTGTCCAAGTCCATTCCACAGAATACAGTGCAAAATGGACCTCATCCTACAGGCTAAAGAAGTCCTGCATGGACAACGTAAAGAACCGGAAAGGTTGGAGCCGGGGGGGGGGGGGGGGGGGTTTCCACTCTGATGCGCATGAGTGGGGATAGAGGCCCGAGGCGATCCCTGATTGGCCAAAACGTCTCTGACTGACTGACTGAAACCATTTACTGTCAGATTAACATAGCGTTGTACTGACAACTCTCTCGACACTCTCACGACCTGCCGTCCTGGACCGGTCTTGGACTTCCGCCGAGTGAGTAATGTACTTTCGCCGTGGATTTTTATCTAGTCCGGGGGAAATACAAAAGTGGTGCCTTTTTTTTTGTCCACACTTACAACTGAACATTATCATGAACTTGAGAGTGTTTCATGAACATTCGTCATATAACTATACACACAGCAGGATTGATGATTCCCCCTTCTAACGTACTGTTGTGACTATAATGGATAACGAAATCGAGTTCATTCCTGTGTCAAAGGATCTAAGGATGTTTACTTTTTATAGTTATTTTATAATTCAAACATACAAGATTGCAATGTAACCCCCCCCCCTCTCTCTCTCTCTCTCTCTCTCTCTCTCTCTCTCTCTCTGTATGTGTGTGTGTGCGTGCTTGCATGCGCACGCGGGCATGTGTGTGTGTGTGTGTGTGTGTGTGTGTGTGTGTGTGTGTGTGAGAGAGAGACAGACAGACAGACAGACAGACAGACAGACAGACAGACAGACAGAGAGTTCGTTCTAGCTGTCCACCCAGCGAAAGTCCATGTCTCTGGTACACCGATAAATAACAACCGGTAGAGCAGGACTGAGTCTTGTGGAAGATAGGGAACGTGAGGGGGCAGGAAATTGTGGGAGTAATTAGTCGTGTGGAAGAGTTGGGAAAGGGGGGGAGGGGGGGCAGGAAACATGTTTCTGGGAGGAGAGATATTAGCCTACGCTTAACAGTCAAAAGGAATTTACATTTAATCTGAATGCATGCGCGCGTGCATACGTACGAGTGGATTGAGAACGCTTTTAAACATGGCAACAATTACTCGCACAATTATCAAGAGTCACGTGTCCAGATTTGGCAGCTTGGAGAGCAGGGTGGGGTGAAGGAGGGGGAGGGGGAAGTAGGACATGGTGTTGAGAACACATATTAATACTGACAGACATGTTAGATGAATACATTCCTGAGTATGCGCATGCCCATGAAGAGCTAAATATGGCAACAGTTACTCACACGGTTATCAGCGCAGTCTCTTCTATTCGTGCACTAACCTTGTCTCCCTTTTTTTTTTTTTTTTTTTTTTTTTAGCTTTTATGGCGATGTCACGCTCCATGGTGGAAAGGTTAATAGGCGTTGCGGTGAAAAGATATTTATCAACATCTAGCGACATTAATATCCAAAGAGAGACAATGTAAAGAGTTTTGGGTACTTTCTGGTGTTTCGTCGGTCGACTTTCATGGTTGGGATAGGTCAGCAGACGATAAACAGTTTCTTTTTTTAAGGGACCTAAGATAAATTTGTCGTGGAGACAGATTAGGGCCACTGAGCCCATAAATAAGTAAGACACCATTAAAACAGTGAACAGGTATACACACCAATCCAAACGCATGCAAGAGAAGTAAGGGTATACTAAATCTCACCAGAGCAAAAGAGTTAGGTCACATGCTACCTAACTCTTATTTTGACTTCAATAGGAAGATTCGTTACTTGAGCTACGTACATAACAAAAGAGCTGTCTGCTTTCTGTGAAATAAATCATTAGTGAAAAAAAGAACAGGTTTCATTCTGCCTATTAGTGAACATGCAAAATGTAAAAACTGAACCGTTGGGAGTACAGATTTCTCGTTTGCTGGTCGTTCACTATAGCCAACGAAGAGAAGGTATTGAAACTCTGTACGTCATACAGAAAGAAAGAAAAAAAGAATAACATAAATCTTAATTTTGGAAGTGCAGGTTTGAATGTTTGCATGCTATGCAGGATCGTCACAGAATAGAATAACAGAAAAGTGGAATAATGCTATTTAAAAAAGTCATGGTATGAAAACAGGAAAATGCCTCATCGTGTAAGCATTGTATCTTTCCCTCTGTACACGTCCCTGATCGTTGTTAAGTATTTTACAACTGCTGGTCGAAAGGGACCCGATGAAATAATGTCTACATATACTTGTGGTCAGTTTACTCAACTGGTTAGCTGTATCAGTATTTTCCGATCATCGGCCATAAAGCTGGAAACATGTGCAATGAACACATACGCGCGCGTGCACGCACGCACACACACACACGCGCGCGCACGCGCACACACACAACACACACACACACACACACACACACACACACACGCGCGCGCGCGCGCGCGCTTAAGCAAGCAAGCAAGCAAGCAAGCAAGCACTCACACAAACACGTCCTTTTGTGTGTGTACTGTGTCAATCTTGGCGACCTTGACGATCACCGTTATTTGTACAGAATCCGTCCAGTCGATCTTGGTCGACTGTGTTTTTTTCCTGTTTCGTTTTTACCTTCATCTCCTTCCTTGTCGACTGTGTTTTTTTCCTATTTCGTTTTTACCTTCATCTCCTTCCTTGTCGACTGTGTTTTTTTTCCTATTTCGTTTTTACCTTCATCTCCTTCCTTGTCGACTGTGTTTTTTTTCCTATTTCGTTTTTTTTCCTTCATCTCCTTCCTTGTCGACTGTGTTTTTTTTCCTATTTCGTTTTTACCTTCATCTCCTACCTTTCTTTCCCCCACCTCTCCTGCAGCCTCCACCTTCTTCTCCTTCTCCAGCTTCTCTCTTTTCTCCTCCGCCTTCTCCTCCTCCTCTGCGTGTTGTTCCTCGTGTTTCTCCTGTTCCGCTTCCATTTCTTCTCCCCGTCCCCCTTCTTCTCCTACTCTGTTACTACATGCTCCTTCTTCTCCTTCATCTGTTCCTCCCCTACAAAGTGCGTGAAGAAACAACACCGCTGGCCTTCT
>CM065719.1:26949038-26959038 GCA_033310375.1 Conus canariensis
GTTCAAATAATACCATAAGGATGCAGGGAAGGTATCTGCAATGACGGTGCGGCTCTCGCAGGCTGCTCATTGTTTGTCGCTCGGGCGTTACAGTAGGTGAGAGGTTGGGCAGGTAATAATACCTATCATCCTATGAGCTGGAACACCATTTTGCTGTAATTTGACGCCAAATTGCCTTATTCGCAGAATATTTTTATCGCTCATAAATGAGAACTGGATTGTAGATTATTTTCTTCAGTGCCTTAGGTCTAGTAAATGGTGTACAGACATCCTTTATAGTTAAAACGCATCAAAGATACACGTGCAAACTGAGCGCGCAGCGAGGTCATGGAGGCCAGAAAAAACGGGTCAGGCGACTGTTTTTGCTTATGGCCGCCAGAACTCGCCAAACGTCCATGCAACGCCAACGGCTGGTTTTCTAGACACGATTACGACTAAACGGTACCTCACGAAACTTGCTTCTACCACTTTTTAAGAATCAGTATAATGAATAGTACCTTTCCACAGAAGCAGGAAATTCTACCCCCAGAAATCAAACTCCTTATCGATAACAAGTTCGCTGATTATGCGGAGAGTGCCGTGAACACAACACTCTCTCTCTCTCTCTCTCTCTCTCTCTCTCTCTCTTACGACTTTCTGTCATGGTGTGTGATTGACATACGGGGAATGAGACGGGCTTGTTGTGGATGTCGTGTAAAATGAGTATAAAGTCTATTTTCAACCTTCTAAGCTTTCATCACTGATCATTTTGTCACTTCCAGGCTGTAACCCCGGCAGGTACGGGCCGGATTGCGCGGGCACGTGCGGGCGCTGTCTGAAAGGCACGTGCGATCACGTGACTGGAGTCTGCGCTCACGGCTGTTCCCGAGGCTGGAGCGGAGACCTCTGTCTAGAAGGTGAGTTGATTGATTGATTTTGTGTGTGTGTGTGTGTGTGTGTGTGTGTGTGTGTGTGTGTGTGCGTGCGTGCGTGCGTGCGTGTGTGTGTGTGTGTGTGTGTGTGTGTGCGTGTGTGTGTGTGTGTATGTGTGTGTGTGTGTGTGGATCCATGGCCAGAGAGCTCTCTCTCTCTCCCTCTCTCTCTCTCTCTCTCCCTCTCTCTCTCTCTCTCTCTCTCTCTCTCTCCATTAGAGTGTGCTGCTGTGCTGTCATCACATGGTTTACTTATTACAACAATAACAAATACAACCACTACCATATGAACCGTGCAAAACCCGGTCCAAGTCGGTCACAGTTAAGTGTGGGATCAAGGACGAAATCAATTCGGTATATCCGGCTTTCGTTATAACCGAATTGCAAAGACACGGAGACAGAAGAGCACAAAGGATTGCTTCAGTGCGCGCCCTGTCTGCGCGGCGTCTTTCCTCTGCCCGAAAAACAATAAAAGAAAAAACAAAAATTGGGGAGGGGGGTATCGCTTTGGTATCTGTTTCGTCAATCATTCTCAAAGTCTGTGTTCCAGCCTTTGTTGGGAAGCACGATAACAACGGGTATGAAAGAATAGAGGAGGAAAAAAAAATTGAAAGAGCGGGATTAATCAAAAAACGAAATAAAGAATAACCTCAGTAAACTGGAAGAGCATTTGAGAGAACGCAGACCTCCGCGGCGGTCGGACGGATCCTGAATCCGCCCTTTAATCCGGGTACACACCGTACCCGGTTTGTGCATGCGTGTGTGTGTAAATGACTTGAGCAGAAGGTAACCACTCTTGTTTTCATCTGTTTCTCCTGTACTTGCACACCTTCTTTGATGAACGGGTGTCGAAAAGAACCTTATGTCCGGTCACTCACAATGCCCACTGCATTATGTCAGCAAAGCTTGGTGTCCGGTCCGAAGAGCGTCCACCTGCGTGTGACCCAGGCTTATCCACGGCAGGCAAGGTCCAGCCAGGTGACGGAAAGGCTCAAGCGCAGCTTGCTGGGTAGCATCGACGCGTGTCAGCTGCACTATAGGTTATCACATTTCAGGATGATGCGAAGCTTCAGATACGACTGTAGGGCCTACGAAAACGTGACCAGATTTGAGTGGGAGCTTAGGAATGATGAGTTAGAACCCTGTGTGCGGGTGACAGGGGTGGGGTGGTGGAGGAGACGGGGTTGCGTGCGTGCGTGTGTGTGTGTGTGTGTGTGCACTCAGAAAATAGAGTACAACACAGCTGCATACTCGTGTGCACATCAGCAAATACAAAGGCATGCGAACACACACACACACAACAAGCGCGCGTGCGCGCGCGCGCGCACACACACACACACACACACACACACACACACACACACATGTACGCATGCGCACACGCACGCACGAGCACGCACACACACACACACACACACACACTCTCTCTCTCTCTCTCTCTCTCTCTCTCTCTCTCTCTCTCTCTCTCTCTCTCTCTCTTCATACGTAGACAGATTCAGAGAGAGAGAATATATATGTGTAGACAGATATTACTTCACCATCCGTATTGAACTCAAATTCAAAAACTACGACATCGATGACAAGAGAGATCCTCTCAAATAACACACGAACACATTGATAGAAACAAAGAGCGACACACACACACACACACACACACACACACACACACACACACACACACACACACACAGAGACAGAGGGGGGAAAGAGTGAGTTCACCACGTGAAACCAAAGGAGCAAGGTAAACCTTCTCAACAACTACTGTTCCTCTCCTGTTTCCCACCTTATCGCTCGTCTCTTTCCACAGAGCACAGCTGATTGGCCCTGTCTGTCCGTGCGCTGTAAAACCAAATGGGCGTAGACATCTATCTCGATTTCTTTTATCTCCTTTTGTTGTGGGAAAAATGTAGAATGTGGATCGCGGAGTTCAAAGGATATGACACGGGTGAGAGAGTGGGGTGGGGCGGGGCGGGAAAGTAGATAGAGACAGGAGGGATCGTGAAACGCAGATACGACTTGAAATTGGGTGATGCACGTGCGACGAAACGCAGTTAGTTGCATCCTTTTTTTTTTCTTTTTTTTCTTTTTTTTTTTGTTTGTTTGTTTATTTCGGTCATTGTAAGTGTTGCTTTTCGATCAAAAAGAAAGGAAAAGGCGGAAAACGAAATTTTATTCTTAGAAGTCGTGGAACGCAGTGGTGTGGGCACGCGGGCGCGCGCGTGTGTGTATGTGTGTGTGTGTGTGAATATGTGTGTGTGTGTGTGTGTGTGCGCGCGTGTGTGTGTGTGTCCGCGCACGCGCGCACGCCCTAAAGTGGGTGACAAACTTTCGCATTCACCTCCTGCAAAAAAAAAAAAAAAAAAAGTTATGAATAACGAATCAATCTGAAATAGAGGTGACTTCATTGGAAGAAAGTTTTGCGGTAGATATCCAAGTACTTGAAATGAGAGCTTTGAGAGAGGCCGAAGTCTGCCTAATGCAGCTGTAGAGGGCGAAATTTCCACGCATCTAATTCATTGAGTTCTCAGGTCATCCAAGTCCAGCTGAATACTATGGGGATCACCTCGTACTTCATGAGCAGCAACCAGCCCTCAGAATCAGATACATAGAGGAAGACCTCTCCTCGTAGACAATGGAACCCCGTCTTCGGGAGATTTCTCTCTTTTGTCAAGCAGGAATGACGAAAGGGATCATGATCATAGGTGTATAGCCGAAACGTTTAGAGCACAGATCAAGGACAAAGCTTGGACACAATGGATGTTTTCAGTGACTCCATTGCGGATAAAGTTCTGGACAAGGAAAATAACCGACGTCACTAACTCGGGGTATTCAAAGGTTCATCAAAGTCCGCGTGTTCAAGAATATTGCCTGAAATTTCAGGTCAGTTGAAAACCGTACTTCAGTTCTCACAGGAACCAACATCCGTGTCACTGTTGTGATCTGATCTGACAAACGTGTGTGCATATGAGAGAGAGAGAGAGAGAGGGGGGGGGGGGGGATGGGGGCTGGAGATCGTTGTTTACATGCATGAATGAGCAAAGGTGCGCTTGTTGCGAGCGTATATTACATGAAATAACAAGAAAATATAGAAGATCCAAGGATAAGGTACATGAAATGACAAGAAAATGTAGAAGATCCAAGGATAAGGTACATGAAATAACAAGAAAATATAGAAGATCCAAGGATAAGGTACATGAAATAACAAGAAAATATAGAAGATCCAAGGATAAGGTACATGAAATAACAAGAAAATATAGAAGATCCAAGGATAAGGCGTTGTTTTCTTGTCTTCTGGAACAGACATATGGACAGACACAGACAGAGACAGAAGGTGTGAGAGAGAGAGAGAGAGAGAGAGAGAGAGAGCGAGAGAGAGAGAGAGAGAGAGGGGGGGGGTGAAAAATACAATATAATATGAAAAAAATGATCATTTGAGCAACACGTCAATCGCATGAGTATGAGAGACGCAAGAAAGTAACACAAAACGGTTAAATGCGGTGCTTGGTACAATAGCAGAGAAACATCCACAAATCGACAGGACGGTGTTGTGAGAAATATAAGATTAATATTATGACAGTCTGAAAATAGTTAACAATCATTGGTTATTCTGGAAACAGTCTATAATCATCGGTAAGTCTACAATGAATCATGTTGATTTCAGTCTCTTCGAATCCATTAAAGCATGTTATACATTTAATCTTGGGCGCAACAGAATTCTGTCTTTTTTTTATCTTTTTTTTTTCTTTTTTTTTTTTTTTTTTTTTTGTTTTGTTTTGTTTTTGTTGTGTGTCTGTTTTAAATAAATGTTAGTGAACCGCCCAGAGAAACGTGGACAAACGAGTCACAAGACAAAACACGACGCGTTTCGGCCTCTTAGGTCTTCTTCAGGCAAGATACAAACAAATAGGACAACGAAAATTCACTTAGCTTTGATCGCTTCAGAGTTCAGCGCAAGGAAGGCGCTGAATGAGCTGAGGAAAAATATAAAAAGTAAAAAGCTCATTCAACGCGTTCCTTGCGCTGAACTCTGAAGCGATCAAAGCTAAGTGAATTTTCGTTGTCCTATTTGTTTGTGTCTTGCCTAAAGAAGACCTAAGAGGTCGAAACGCGTCGTGTTTTGTCTTGTGACTCGTTTGTCCACGTTTCTCTGGGCGGTTCGCTAACATTTATTTAAGATTTGTTTAGATTTCCGCCTGCAGTCGTTTCACTTTGCAACCAGTGTGTCTATTTTGTTAACTGGTGAATTTGAATTTCTACTCTGAAACAGGTGAGTGAAACAGACCGCGGCTGTACTGGAAATAAGCCAAATTACAAATAACAAAAAAACATAGGACGCAAAGTGGTGCTTATTTAATGTCTGTGTTGGATTACTTTTTATATTTTTCCTCAGCTACAATCTTTATGCCTTTTTTTGTGTCCAGTTAATGGTTCCCTAATCTGTTGTTGTTCTCCTTCTTTCAGAGTGCCGTGGCGGGAAGTACGGGACCAACTGTTCCCTGACGTGTGGGCACTGTCTGAACAGCACCCCATGCGACAGCGTCAACGGGATCTGTTCGCAGGGATGTGCACCCGGCTGGAGAGGCGTCTTCTGCACTATGGGTACTTCTATTGAGTTTGGGGGCATTCTGAGGCGCTGCGAGTACTGTTACTGAATATGTAGGCCGTTCTTATGCGTAAAATGTACTTTTACTGGGTTTAGGGCATTCTTATTCACAGTGGGTACTTTTTTGTTTAAGGCATTCTTATGCATAGTAGGTACATTTACTGGGTTTAGGGCATTCTCATGCACAGTGGGTACTTTACTGGGTTTAGGGCATTCTCATGCACAGTGGGTACTTTACTGGGTTTAGGGCATTCTTATGCATAGTGGGTACTTTACTGCGTTTAGGGCATTCTCATGCATGGTGGGTACTTTAACTGCGTTTAGGGCATTCCCATGCACAGTGGGTACTTTTACTGCGTTTAGGGCATTCTCATGTACAGTTGGTATTTATAATGGGTTCAGGACATGCTTATACACAACAGGTACTTGTACTAGGTTTAAAGTATTCTAATGCACCAAATTTTACTGGGTTCAGGGCATTCCTATGCACAGTGGGTATTTTATTCAGGGCTTAGGACATTTCTATATGTGCTATACATACTTTCACGATATTAAAACATTTGCTGTGCGCGTTATGTACTTCTTCTGGGTTCAGGTTGTTCCTTTTTGTATAATGGGTTCACTATGGGTACTTTTATTGGGTTGGGCATTCTTTTGCACAAAACGTGCATAATATCTTAACTAGGTTTAAGGCATTCTTCTACGTAATGGGTACACAGTGGGTATTTACTGAGTTTAGGACCTTCTTCTGCATATGGCTGCATAACTGGTACACGTGTATTTTGTTGGATTCAGTCCAACATTCCAGACTTCATGTTATTTAACCAGTTTGGTTGGTTGGTTGTTTTGGGGTGGGGTGGGTTGTTTTTTTTTCGAGAGTCTGAGGACAAGTATTTATTGAAGCCTTCTTGCTTCTTGGCGTTCGAGGTAATTAGGGAGGTGGCCGCGCTTCTAACTAAATAATTCCAAAACAACCAAAAAAAATGTTCACCTTAGTTATCCCCTGCATACATCTGAAACCCAAAGTTCATAGTTAAAAGAAATACTTTTGGCAAAAGGATTGGATCATGCAAACGAACAAAACCATTTTATGAGATAAGCACTCTACAGCAGACTCCATTAAGGTCTTATTTGGAGATGTTCCTTTAGTTGTGATTTTGGAGTTTCTAAAGACAAGTTTTCTTCGTTTGATCTAAGAGTTTGTGGAAAATCAGTCCAGTTTTACAGTCTTCTAACGTGAAGTGATTTTTCTACATGCATATACAAAATCGACGTTGGCATGTTGACAGCCCTGGGTTCTGCACAAAATGAAATTGAAACTGAGAACACTTAAAAGCAAGCATGTATGAATACACACATGCACGCACACACGTATATACATACACTCCGTCTGTCTCTCTCTGTCTCTGTCTGTCTGTCTGTCTGTCTGTCTGTCTGTCTCTCTCTCTCTCTCTCTCTCTCTCTCTCTCTCTCTCTCTCTCTTCTCTCTCTCTCTCTCTCTCTCAAAACGGACTCCTCAGATCATGCGCCCGAGCAGTTAAGAGGCGAAGAGAGAAAGTGTGAAATCAATTTATCCTGCTCTGTGGGAAATACGGACTTTCGTACTTAGGTGTATGTACGCATGTCTGTGTGTGAAGAAGAGAGAGACCGAGAAGTGTACCATTTGCTACAACTGTATTCATTAAGCGGGGTGCTAGAGACAATGAGCCCAATTCAGATCTCCATACAGATGAAAGAACTAGTTCTAGTTTGTTAATATCCTTTTCATTTACTTTTTTTATGCCTTTGCTACTTGCGTGTGTACTAGTGTGTGTGGATGCACTAGTGTGCATGTGCATAAGCATGATTGAGTGTGTCTGCATATATATCATTATCTATGTGTATTTAAGCGCTCGTGTGCATGTGTCAACGTGTTCACACGCGCGCCACACGATACCTTTTCACTTTCTAAATTGATGATCAGCTTTCCTTTATTTTTCACTCTTGTGTCTTTCACTGCCGTTCTAACCCCCCTGCATGCGTTCACGACAGAGTGCGCCCCCGGCTTTCACGGCACAGACTGTCAGTACAGCTGCGGGCACTGCAAGGCGGGCGTCCCATGTCTGACTTCCTCTGGACACTGCCCCGATGGCTGCCAGGAGGGATGGTCAGGACCTAACTGCGACCAGGGTGAGGACAGGGGAGGGGGGGGGTGTTTGTCTTCGTACCGGTGTGTGTGTGTGTGTGTGTGTGTGTGTGTGTGTGTGTGTGTCTGCGTGTGTGTGTGCCTGTGCGTGTGTGTGTGATAAGCGAAATTTTATTTGTCCTCCCACCCTCTCTCTATATATATGTATGTATGTAGAAATCCAAATATGTACATCATTTGTAAATATTTATGACTTGTACATAGTTATTGTTGGTTTCAAGGCAGGACTTTTACCCCCTGTGTCAAAAAAGCTTTGAAAAAGCCCTATGTGGACATTTCGGCAATAGTTGTATCAAGAATCAAACTAAACTAAAGGTGACTTTGTACAAGAAGGTAGCGGTTTTGATGTGATTCCGAGTACGTGATACTAAAGCAGGATCTTTATTTCACAGCTATGGTGTCGGAAACCGGGCCCCTTCAGATGGAGTCGTTGCTACCGGCCGTGGTGGTGGTGTCGGTGGTGGTGGTGGTGGCAGTAGCGGTG
Organism: Conus canariensis; assembly: GCA_033310375.1. Taxonomy (NCBI): domain Eukaryota; kingdom Metazoa; phylum Mollusca; class Gastropoda; order Neogastropoda; family Conidae; genus Conus; species Conus canariensis. The sequence goes on from CM065719.1 coordinate 26,957,222, forward strand.
GCGGTCGTGTACTTCCTCATCCTCCGGCCCCGTTCCAAGCCCGGTCTCAACCGTCTGTACACGGAAGGGGTCAGTGGAGAGAGAGGGAGAGAGAGGGGGAGAGAGAGAGAGGGAGAGGGAGAGAGAGAGAGAAGGAGAGAGAGAGAGAGAGGGAGAGAGAGAGAGAATGTTTATGATTACGTGTCTAAGTTGATGTGTGGGGTTTGTGCGTGTGTGTTTATGTTGGGGGTGGGTGGATGGAGTTTTGCATGTATGTGTGTGTGTGTGTGTGTGTGTGTGTGTGTGTGTGTGTGTGTGTGTGTGTGTGTGTGTGTGCGCACGCAAACGTGCGCATGTGTTTGAGTGTGTGTGCGTGTATGTGTGTGTTAGCGCGCGCATATGACGTGCAGTTTTCTGAAATATAAAGTGGATTTACCAACAAGTCAAACACTGGAAAATGGATTTTTTTTTTTTCGTAACCCTTTTGTTTAGGTAAACCTAGATTGTTTTCGCATAGATATAGCATTTAATTGATATTCCAAACATTTTGAAAATACTCTGGACTTTGTAATAATATTAATATTAATTTGTATTAATAAAAGGGAAATCAACATTTCACAAATACATACCCTGAAATTGAATTTTTAAGATTCAGAAGAAAATTTGCTTTTTTTTAAGTCGTCGTAGATGATTTAGTGTCAAGTGGCACTTGTAAACCATAAACTATATGATTCCGTAAATTATATCTGTTTGCATTTGAAAACTTGATAAACCCCAATTGGGTTTGTGTATGCATGTAGTGTGTGTGTGCGTGTGTGTGTGTGTGAACGTGTGTGTGTGTGTGTGTGTGTGTGTATCTAAGTTGGTGTGCGTGTGTGTGTGTGTGTGTGTTTTGCGTGTGTGCTTACATGCATTTGTTGAGAAATTCCTTCATTTTTTATTATAATGGATTTAACATTTGCCCTAAGTCCTGCGCGCCGAAAATCTACGTACACTTTTGTGTTGACATCGTTCTGTCATACAGAAAAATAATTTGGCCTTGTCAGAAACCGTCCGAAACTGTCATGGCTTCTTCATCACCGGTTACGAATCTCTTTTTAATCGTTCTGTTCTCGTTGTTTCCTGTTACCCGTCCTTCAAGCCACAAACCAGGGGAAAGAAATTAACCGTATTTCACGTTTTAGACTAATGCGGAGGTCAGACAGGTGACCCAACCCAACCTTTCCTGCTTTCTTCTTTCCTTTTTTTTCTCCCTTTTTTCTTTCCTGTTTTCTCTGTCTGCATGACTTTCTATCTTTCTTTTATATTTTTTTCCTTTTTGGTCTTCTTCTTCTTTTCTTTTTTTTTTTCCCTTTCATTTTCTGCCTGTCTGTATGACTTTCTTTTTTTTTCCTTTTTTGGTCTTGTTTTTCCTTTCGTATCTCTTTCTTTCTTGTTCTTTCTTCCTTTCTTTTTATTTCTTTCTTTCATTTCTTTTTTTCTTTTCTTTTCTTTTTTTCTTTATTTTTTCTCTTTCTTTTATTCTTTTCCTTTCATATCTTTCTTGTTGTTTCTTTCTTTCCTGTCTTTTTCTTTCTTTCCTCCATTTCGTCGTTTTTCCCTTTTCTTTCTTTTCTCTTCTTGCTTTTCTTTTTTCTTTTTCTCTTTTTTTTTTCTTTTCTTTTTTGATGTCTTTCTTTCTTTTTCTTTTCTTCTTCAGCTTTCTTTATTTTTTTCTTTCTTTGTTTGTTTTTTTCCTGTCCTTTCATTTCTCGCTTTTTCTTTCTTTTCACTCATGTTTTTCCTTTCTTCTTCTCCTTTTCTTTCTTTTTACTTTTCTTTTTTTAAAGGTTATTTAT
>CM065719.1:26961538-26971538 GCA_033310375.1 Conus canariensis
TGTCTGTCTGTCTGTCTGTCTGTCTGTCTCTCTCTCTCTCTCCCCTCTCTCTCTCTCTCTCTCTCTCTCTCTCTCTTTCCTTGTTGTCGTTATGACTTTCATCTGTTGCGATGTTGTCAAGATAAAAACAACTGAAAGCGAATGCCAAACAGACTGGCAGGAGAGCGAAAAAGAAAAATCCAACGTCGGGCCGATCGCGATAGCCCGACTTTGACTGGCACAATAGCTGCAAGATAGCACCAAGCTATGAGGAAAATGCTGCGTGTATGTCTGTGACAAGCGACACGTTGAAAAATTGATAAACATTTGTGTGTGCGTGTGCGTGTGCGTGTGTGTGTGTGTGTGTGTGTGTGTGTGGGAGAGGGGGTGGGGTTAACTAGGTCGGCGTGAATATGTCTAGAAAAATATAGAGGCGTGTGGATTATGAATTAGTGCAAGTGCTTTCGATGAGTTGTTTGTGGTCTACCGTTTAATGCTTATGCCCACTATTTGGATTTTCTTTCATATCAACCTTCTGGGTTTACTTGTCTGCTTTTCGTTAAAAAAAATTTACGTTTCATGAAAGAATATACGAAAAGTGTATGACTTCCCCGTTGCTTTTCTTCTGTATATATGTGTGTGCGCGCGCGCGTGTGTGTATGTGTGTGTGTGTGTGTGCGTGTGTGTGTGTGTGTGTGTGTGTGTGTGTGTGAGAGAGAGAGAGAGAGAGAGAATCTATGGGAAGGATTACGCAAAAAACTGCAGAGCCGATTTCAACGCAACTTGGTGGGAAAATGGAATGTGAGCTAAGAACGAACGCATTCAATTTGGGTGCGGATCCGGATTGAAGACCGAATCCAGGATCTGTCAGAAAGATTACGCAACAATTGCTGTGCCAATTTTACCGAAACTTGATGGGAATATGAACTGTGGTACAGAATGAAACATTAACTTTTGATACCGATCCGGATTAAACTACGGATTCGGGAACTGCATGACTTTGATAGAGGACTGCGCTCAGTTGAGTGTTCTATATAGTTTTGTATTGTTTTTCCATTTATTTACTTTTTTTGTTTGTTTGTTTGTTTAGTTATCGTTCTTTTCATAGTATTGTGATTTATGTCCGCTGACAGCAGGCCGAGTGCACGGACCCCATTCGCAACGCTTACGAGCAGATGGCAGGGGGGCCCTGGGACATCCCTCGCTCCAGCCTCATTCTCACAACGGAGTTGCTGGGCAACGGCCACTTCGGGCAGGTCAAAAAGGGCTTTGTGCGCATGCGCGGTGCCAAGGTTCCGGTGGCCATTAAGTCTTTGAAAGGTGAGGGATTTCTTTGTAGGCAGATTTTCTGTTTGGTTTTTTTTTTGTTTGTTTTGTTTTGTTTTCAGAACTAAGACAATGTGTTCTTTCTTTTTGATTTTCTTGCTCTCTCCTCCTTTATTTTGTTCTTTATTCCCCAGTTGTTGTTTTCTTTTCGTTTAACGCTTGTGTAAATTAAAGAGTATGAATGTATCATAAATTGTAAACAATAAGGAGAGAGACAGAGAGTAATGTAAAACTAAAATTCGAAAATTAATCTATAAAGCAATAAGTTAGAGAACTGGAGGCGGGGTTTGAGTAAATTTCCGAATCTTCAGTTTCAGACGGGTGTTTGTCTTGTGCCTTTCAGAGAACGCCTCAGAGAAAGACAAGAGAGACTTCCTCAACGAACTGGCCATCCTGAAGCAAGTGGGCAAGCACGCCAATGTCGTCTGCCTCGTCGGCGCCTGCCATATTAGAGGTATGCCTGCCTATACCGTGTGTGAACAGACAAAAGAGAAAGGTTTTCTGAGTTTTGAAGGTGCCGTGGGATCATGCCTTCAAAAGAGGAAATAGAGAGAGAATTAGAGAGGAAGAGATATGTTGCTGCTTACCCTAACAGGATCACTCGTTTTGCTTCCTTTCCCAATAGGATCACTCGTTTTGCTTCTATTCCCAATAAGAGCACTCATTCTGCTTCCCTTCCCTACAGGATCACTCAGTTTGCTTCCCTTTCCGATAGGATCACTCATTTTTCTTCCCTTACCAACAGGATCACTCATTTTTCTTCCCTTCCCAACAGGATCACTCAGTTTGCTTCCCTTCCCAACAGGATCACTCAGTTTGCTTCCCTTTCCGATAGGATCGCTCATTTTTCTTCCCTTCCCAACCGGATCACTCAATTTTCTTCCCTTACCAACAGGATCACTCATTTTTCTTCCCTTCCCAACAGGATCACTTACTTTGCTTCCCTTTCCGATAGGATCGCTCGTTTTGCTTCCTTCCCAATAGGATCACTCATTTTTCTTCCCTTCCCAACAAGATCACTTACTTTGCTTCCCTTTCTGATAGGATCACTCATTCTGCTTCCTTTCCCAACAGGATCAATCATTCTGCTTCCTTTCCCAACAAAATCACTCAGTTTGCTTCCCTTTCCGATAAGATCACTCATTCTGCTTCCTTTCCCAACAGGATCAATCATTCTGCTTCCTTTCCCGACAGGATCACTCAGTTTGCTTCCCTTTCCGATAGGATCACTCATTCTGCTTCCTTTCCCAACAGGATCAATCACTCTGCTTCCTTTCCCAACAGGATCACTTAGTTTGCTTCCCTTTCCGATAGGGTCACTCGTTTTGCTTCCCATCCCAACAGAATCACTCATTTTTCTTCCCTTACCAACAGGATCACTTACTTTGCTTCCTTTCCCGCTGGGGTCACTTGTTTTGCTTCCCTACCCAACAGAATCACACACATTGCTTCCCTTCCCAATAGGATCACTAACATTGCTTCCCTTCACAATAGGATCACTGACTGCTTCCCTTCCCGCTAGGATCTTTAACTTTGCTTCCCCTCCCAATAGGATCACTGACTGCTTCCCTTCCCAATAATCACTGACTGCTTCCCTTCCCAAAAGGATCACTGACTGCTTCCCTTCCCACTAGGCTCTTTAACTTTGCTTCCCCTCCCAATAGGATCACTGACTGCTTCCCTTCCCACTCGGATCTTTAGCTTTGCTTCCTTTCCCAATAGGATCACTGACTGTTTCCCTTCCCCCTAGGATCTTTAACTTTGCTTCCCTTCCCAATAGGATCTATAACTTTGCTTCCCTTCCCAATAGGATCTTTAACTTTGCTTCCCTTCCCAGTAGGATCTTTAACTTTGCTTCCCTTCCCAATAGGATCACTGACTGCTTCCCTTCCCACTAGGATCTTTAACTTTGCTTCCCTTCCCAATAGGATCACTGACTGCTTCCCTTCCCGATAATCACTGACTGCTTCCCTTCCCAATAGGATCACTGACTGCTTCCCTTCCCGATAATCACTGACTGCTTCCCTTCCCACTAGGATCTTTAACTTTGCTTCCTTTCCCAATAGGATCACTGACTGTTTCCCTTCCCCTAGGATCTTTAACTTTGCTTCCCTTCCCAATAGGATCTGTAACTTTGCTTCCCTTCCCAATAGGATCTTTAACTTTGCTTCCCTTCCCAGTAGGATCTTTAACTTTGCTTCCCTTCCCAATAGGATCACTGACTGCTTCCCTTCCCACTAGGATCTTTAACTTTGCTTCCCTTCCCAATAGAATCACTGACTGCTTCCCTTCCCGATAATCACTGACTGCTTCCCTTCCCAATAGGATCACTGACTGCTTCCCTTCCCGATAATCACTGACTTTCCCTTCCCACTAGGATCTTTAACTTTGCTTCCCTTCCCACTAGGATCTTTAACTTTGCTTCCCTTCCCAATAGGATCACTGACTGCTTCCCTTCCCAATAGGATCTTTAACTTTGCTTCCCTTCCCCATAATCACTGACTGCTTCCTTCCCAATAGGATCACTGACTGCTTCCCTTCCCACTAGGATAATTTAACTTTGCTTCTTTTCCCACTAGGATCACTGACTGCTTCCTTCCCAGTAGGATCTTTAGCTTTGCTTCCCTTCCCACTAGGATCACTGACTGCTTCCCTTCCCACTCGGATCTTTAGCTTTGCTTCCCTTCCCAATAGGATCTTTAACTTTGCTTCCCTTCCTGCTAGGATCTTTAACTTTGCTTCCCTTCCCAATAGGATCACTGACTGCTTCCTTTCCCACTAGGATCTTTAACTGCTTCCCTTCCCACTAGGATCTTTAACTTTGCTTCCCTTCCCAATAGGATCACTTATTGCTTCCCTTCCCACTGGGATCTTTAACTCTGCTTCCATTCCCAATAGGATCACTAACTGCTTTTCTTCCCACTCGGATCTATAACTTTTCTTCCCTTCCCACTAGGATCTTTAACTTTGCTTCCCTTCCCAGTAGGATCTTTAACTTTGCTTCCCTTCCCAATAGGATCTCTGCTTTCCTTCCAACTAGGATCTTTAACTTTGCTTCCCTTCCCAGTAGGACCACTGACTGCTTCCCTTCCCACTAGGATCTTTAACTTTGCTTCCCTTCCCAATAGGATCACTGACTGCTTCACTTTGCTTCCCTTCCCAATAGGATCACTGACGGCTTCCCTTCCCAATAGGATCTTTAACTTTGCTTCCCTTCCCAATAGGATCACTGACAGCTTCCCTTCCCAATAGGATCTTTAACTTTGCTTCCCTTCCAAATAGGATTACTGACTGCTTCCCTTCCCGCTAGGATCTTTAACTTTGCTTCCCTTCCCAATAGGATCACTGACTGCTTCCCTTCCCGCTAGGATCTTTAACTTTGCTTCCCTTCCCAATAGGATCACTGACTGCTTCCCTTCCCACTAGGATCTTTAACTTTGCTTCTTTTCCCAATAGGATCACTAACTGTTTCCCTTCCCAATAGGTTCACTTACTTTGCTTCCCACTTAAACAAGAACACACTTGTTGCTTCCAGGCCCCAACAGATCAGTCAGGCTGCTTCTTTTCCCAACAGGGTCACGTACTTTTTTCCCTTCATCAGTTACTTCGCTTCCCTTTCCAACAGATTCGCTCATGCCATTTTCCTCCCCCACCATGGTCGCTAACAGGATAATCTATTTTGTTTTAATTTCCTCGAAAGGATGAGTCGTTTGGGGTTCTTTCCTCAACAGTATCATTCATTTTGCTTCCCGCTCCAACAAGACCAATCCTCTTGCTTTCCCACCCACATAATAACCCGCTTTGCTTCCCTTTGCAACGGGGTCACTTATTTTTGCTGGCCTGCCTTGCAGACTCGCTAATCTCTAGTTTTGCTCCTCTCTCACCTCTCTCCCTACTCCGACTCGATAACTTATTTTACCTTTCTCCCCAGTAAGATCACTCATTTTGATTTCCTCGACAGCATCATCCATTTCGATTCCCATCTGTTAGCAGATATGTGTAGGTTCCAAATGTGATGTGTCCAAGGTGTGATGCACACGTGAGGTATGTACGCTCCAGGTGTCATGTACGTGGCCATGGAGTACGCCAAGCACGGTGACCTGCGTACGTTCCTGCGTAAGAGCCGTAAACTCCGCCAGCATGAGTACGGCAACTGTGGCGCCACGCCCTTCGTCAGCAAAACCATGCTGCTGCGCTTCGCCTTGGACGCCGCACAGGGTCTGAGACACCTAGCTGACAAACAGGTGAAATTACTCTCTGTGTGTGTGTGTGTGTGTGTGTGTGTGTGTGTGTGTGTGTGTGTGTGCGTGCGTGTGTGTGTGCGTGTGTGTGTGTGTGTGGTGTGTCGGTGATGCGCGTGCATATAAGTTGTTGTTTTTGTTGTTGTCAGTCTTTTCTGGTGGCCTCCTTCAGTCTTGGGTCTTTGCCATCTTTGTTCTCCTTCAAGCAGCACATGATATATAGCATCCGTCTTTGTCACTGTCATTCGTTTACACGTGCGTGTGCTGCCATGTCCCTCTTGTTTGTATGTGTCTCTGAAGCTTACTGAGATTAAGCTCCTCTCTCTCTCTCCTCTCTCTCCTCTCTCTCTCTCTCTCTCTCTCTCTCTCTCTCTCTCTCTCTCTCATCCCCACTTTCATCTTTCTCAAACTGACAATGGAGGTCAAGGTACAGGAGGAGGTGACAGTGATGGATTGACCAGCTATGAGCTGGAGACACATAAGAGATGGTCACGATCTATGGTAAGGTGTAAGGCGCGGGGGAACTGGTGAGATGGGCGGATACGTAAAAGTGCGTGTAGATAAAGGATGTCAGCAATCTTTTTTTTTTATTCCGGCAGATTTAACCCTAGTATTTTGTTCATGATAGGGAAATGGGGTCGTAGAACATTGACGTGCATCCTGGTAACGATTTCATGACCGTGTGCACGTGCAGATTATTCACCGTGACGTGGCGGCGCGCAACGTGTTGCTGGGCGATCACCTGGTTGCCAAGATTGCTGACTTCGGACTGTCCAAGAATGACGAGACTTACGTCAAAACCTCCAGCGTAAGTAATACACGCCAGTCTTGTGTCGTCCGATCCACATACATCACCCCTGACATGATCTTCATCGCAGTGTTAACGTCAGAAGATCCGGTATAAATGGGAGTAAGCCTGTTTGTCCGTCACGATCTGTAGCAAAAATTCCCTTTGTTCCCATGATCCCGAGTTGAAGTCAAAATGCCCCGTGTAAATCGTACGTACGGGCCGTGTCTGTCAAACGGACATTTATTGTCCTCTTGGTGAGGCCTTCCTTTCTTAATGTGATTTATTTCGCCCTCTGCGCGTCTCTTTGGCTTTATTCCTAGGGAAATCGAAACAGCTGTGACGGGATGTCGTTTTGTATCAACCATGGCGAAACGACATTTTCTTTCTTTTCTTGAAAAAAAAAAAAAAAAGGCCGAAACATTGCCAATCTGTCGGTCACGAATGTTCGTAAGTGGACTGACAAAACTGCCAGCAGACGAACACGTTTGACGCCAGCACTGGGACTAGACCCGTAGGGTGAATGTATAGACATCAGTACTGTCACTGTTGCCCCGCATTCCTTCCCTCCTTTTCCATCTCCCACCCGAACGCTGACTGATGTCAAGCCTCCTCCGCGCGTCAGAATTTCAAGTGTAACGACTGTAATTTCCATCACCACCTCTCTCTCTGTCTCTCTCTCTCTCTCTCTCTCTCTCTCTCTCTCTCTCTCTCTCATCTAGATTCAATCTTTCCATGTGCTTTATTTACAAGACTTACATGATTATATTAAACACAAACCAATCTTATTATCATTCAAGAAGGCGCTTCTCTTTAAGCAATTTCGATAACAATTAACAAGCCCAATACTTGTTAGTGTATCAGTGGATTTCCAAAAGCAGTTTCGCTAATGATAGCAGCAAATACAACTATTAGTGGATCTCCAGAATCAGTTCTGTAAAATCACAAAAGCCAGTTTCTGTATCCTCTCTTCGCTCACCCTCACCCCCACCTCACCCCTGCCGCCTGCCACCCCCTCTTCCTTTCCCTCCTGTCCTGTGTCTGTCACACTTTCCGTGTCCGGTCATTGTGACACAGATGTGACAATGAACATAAACAGTGGCATTACTAACATTCTGCCGCCGTTGTATAGACACCGTGAGTGTGTGGCAGGTTTGACTTCAGCACACATTCTTCTGCTCTTGTGTCCGACATGCGGACATTCAACGGTGTGGACTTCAGCAGTAAATTTTCTGCTCTTGTTTCCGGCGAATGGAATGTGACAGTCATGGCTTCAGCAGCTAATATCTGGACTCGTTTCCGACAAACGGGCATGGGACATTTTGGGCTTCAGCAGTAAATCTTCTGCGTTTTGTTTCCGACATATGGAAATGCGACAGTCTGCGTTTCAGCTGCTGTCTTCTGCTCTTCTGGAAGTGCGATAATCTCCGTTTCAGCTGCTATCTTCTGCTCTTCTGGAAGTGCGATAATCTCCTTTGCAGCTGCTATCTTCTGCTCTTCTGGAAGTGCGATAATCTCCGTTTCAGCTGCTATCTTCTGCTCTTCTTGGACTGAGACGTTGTGGGTAATCTCCGTTTAGCAGCGATGCTAATCTCCATTATGCTCTTCTTTCCGACATATTGACATGTGACAATGCGTTTCAGCGGCTGTCTTTTTCTCTTCTTTCCGACATATTGACATGTGACAGTTTGGGCTTCAATAGCTAATCTTCTGCCCTTTGTTTCCGGCCTATAGAAATGCGACAATGCGTTTCAACGGCTATCTTCTGCTCTTCTTTCCGACATATTGACATGTGACAGTTTGGGCTTCAATTGCTAATCTTCTGCCCTTTGTTTCCGGCCTATAGAAATGCGACAATGCGTTTCAACGGCTATCTTCTGCTCTTCTTTCCGACATATTGACATGTGACAGTTTGTGCTTCAATAGTTAATCTTCTGTCCTTTGTTTCCGACATATGAACATGTGACAATTTGTGTTTCAGCTGCTATCTTCTGCTCTTCTTTCCGACAAAAAGACGTGACAGCTTGTGCTTCAGTAGTTAATCTTCTGCTCCTTGTTTCCGAAATACGGACATGTGACAATTTTGGTTTCAGCTACTATCTTTTGCTTTTCTTTCCGAGATATGACATGTGACGGCTGGATTTTCCGACAGTTGATGTGCTGTGTTTGTTGCAGACACGAGTGCCTATTCGCTGGATGGCCGTGGAATCCCTCTTCAACAATACCTATACTACGCAGAGCGATGTGTAAGTTTCACTGACTGGCTGTGTGGGGCCTATTTCTTGAAAAGAAAAAAATAAAGCTAAATGGGTTGAGTGGAGAATGATCAGAGCTTGCAGGAATGCAAAAAAGTGAAAGTTGGTTGTAGGAAAAACGAATCAGCAACATGCCATTCTGTTAGTGCTCAGAACAGCTCGCAAATTTCACTATAGAATGAAACATTATTTGTAGGCTTTTTCTCTTAAGGTCATATGGTCTTCTGCTAATATCTACAGATTGTTTTTTCAAGATGGTCCATTCTCGTTCCAATTATGCATTTAGTGTTTTGCGATATATTACTACAAGATGTGGTGTATATTTTTTTTTAAAGGGTATTAATTTTAAATGCGTGTATCAGTTATTCTGTGCATTGTAATGAGCATGATAGATGTTTTCAGAGTTGTTCTTGGGTCTTTTCATTCATTCATTCATTCATTCAGACAGACAGACAAACAGATAGCCAGCCAGACAGACAGACGCTTGCGGTGTTGATCAGGAAATTTAAGCAACACTCTCAGAGACCCATACACCATGTGGATGATGAGACTTGACTTTTCGGTTCCCGTCTTGCTGTCTAAACCAGCACGACACTGTACAACTCTTAAATGGAGCAGGTCAGATTATTCCCACAACGATATCGAGATTTTGACAGGATTTCCATTTGTGACCTCCTAATCATGTAATTTGGGAATCCCATCAGAGGTGTAGATTTCGAAGAAGTTATTTATAAGGGAAATAAAGGCAGCAGTCCCTATAGGTCTTGAGTGGTGTAGGGGCCTTGAAACGACCTTTGAATTCGGATACTGTGGACAGATTAAAGGCTTGGAAAAAGCTGATGAGATGCTTGCCAAAAGGGTGGAGGGTTTGTTTTTAATCACTTGAAAGCCAGGGAAGGATTCGGTGAGCTGGTCTCGATGCAGAATGTGATAACTAGATACAGTGGAGGAAAACCTTGAGATGTGATGGTGGGCAGGTGGTCGTTCGGGGTGGTTCTCTGGGAGATCTTCACGTTGGGAGGGACCCCCTACTCCTCCACCGACACCCAGCAGCTGTTCGCCTACCTGAAGGACGGGTACCGCCTGAAACGACCCAAGCTGTGCGACCAGAACACGTAGGCCCATAACTCAGTCTCTTTCTTTTTTCCTTTCCATCTGTCTGCTTCTCTCTCTCTGTTTCTCTGTCTGTCTGTCTGTCTGTCTCTCTCTCTGTCTGTCTCTCTCTCTCTCTCTCTCTCTCTCTCTCTATCTCTCTCTCTCTAACACACGCACACTCTCTCTCTCTCTCTCTCTCTCTCTCTCTCTGTCAGTCTGTCTGTCTGTCTCTCTCTCTCTCTCTCTCTCTCTCTCTCTCTCTCTCTCTCTCTCTCTCTCTCGGTTCTGTGTGTGTGTGTGTGCGCGCGCGCGTGAAT
>CM065719.1:26976538-27004038 GCA_033310375.1 Conus canariensis
ACTCCACTTTACTCACCCCTTCTCCCACTGTTTTCTGCTACATCACTCCCACTTTACTCACCCCTTCTCCCACTGTTTTCTGCTACATCACTCCCACTTTACTCACCCCTTCTCCCACTGTTTTCTGCTACATCACTCCCACTTTACTCACCCCTTCTCCCACTGTTTTCTGCTACATCACTCCCACTTTACTCACCCCTTCTCTCACTGTTTTCTGCTACATCACTCCCACTTTACTCACCCCTTCTCTCACTGTTTTCTGCTACATCACTCCCACTTTACTCACCCCTTCTCCCCCGTGCGCACCCATACCCTCACTTGTTCTGATGCAATTCCAACGGCAGAAATCCACCAGGGGCTATCAGTGCCAGGTTGTCATTGGTAGGCTACGTCTTGAAAATCCTTTCTGTTCACCCGGCTGTAAATGTGTACCTGGTTCAGGTCAGAGAAGGTTAAGACAGTGAAAAGTGAAGAAAGGGAGCCGTCTTCTATGATGCCGTGCCTCGGACACTGTGAAGCTCTAACAGTTCACGGCCATCAGGTCATGGGACTATCACCTTTCACTGTCAGCAGACTTCCTCAGGACTTAACAGCTTGTTACTGTCTCATAATGGGAACCAAATTTATTTTCTTATTTGTATAATTATATCCAATCAACACGTAGTTCTTTTCTCATTTGTTTAGTTCTAGCCAATGAACCCACAGTTATTTTCTTATTTGTTTAATTATACCCAATCAACCATAGCCTCCCCTCCCCCCCCCTCCCCCCCGACGTTGGTGGCGGAACATACCGGTTTACCACCGGTCAGCCATGTTGTCTTTCCGTCATTGTCTAATGCCAGTGGATCAGTTGACTGTTGTAAAATTGGGGGCAGACAAGCATCTCCAAAGTCTCCGCCAGATGCAGAAGAGTGTGAAGAACTCGGTGCTTGACTGGTCTCTCACCTTACTGGCGATATCAGGAGCTCTTTATCGTACGTACCCCCGCCGTCTGTTCTCTTCGACTCTACTTTCTTTTTAATCATAGTTTACTGCTTTCTGTGGACTATTCCTCATTCTCTGTTCTACAAAGTCCCTATACCTTTTTCTTCTTTCTTTACAAGGCACTTGTCATCATTGTCGGTCATAATCTGGCAGCAAAGGGAACGGAACTATACAGGAAGCAGTGTTCAAAGCGTACACAAGCTCTCCATTTTGGCAAGGTCTATTTGCTCATGTTTTGTATGCATTGTGTGTTGCATTGACCTGTTTTTTGAAGGTTTTTTTTTTTCACTTTTTTTCCTTACACATGGAGAATAAATCCAAACATTGCTGGCATGTCTTGTCTGCCCTTAAGATGTCTGTGTATTCACAATCATGTAATGAACTTGATCTGTATAAGTACATATTTTCTAGATGATATTGTACTGGTTTTCTGTTGTTTTTTCAGAACAGGGCCTTTTGTCCCTTAGAATGTGATAGCCCTGAAAGGTTCTGTGTGGTCACATAGCCCATAGCCCTGAAAGGCTCTGTGTGCTCACCTGGACTATGGTAACAACGACACTGAAATTGTCCATGTAGGACTTCAATCTGTCTGACGGACAGACAGTCTCCACATGTCCCAATGGTTATAGACGGCGAGTCATGACAGCACACCAGTGTATCAGGCATACATTGGTGTCAACCACTTTGGAGTCTTATGGCTTCCTACCCATAGAGCCAGCCATGTATTCCATGATATCCCACCACTACGTCTTATATTCTGAACAAATGTGACACAAGTACACTAACCTGTAAGTGTAAAAGGAAGTCAGCTCAAAGCGACGGAAACTGCGCATGCGCGATAGGAATTAACAACTAGTCAAGGGTTTACGACGCGGAAATGACATCGTATAAGAGGCCAGAACGCCAAAATGGGTAAGTTCTGTGAGAGACATCTCTGCTGGAGAGCTCGACACGTCGGCACAAGTTTCCATTTATGGTTTGAGAAAACTCTTGTCAGATATATTTTTACCTGTACAGACCGGTTTTTCTTCTATTCAAGCGATGAGGCCGTACATGCCAAGATACCTTTTGTCCAGTTGACACAATCATAAGGAAAATCTATTCTGATTGACAGCTATGAGCATGTCAGGTCTGTGGGAAACACATGCAAAAAATGTTTGCGACCCTTTGGCTCAAATCTTTTAGCTCTCGCGACGCCTGTACGACCGATTTTGATCGAAAGTCCCAGGTTCTCCACTCTCTCTGGTCCCACTGATTCGCTTTGTCGCATTATCCAAAACGTGTCAACCTGACAAGGTAAAATGACAATGGCCAGTCTGTCGTCCATCCATATTAATAGCATCCACAGACTGAACTGTTTCCGAATTCATCGAAATTCATCATGTCTTCTGAGGTGTGATGCTTTGAACAATGGGGTTTCCGTCTTTTTGTCCGTGATGATGGGTAGCTGAACGGTCCGTGATAGAAGAACGGAGGAAGAAAAAAAATGGGACCGATTTAGATTCACCTCGCATGTACAGAAACACACGTACACTCTCTCACTTTTCTCTTAGATGGTGTCATGGGGGAGGACGGGGAAGGCGAGGGTAGGCAGGGTGGGGGGGGGGGGTAAATATGTTACCTATTCAATATACACGGCAGTAACATTTTGACACACACACACACACACCACACACACACACACACACCATCCATATCACACTCACACGTTCACAGTAAAAACCTTCATACAATCATGCATGTAAATCCTGTGCTAAACGAAGAAATGAGGAAACAATGTACTGTACAATTATTATTTTTAAAAATCATACAAGACGCAGTATCCTTGAATATGTAGAGTGACACTTTGCGTTTTCCTTACGAGGTTTGCTGAGATTTGTTTTCGTGTCCGTTGTTCTTAGGCTACACTTGATGACAATTGTCCTCCGTATATGAAAGGAACTTGAAGAAAACTTTATCAAGACCATTAAATTCCTTTCATTTGTCTTGTTTACTGAATGCATAATGTTCTTGTGTTAAATAAAATAACAAAGATTATTTTCGTCGTTCATGACTGAATTTGTCTGTCTGAGTGTGTGTGTGTGTGTGTGTGTGTGTGTGTGTGTGTGTGTGTGTGTCTGTCTGTCTGTCTGTCTGTCTGTCTGTCTGTGTGCTTCCGTGTTTGTTTTCATATATGTTGATTAGGCCTACGTTGTGGCGAGCATGGATTAGTGCATAAACAAGCAAAACCGATATTTTTACATTCATATCGAAAGGGTGGGGGGGGGGGGGGAGTGGATTGAGGCTCCTTGAAAATTTAAGCATCCATTTTTATAAGGGCACGTTTAAACAAAAGGAAATGGTATGTTATCAATTTTCCTAATGAAAATATCCCCTTACACCATCACTTACATGTTTGCGTACCTAAATTTATTACTTTTATCATTGTTGCCCAGCCGGTCACACACAAAAGTAACTGTCATAGTAAATGACATGGGTAAAAGTGATCCTCAAAAAACTGACCCTGCTGACTTTTTCAATGGTTTCTTGCTGAATGCCAATCGTTCAGTGGGTCGTAGGATAACCATTCATCACACTTTACACAACAGGTAAATACACCTTTGGGTTCATGCCAGTTGAAACGATGCTTGTGGCATTCGATGAATCACGTAACCCAACATACCTATCGAAATATGTAGATACAAGAATCGTAAGTGACAACGGAAGAGAAGATTTTACGCTCTGCACTCCTATCAGGTTCCTTCTGTTCATAACTCACTTGATCAACACCTCACTGCTCAAACATCTGTCACACCATGACTCCCTGCCAACACCTCACTGCTCAGCACCTCTTCCACCATAACTCTGTCCAATACCTCACTGCTCAACACCTCTTCCACCATGACTCCCCCTGTCCAACAACACACTGCTCAACACCTCTTCCATCATGTCTCCCCTGTCCAACACCTCACTGCTCAACACCTCCTCCATCATGTCTCCCCTTCCAACGCCTCACTGCTCAACACCTCTTCCATCATGTCTCCCCCCGTCCAACACTGCACTGCTCAACACCTCTTCCATCATGTCTCCCCCTGTCCAACAACACACTGCTCAACACCTCTTCCATCATGTCTCCCCCTGTCCAACACCTCACTGCTCAACACCTCTTCCATCATGTCTCCCCCTGTCCAACAACACACTGCTCAACACCTCTTCCATCATGACTCCCCCCGTCCAACACCTCACTGCTCAACACCTCTTCCATCATGTCTCCCCCTGTCCAACAACACACTGCTCAACACCTCTTCCATCATGTCTCCCCCTGTCCAACAACACACTGCTCAACACCTCTTCCATCATGTCTCCCCTGTCCAACAACACACTGCTCAACACCTCTTCCATCATGTCTCCCCCTGTCCAACAACACACTGCTCAACACCTCTTCCATCATGTCTCCCCCTGTCCAACAACACACTGCTCAACACCTCTTCCATCATGTCTCCCCCTGTCCAACACCTCACTGCTCAACACCTCTTCCATCATGTCTCCCCCTGTCCAACAACACACTGCTCAACACCTCCTCCATCATGTCTCCCCCTGTCCAACAACACACTGCTCAACACCTCTTCCATCATGTCTCCCCCTGTCCAACACCTCACTGCTCAACACCTCTTCCACCATGACTCCCCCTGTCCAACAACACACTGCTCAACACCTCCTCCATCATGTCTCCCCCTGTCCAACACCTCACTGCTCAACACCTCTTCCATCATGTCTCCCCCTGTCCAACACCTCACTGCTCAACACCTCTTCCATCATGTCTCCCCTTCCAACGCCTCACTGCTCAACACCTCTTCCATCATGTCTCCCCCCGTCCAACACTGCACTGCTCAACACCTCTTCCATCATGTCTCCCCCTGTCCAACACCTCACTGCTCAACACCTCTTCCATCATGTCTCCTCCTGTCCAACACCTCACTGCTCAACACCTCTTCCATCATGTCTCCCCCTGTCCAACACCTCACTGCTCAACACCTCTTCCATCATGTCTCCCCCTGTTCAACACCTCACTGCTCAACACCTCTTCCATCATGTCTCCCCCTGTCCAACACCTCACTGCTCAACATCTCTTCCACCATGACTTCGTGTCCAACACCTCACTGCTCAACACCTCTTCCGCCATGACTCCGTGTCCAACACCTCACTGCTCAACATCTCTTCCATCATGTCTCCCCCTGTCCAACACCTCACTGCTCAACACCTCTTCCATCATGTTCCCCCTGTCCAACACCTCACTGCTCAACACCTCTTCCATCATGTCTCCCCCTGTCCAACACCTCACTGCTCAACACCTCTTCCACCATGACTCCCTGTCCAACACCTCACTGCTCAACACCTCTTCCATCATGTCTCCCCCTGTCCAACATCTCACTGCTCAACACCTCTTCTGCCTTGACTCCCTGTCCAACACCTCACTGCTCAACATCTCTTCCGCCATGACTCCCTGTCCAACACCTCACTGTT
Source organism: Conus canariensis (assembly GCA_033310375.1). Lineage (NCBI taxonomy): Eukaryota > Metazoa > Mollusca > Gastropoda > Neogastropoda > Conidae > Conus > Conus canariensis. Next base: position 26,982,026 of record CM065719.1, read on the forward strand.
CAACACCTCTTCCACCATGACTCCCCCCCTCCCCCACCCCTCCATACTTTTGACACCCATCTCAGAGAGGCCAGAGTTTGATCTTCCAGACAGCAGTTGCAGGCTGGTATTGGAGTAGTCTTTTCCTCTTGATGCTCTCTCTGTTGTGGAAGAACCAGTCTTTAGGACATTGTATATAACTATCAGATTCATATACAAATTGGCAGAAACCAAACGAACTGAACTCCCGGCGTCCTGGTTTCCAGTTTATGTGACCTGTCGTGATCAGATCAGTGGATGATGCACCCCTCAAATCTATTGGCTGATAGAACTTCTGTGGAGAGATGCGCTCTGGTCCCAGAGTGCAATAGAAACCAGCTATCCTTAGCACTGCCCCTCATCTTGCAGCATTGAAAAGATCAACTTTGAAGTTGAAACTCGAAAAATTCAAACACAAAAGGAGCAACAGTTAAACACTTTGTTACACTTGGGTGACCGTTCATTTTGGACAGTAATCAAATCAAAAACAGGAGAAGAAAAAGATTTGTTTCATTTTGAAATCCGAGACAGACATTATTAGCTTCAAGCCATGTGCCTCATTGTTTAGAGAGTGTACATGCATGTCTCTTGTTAACCAATCCAGTATCTGACCTCATCTTAACACCAGTTTTGTTGCAACGTTCACAGTAGGTTGCTTGAAATCGGTTCCACATAGAATATCTGAAGTAACATTCTCTGATAGAGTCATTCAATTTTGTGGAAGCAGTTTCAGGGTAAAAACCGCAAGCGGGGGTCATTTCAATTCATAGTGTGTGGCAAAGGCTATCCTGACAGACACCTGGTGAAAATTGCCTAGGAAAATAGTGCAGACTGCATTCAATGATTTACATCACGCTTTCACCATTTATAGACTATAGCAGTCACAGCTTGCAGTATGTTCACACCTATCCTAACGACGCAGGACCTAGTTGCAAAGTGAGACGACTGCAGGTGGAAATCTAAACAAATCTTAAATAAATGTTAGCGAACCGCCAAGAGAAACATGGACAAACAAGTCACAAGACAAAACATGACACGTTTCGACCTCTTAGGTCTTCTTCAGGCAAGACACAAACAAATAGGACAATGAAAATGAACGAGTTTGTCACTTAGCTTGATCTCTTCAGCGCAAGGTAGGCGTTGAATCATTCAACATCGTGTTTTGTCTTATGACTCATTTGTCCACGTTTCTCTTGGCGGTTCGCTAACATTTATTTCAGATTAACACAGGACCTGTCACTAAACATGTTAAAAGATTATAAATCTCAAGGTTTCTTCGTCTTTTCTTTTTTCTTATCTTGGCTCTTTTTTTCTTTCCCCCTTCGAAATAAGGACGAATGGGTATGTACCAGGTCTGTAAATGAATCTGCATATGTATGGATATGCAAAACATCTTTCTGCATTATTCCTATTCCCCTCCATCTACTTTTTAAATCATGCCTGTGGATTGGCATTATGCTTGATTATAATATGAATACATCTACGAATTCAACACCCATTTTGCATCAAATATGAGAAGATAAGTGGTTGCTCATTCTTTGTTTTCATTGTCCTAAATGTTGTTTGTTTTTGCCTGAAGAAGACCCAAGAGGTCAAAATACATCATGTTTTGTCCCGAAATCTGTTTGTCTGTACTGTCTGGCAGAACTCATGACTTTCCTTTTGAAATTAGCTTCAATTTCCGTCTTCAGACACCTAGCCTTGAAATTAACAATGAATACATCTGTCAAAGCACACTCAAGCATTCATCTGCACAAATAACACAAACGTGGCATGAGGACAAAGTTTGTTCATATTGTACAAGAGAAAACTGTGCCATCACATTCAACTGTGAGTATAATGTCCAGTTCTGGAATGCTGTGTGAGAGAAATGGTAACAGACTATCACCTCTCAGTGGACGGATCAAGAACCCACAAATAGCAGATGAAACTCAAAAATATATATATCACAGTTCAAAATAGTCTTTCCTTACCTGAAGGTCCTGTTCAGTATCAAAGTATCACATTGTCTCTTGTACAGATGAACAATTCCCACAATTAAGCAAAGATGAATAAATGTACATGAAAATTAACTTCATCAGCTTCTGTCTGCTGTCAAAAATAACTTACTAGTCGTATGTTTGATCCTTAGTTAATGAAGATCATGCAACAAAAAATAAACACATCTTTTTTGTTTCTTTCCAAGTAAATAATTTTGTCAGTCAACATCTCCCTATTCAAATATTGTTTTAGTGCATGTAGATGTGCATGCATGGGGGCATTCATGTTGTGTGTATTTGTATAAATTCACGCACCTGTAAAGGTAATATGTTTCTGTGTTGGAAGGAATGTTTGTACTTACGGGATGTTCTTGTTGTATATGAATATGTGTTTGTGGGCATGTTTATATATGTGTTGTTTTGGTTGGTTGGACGTGCAGTTATGTCCATACAACACATGTTCAGTCACTGAATGTATGCGTGTGTGTGTGTTTGTATGTGTGTGCATATGCATGCACCTGCATATGCATGCACACCTGCATTTTGTATGCTTTCGCATATGTTTGTGAGTGCATGTGAGAAAGAGCAGATCAGAAGGGGACACAGGAATTCACTTTATTCTCCCACAACTAAACACCAAGAAAAAAAACCCTCAAGCGGCCACCCTCATGCTGGCTACACTGTCAGCCCCCATCTTGGGGGTGTTGGGGCCCGTGGGCACGGCCTGGGCGGTGGTCTCCAGAGCGGCAGGGGGGGCAACAGACAGGGAGCTGGGAGGCACCGACACCCGCCGCAGCTCCTCCTCCAGGCACCGGCTCTCCACCAGCTTCTTGATGGAGATGAGGTGCTCGGCGGCGTTGAAGAACTTGCGGGTGAAGAAGATGTGCACCTGGTGGGTCCAGAAGTTGAAGCGTCGGGTCTCCTCGTCCAGCTCCTCTTCCTCCTCCCCGGATTCCACACGCACCTGCTGCCCGCCCTCTCCAAGATCTGAGAGAAAACGTTTCAAGAAGAAGAAAACTTTGAAATGTCCACATTGAATGTAAGCTTTCATCACAATTTGGAATTTTTTTTTTTTTTTTTTCATTAAAGGATTTCATCCATTTTATGTTTTGTGAAATTAAAAACAAGGAAATATTGGTCCTGAAACAGCTAAAGAACAGGGCTGAAAATTCCCTTCCACTTGGCTGAATTCTGCTTTAAGAAACATTCTCTGCAATTTCCCACCAATCCCACTCTTTTCCCAAAAACTTTCACCCCATATAACTGCTGAATACTCCAGCAAAGCCAACCCTCTCCTTCTCCTGAGAAAGCCTTTCCCACTGCCCCTCAAAACTGAAGTGCAGTTTCCAGAATTTTCTGGAAAGAAAACCATGTTGTGATGTGCTCAGATTTAACGGCAAATGGATCCTCACTTGGCAAGCTAAAGTCCAATTGTCATGCCCTTTCACTTCCCCCTATCCTCACCCCCTCTCTGCAACATCCATCCTGACTGCCCTAGATTTGTGCATGTTTTTTTCTAACACACTGAGTTCCCTCCTTTTTCATACCCTGCCCAATTTAAGCCCTGAAAGAAAAGCAAAAGAAACAGTCACACTGCTGAGGCAAATGTTTTCCACATAAATGCTGATCTATGAGAACCATGATGACCATGCTATGGAGTGCCATTCTAATATGGAAACAACATGACAAGTATTCTCCATGCTTCCTTTCATGAATATGTACTGGCATCAACCAAGCCTGAGAGATACTGACACCTGCAGTGTTTGTTGGGAAATTCAAGCGACTCTCCCAGAAAGATACATAGGTGAAGAGAAGGAGACTCAGCCTTATTTCCTTTCAAACTCACAGCACACACAGCAAATTAGGGAAAGAGACGATCAAGGCTGATAAGTGCCATAATGATATGCTTCTGATGGGGGTTGAACTACAAGCCACCAGTCTTCAGTGCACGGAGATCTGTGCCTCGGCAGCTAACGAAGAAAAAACCATACATTTATATTAAAATATTTCATTTTCAGTACCTTTTCCTGGGCCTTTAAACATGGACAATCTGAAGCGAAACACAAAGAACAAACTGGCAATACTGAGTAAGCGCTGTCTAAACTTGTCACCCCTCACAGATCCAACAGGTGAATCATCTAGTAGGCATTCACAAAGATTGTATCATGTCTGCCTGTGTGCGTGCCAAATTAACATACCCTCCTCATCCTCGCCGGTGTAGCGATGGCCCATGGAGACGACACTGTGCATGAGGGGCTGGTTGTCCTCTGTGGCGTTGGTGTGGGTGCTCACGAAGGAGGCACTCTTCTGGAGGTGGTCCACACCGTCTAGAAGACAGGGTAATATCGGCAACACTATTTGAGGAAAGTGTAATTACTGCAGAAAATTTCAGTTTGAGAGACTGAAAAGATCTAGTTCTCATCTTGGTGAAGTAGTATACGTGTGCCCATGTGTTTGTGTGTGTGTTGTGTGTGTGTGTGTGTGTGTGTGTGTGTGTGTGTAGGTGTTCATGTGTAGGAGGTAAGTGTGTGTGTCGCAAACACACACACACACACACACACACACACACACACACACACACACACACAGAGTAAAAACAACAGATGTTCACAGCTAGTAGAACTAACAACAGTAGCTAAAGAATACAAAAAGCACTCAGCATGCATTAGGATACTTGGAGAAGACCTGGGCATCGTTAATCTTTCCTAAATGCCGCCTGAAATACTTGTCATGACAGTGCTGCCTACCGCCCTCTGCAACTTCCAGGGATCCATTTCATAAAGAATTCAAGACAAAGACTGATATCCTGGGAGACACATACTAACCCAACGAAGTAAAACATGAGTGCAAGCTTACCTTTATTTATCCTAAGCATGACTTTCCAGCCTCATAAATTTTCATGAGGCTTACTAGGCCTGTCGCTTGCTATGTGGTGACTGATTTCATACCTCCCTCCAGAACTGATGGAAAATTCACTTGCATATATTTCATAGTGCACTAAGTCTCTAGCTTGGTATGCTTGATGAATGGCCATATCTGTGTGAGTTTTCTTTTCACCCCCCCCCCCCCCCCCTAATTAAAGTTTGTGGCAAACTCTATTCTTTTTCTGTTTTATGTGTGTGCAAATCTGTAGTGAAATATGAATATGAATTCATAGCTGAGGTATGAATCACACTCTTTGTCTTTGCTTCAATTCCATGCCACTTCTCTCTCCTCTCTCTCTCTCTCTCTCTCTCTCTCTCTCTCTCTCTCTCTCTCTCAAAACCTTAGCATGCAGTCTATATGCATGCACCTTGGTCAATCAGCCAATGTTCAGATCATGCCAATTATTTCAGTAGTCTCATCACTCTAGTTAACACCCACTACCCTTCAGATTTTGTTCCCCAGGACATAAAAGAGAAAACCGGATTTCCACAGACAGCCCATCTCCATTGTTTCCTAAGACATACTGCATACATGAGCACAGCTGGCAGTCCTGTAACAACATAAAAAAACCAGCATCATTGTTCATGTGTCTGCTGCGGCAACAGTCCTGTAACAATATTTAAAGAAAAAAAAACCAGCATCATTGTTCATGTGTCCATGGAGGTAACAGCCCTGTAACTTTCTTTTTCTCTTTCTATGTACGCAGGCTGATACTCCTGTGGACACTGATTGTATAGACCTCCTGCGGACACTGCCTGTATAGACAGGCACTGGAGTTTTGTGTGTATGACCGTTTTTTATCCCGCCATTAAGGCAGCCATACTCCATCTTTGGGGAAGGTGCATGCTATGTGTGACGTGTCATCCATACCAACGGCCAAACAGGCCTTCTCTTCCGAAAGTTGGTGATGGGATTTTACGTGTGTGCAAGTTGTTGTGTGCATGTGTTCACACATGGAACCTCGGTTTATAGTCTCATTCAAAGGACTGTATGGGGAATGAGTCAGAACTAATGTTAGCTCTGAGGAAAAAATCCCCCTGAACCGAAATTCGAACCCGCAACCCCAGGATCACGAGTCCGGCGCTCTACCAACTGAGCTATTCTGGCACCCAGTCCTGTAACAATATTTAAAGGGGAAAAAAAAAACAAAAAAAAACCAGCATCATTGTTCATGTGTCTGCTGAGGCGCCTCCTCAACCAATGGGACCTGATTTGCTATTGTGTGCCCTAATGACGGGGTAAAAAGGGGAGGGAGGATCCAGGAATGGCGGCTTACCTCTGGCACTGTTCTGCTGACTGGTGCCCTCGGTGCCCACATGCTCCGACATCGTGGTCAGCACGTTCCCCATGGACATGTGCCCCTGCCATGTGCAGTCTCTCAGTAAGCAATCACCCAAGAAACCCTCAACTATGAGGTTCCTACAGGGAAAGAGTCCTTACTGGGGGGGGGGGGGGGGAAGCTGTATGGACAAGGACAAGCATTCCAGAAAAGAAAAAAAATTAAAGGGAGGTAACCTTTGTTAGGCGATATATCTTGTAGACACAAAGATGAACATGTCCACAAAAGTGGAGTCTTTGGAGGAAGAGAGTCTGTACTTGAAGGTTTCAGTTTATTCATTGATGATGAAAAAAAAAGGAGTTGGGTGAGAAGGGGAAACTAGCTGTGCTAAAGTCTAGTGGTACAAGATGAAGGATATATGAGAAAGAAAACCATATTACATATCATTGCTTGAGCTAAAATACATACATGGACTTGTACACATGATTGTGCACTCACACATGCACACATGCATCCATACACCCATGCACACACAAATAAACACACACGCACGCACGCACGCACACACACACACACACACACATACACACACACATACACACACACACACACATACACACACACACACGAGCACGCACGTACATGCATACACACACACACACACACACACACACACACACACACATGCATGCACGCATGCACGCACACACACACACACACACTCACACACACACACACACACACACACACACACACACACACACACACACACACTGTGACAATCACAATTTTGTTGTGGCTTCCCTGTTTCCCTAGCCTTAGCCTTCTCAGTGAAATCACTCACACGTCCCTCATTCCAACACTTCTAATAGAGCCGTATCCAAGTATGTTCTAGCACCACCAGTGCATACAGAACAATCAATGACAGACTGCCATATGGCCATCCACCAAAAGAGGCCCAGCACTGCAGCTGAGCAACTTCCATGGTGTTCAGAATACTGATTCCGATTCAACATTACCTTTCGTACCCCCTGCTGCTGTCAAGCGTAGAGTCATGGGAGTGACATCTGGTTAGCATCCCACACACCCACACCCCCTCCTTCCCGCACTTTCTCCTCACCCTGTCACCCTACATCCTGCCCCACCCCACTTTCCATCTGACTTCCTCTCAACCCACCCTGCCCTCAACTCTTCTCACTACAACATTACTATGACAGCTTTCCAAGAATGTTTCAACCCTAAACACTGACATGAACTCAGCATGGATCTGACATCAATATTGCATCAACGCATTGTAAAATGATATCAAAAGAAGACAATATGATACCGTTCTCTTGATCTAGATGTACCACTAAAATTGTGCACGGTAAGATGCGTGAAATTCTGAAAACAGAATCTCCTTAGCAAACATCTGCTCCTTCCTCAGGAGTAAGAAAAAAAATCTGCTGATGAGAATACATATGTTTAAACATATCAACAGGTATACATACATAGCAGGCAGACAGGAATATATGCAGAGACAGGCAGACTAAAAGGCTAACGGACAGAACAGATTAACATTTCATAAGATTTCTGGATAACATGCCAGGTGATTTTTGTGTTTTATCTGGCATTCATCCTGGGCAAAAGCAAGACAAAAAGACAACAACACGGAGAAAAGAAGATCAACATTGGAAAAAAAAAATTGAAGAAAAAGGAGAAAGAAGGCGAAGAAAAGAAAACCATAGCAAATAATCAAATCTACATGAAAGAAAATAGGATCCAACAGACACTACATTTGACTTACCTCCCCTCCTTTCATGGAGCCCTCCCCGGTGGTCTTGACAGTGCCAGCACCAGACGACGGCGCTCTGGGGGTCTCAGAGGCCAGGACAGGACTGACCCCAGGGTGATGGGGTGTGGGCTGGATGGCGGAGTCTGTCCCCTCCTCGGCCCCTGCCTGCACCGTCAGCACATGTCACAGTCACCACACTGAATGATGCTGTCATCTACATGGGTGTCCTGTGGCGGCCTGCAGCAACCAGGGGACACCTTGCCCTGCCACTATGAGCAAAATAACTGTGAGAGAACTGAATTGGTTATCTCTCTCTCTCTCTCTCTCTCTCTCTCTCTCTCTCTCTTTTAAGTATCTCGGTAACCTCTTCAATATTTTTTTTTTACTAGTCTCCATCATTCCTTTCACAATCCCGCATTTCCTCTTTTACCTGCAAGAACTGAAGAAGAACTCCTGCTGCCTGCAAGTTTGGAAAAAAAAAGCTCAAGAGAATTATTTGGGTATCACATGCCTTGGCTACCATCACTAAGGATATATTTCTGAATGAAAGTGGCCCAGCTCTAATGTGAATTACATTCACATGAAAGGAAATAGAATAAGCCTATACAAGTCCTTTCTGGACATGAAACTGTCCATCTATTTGTCACACAACTCTGCTCTCCCTGAAATGTGGCCTTTGTCAGTCCATGCACACATTGAACACAGGGAGTTGAACAGCCACTTACTTTATGTACTCAACTGCACATTCTGACAGATTTTGGCAAATATCCATTTTTCATTGTAATCATGTCACAGAGTGAAGTCCTTGTCTGTTTTGAACCCTGAGTTGCTGGTATACTCCTTACAATCAGAACATCAGGCAATGTATAGCGTACATGAACAGGTTGCAAAACTACAGAAATTGGACACACCATGACGCATGGATGCAAGCAACAACACCACTCCCAAATTCACCAGTGTGTCAAACACGGAAGCCTTACTATGGGAAGACAGCGACCATGCCATCTCTCACAATTATTATTATTGTCACTGCTGTCAGCACATTGCTATTGCTACTGCTATTCTTTGTCCATATCAGAATGATCTGCACACACACCTGACTGGTCATGCGTGATGGGGAGGCAGGCATGGAGTAGACTGAGGGTTCCTGGGTCATAACAGTGGAGGGACGTGGAGTGGTGGGGTCCTTGACCACAGCGTCGGTCGCAAAGATCTCTGCACAACCAATCAAGGCCTCGAAGAACCCCAAGAACGTCATCTGCACATCAGAAACATACACAGGTCAGATTTTTTTTCATCATGGCATTTAAAAGGAAAAGAAAAAGGCAAATCTAGGAAACTAAAGGTTAATCTTCAAAGATGGATTTCACAGCTAGCAAGAATTTTATCAGGAGAATATGCAGATCAACAGTTTTCTTCCTGATAATCAGTGTTCTGATGACAGATCATTACATTTTGGGACCAGACCATATACACTCACATCACATCTGCTAAATTTCCATTTTTAAGAATACTGAGAAAATAAGAAAACAGGCAAACAGGGTGGAAGAATGATGAATGTGCACATGTGTGCATAGTTCATACTTCCACAAATTTGTCTGTATGTTCATGAATGCAAGTCTGTGTGCTGCAATGTTTATGTATGCATACATCAATATTCTGTTTCGATCTCTCTCTCTCACTCTCTCACTCTCGATCTCTCTCTCTCTCTCTCTCTCTCTCTCCTCTCTCTCTCTCTCTCTCTTCTCTCTCTCTCTCTCCTCTCTCTCTCTCTAATTCAAGATTCTACCACCTGTCCCACAGTACTACTGTTAGACCTATTGCAATCTGCTCAAATATTAAGACTTTTTATCTCAAGATGAAATATAATGGGCGGATTCATAAGCCAACACTTCATGACAGAATGAAGACAACACACACACACACACACACACACACACACACACACACACACACACACACACACATATGCACACACACACACACACACACACACACACACACACACACACACACACACACACACACACACACACACACACACACACACACACACACTGTAAACATGCTGACCTCCAATTCCAGGTTGTAGCACCCCTCCCCATCAGCCACGGCTGGGTCATCCGCACTCAGAACCTCCAAGACTTTCTGGGGTGTCAGGTCATTGTTGATCAGCTTCAGGTCCTGTTGGAATCACACAGGGCTGCATTTTCAACCATCCTTTTAATCCCCAAACAGATTGTCACTAGTTTCATGGCAAGGGGGGCATCAAAAATAGTCATACATGCACAATCCGCTCACCAAATGAAACACATTTGATGATGTGGTACAACTGTCACTAGTTTCATGGCAAGGGGGACATCACAAACAGTCACAGAATCAGAGAGAAAAAAAAAAAAAAAAAAAAGCTAAAAACAAATTTTTCTACTCCTATAATATGACCTGCTGATTAAATATATTAACCCAATGGCACATACTTATGTGACATCTGCTTTGACAGAACCTGGTATTTTTTATGAGCAGGCATGCTCCAATCCAAGAGAAGCTATACACAGATCTGCTCGACCATTTAATTGTTTGCAATTATATCCCTTAGACCAAAAGCTGCAGTTTTCTCTCTGAAAGGTGTGTTTTAAGGAAGGTCAGTGGTCGCTCTTTTCCCTAACAAAATGATTGTGTCAAAACATTACTCATTCAGAGAAACTATTGGATACATGATGGGTAAAGGATTCAACATTGAACATGTTCATATGCCTATGGGAATGTTGCTTTGATGGAAAAATAACCTCATTCGACCCAGTGCATTTGCTTGTGGATGGTACAAGCATCCTAATGCAGACATGTATCACTTTCATACCATTTCCATTTCATGATTTACAAAAATGTTTTTAAAATTGTCAGAATTTTCAAGCAGTACTGATGAAAAATCTGGACATTTTAGAGGGAAAAAATAATAAATTCTCAGATCAGGCATACCTCGTATACCTTGTTCATTTTCTTTTAGGTTTCGATTATTGTGAATCATGCGTAGCTACACATTTATGTTCACTTTTTGAAACAACCTCAGCCCTGATACGGCCCCTTGCAGTCTGCTGGGCAACAAACAATCAGAACTGAACTGTAAAAACCTTCTTTGCCTTCAGAACAGACTCTTCTCAGCACGGAAAAGGGAAACAACCCACAAAAGCCCAGGCAAAACAGTGGACATACCTTCAACAAGAACATAAACTCTCTCATCTTGAAGGCTGGCTCCTTGGGAGCATATTTTCTTGGTTTGCAGAGATTCTGGAAGATTTCATACGTTTGATCCATGTAGACGAGAGCATTGACAGCGCGGCGTGTCTCGTAGTAAAAATAACCTGAAAGAGACAAGTCAAGCAGTGAATCAGTATGGTATTTTAAAGGCAAGATTAATTTTGTACTTTAGGAAAACCAAACCAATGTACCACAGTTCATCCACTAAACAGCTTATGTGTAACGTGTATGATGTGTCTGGCAAAGTACAACAACATGAAAAAGGAAGAATGCAAAAACAAGATTCAATATTAAAACAACAGCATTATCATACTATCCACAAATAAAACTAGAGTCTGCAATTGGATACAAACTTTGGATGCCATTTCTAATATGTTCAAGCACAATCACACACGCACATACATACATACATGCATGTGCCCAGACAAACATACAAATGCGACATCATGCACATACACACACACATATACACACACACACACACATTAATACACACACACACACACCACGTTCAGTCACACACACACACACACACACTCTCTCTCTCTCTCTCTCCCCTCTTACCTTTCACATTGCAGGCGTAACGCAGAATGTTCTCAGTGATCAAAGCATTCAGGCATTTGGCCAGCAAAGGTGTTGACTCTCTGTGAAAATAAGTAGATGAAAACAGGTTGGTGAATCAATCATCTGATGTATATGATGTGACAAGGAAAGACAATGACACAGAACTGCATTGGGCAGGCTTGGATCAGACTGCTCTGGTTTATGTTTGTATTGCACTGTATTGTGTGGTGTAATATTTCAAAACACAGGCACACTGGTATCATCTTCAGACATCGTCCCAAAAGATGGAGTGTAGCTACCTGAATGGTGGGGTTGAAAAAAAACAGTCACAAATGCAAAAATCTCACCAACGGAGAATCTCAGAGTTCTAGCCCAGGAATGAAGAAAGAAGGAAAGAAAGAAAGAAAGAGTATTATGAAAAAGAGAACTAACTCTAAAGCTAAAACAGATAATAGCAGCATCACCGATACCATCCTATTACCCAACATGCATTCATGTTAAGAGGTAACAGTCTCCAGTTATGTGACCCTGTATGCCCTGTTCCAACCACATGCTGACCTCTCTTATGTCTACCTACCCAGTCTCATGCTCAGTGCAAATTCATTTGATTGTGACCAGAGAGAGGCATCTCACTCATACTAAAGATATGAATACAATAAACACCCACAAACAGATGCACACACACACACACACACACACACACACACACACACACACACACACACACACACATGCACGCATGCATGTACGCACCCACGCATGCACTCACACACCCATGCACACAAGCATACACACACACACACACACACACACACACACACACACACACACACACATATGAACAGACATAAACACATGCATCTTAAATGCAACTCACTCAAAGCGTTCGCCATGAATCTGATAGGCAAGGATGACGAGGTAGTTGACAAACTGACGTTGCAAAATGCGCTCGTAAGGATTGTGAAGTTCGTAATTGGCTTTGTTGAAGTCTGAAAGTAAATTCACACCGTCATAGTTTTTTTTCTTTTTCTCTCAGACTTTCTTTTTCTTTCAGACCTGCCAAGTGCGATGCTATCAGTGTAGCATGCAATAATTTTCATCAACAATGCTACACCGCTTCACTTCATCATGAAATGATGTGCCACTAAAATAAATACAAAAAGATGATCTTCATGGTGGCTTCATGATCTTAATGGTGGCTTAAACGGAACTGAGATTATACAGATCTTTAGACTGTAGACTTATTTCATCCCAAAAAAAAAAAAAAGGGTAAGTTCAGTATGGAAAGGACGAAAAAGTCAAAGAAAAATCAATACAGACGATCATGATCCTGCTGCCTTGTTGATCCGTGTCATCATCAGTCATTTTGATGTCTTACAGGTCAAGTCAAAACCACTGATAACTGGCAAAACATCTGTATTCCTCGTCCACTATCATGTCATGTGCGAAGCAAAGTGCGACTGAAAGTGCTGTTTAGTCTGAACTGTCGTATCACATGTAAGTGCTGTGCTTACATTTGGAATGCGACATTTAACATGTTAAAATGTTACACCAGCTATCTATTAAGTCTGAACTGTTGCATCGCATGCAGGTGCTATGCATACGATTGGAATGCTACACTTAATATGTCAAGGCTTTTGAGCCTTTGGCAGCTGTGGTCTCTGTACATTTTAACTCGAGGTAATTAGTGATCATTCTGAGCAGACTGTTTCCAATACACATGGAAATGTCTTGTCCAAACAATCCTATCTGTGTAGAATTTGGGCTACCGTCCTGCCTGGAGACAACAAATCACCATGGTATGACACCTCTAATTTTTTTTCTTTTCTTTTTTTTCCATCTACATATATTTTTTTTACTTGACAATATCAAACTGATTACTTAATTATTGGACAATAAACACTCCAGCACTCACTATTGGACAATAAACACTGTACCACTCACTACTGCACAATGAACACTCTGACACTCACTACTGGATGCTGAACACTGGCCTTCTCTCTTGGACAATGAACACTCTCTTGCATTCTTGAACAGTCTGACCCTCTGACCCTCTAAGACAATGGACACACATGAAAAGAGGAACTCACTCTTGCCAATGAAGCGGTCCATCTCGGTCACCATCACCTCGTGGTGGTGGAAGCAGCAGTCCTTGACAAAGCGCCAGAACTGCATGCGTGTCATGGTGAAGGTGTTGTCAGGGCTCTCTTCGTAGCCCAGCTGGCTGTAGTAGTTGTAGATCTTACGCAGACTGCTGATGTGACGGGTGATGACATACAGCACCTGCACAAAGTGATTCAAGGTCAAGGTCAAGCGCAGTAAGTTGCAGATATCAACTTGCAGCTGAAAGCATCTTAAGTGACAAAACAACATGCGTCTTTGCTCTTATTATGGGTTTGAGGGTTTTTTTTGGTTGTTTTTAGCAATAAATTTGCTCCAAAATAAATTCCCAAATATACAATGTTAACTGAATGCCAGCTTTTCAATTGTCTATAAAAACAAAACAATGTTTCACGGGGTAAAGTTTGGCCTCCATTCATGAAGCGCTGAGTTTATCTTCAATGTAGACGTTTCAGTTTCCAGTTAACAGTAAGGTCTGAATTTGATTCCAATTTTTCCCTGAAGATGGAGTATGGCTGCCTTAATGGCGGGATATAAAATGGTCATACACACAAAACTTCACTGCCTGTCTATACAGGCAGTGTGTCTGCAGGAGTATCAGCCTGCATACGCAGAAAGAAAGAAAGGAAAGAAAAAAAGATTCCAATTTCTCCACAAAAGAGCAGAACAACACACACACAACACACAACACACAGACACACACACACACACACACACACAGAGGGTGCACAAAAGCAGAAGTAATTCATGAAAGAGTGGCAGCAACTCCTGCCATCCTCTAATACAAGAAAACAAATATAATTATATATATATATATATATACATATACACTGGATGCAGACCTGACTGGCCTCCTCCTCCCTGTCGGCCTCTGGCAGTTCATTCAACAAGTTGTCGATCTCCAGCTGGAAGTTGGGGCTGACTGTGTTACGACTCTCATTGCTGTGCACGGACATGTTGTCTGCAGAGAAAAACATGAAAAAAGGAAACGTTAACATGTTATACATTCTTTTGTTATAAATATCTCATACAACTATTTCCATTCCTAAACAAAAAATATGACCACCGATAGTTTGTTTACACACCAGATACCCCACCAGAGTTTTCAACACATTCATCCATCTTTCAGTCTGATGCAATGGACATATGGTAAACTCTGTGTCCTACAAACCATAACTTCTTATGAATAAGGCATTTATTGATCAAAGTCTGTTGTGCTGTCATAGTCAGTTCAGGTTGTTTCGGTTTTCTCTGGGTATGTTACCTGAAAGCTGTTCCGAGGACAAAATCTGTGCATTGAGTTGTAGTAACCCGTGTTTAGGGAAGGAGTTGAGCAAGCTGTTTCTGAGCTTTGTGCACAAGTCATAGTAGTCAATGTTCTGCAGATGTGATTCTCTGTTCTTGCCCTCTGACCGAGGTCTGTACATTTGCTACTGCCCGTCCGGACACTTTGCCGTAAGCAAGAGTTCCTCATCTCTGACAAGACAGGACTTCAATCTGCAGGGCAGTCTTCTCACATCCATCAGCTGATTCACCGCCACACACCCAAGCTTTATTTTGTATTTCAATACCATGTACGAAATCATTACTTTTTTTTAATTATCCAGTATGTTACCTCTTTGAAAAGGCTTTAAAAACTATTCAGTGCAACACAAAATTGATGCATACAGAAGCAGACATACGCTGCCAAGTCTTAAACATCTCATTCCCCAATTCCCAGGTGTCAATGATATTGCCAAATCCTGAAGGTTGAGGCCCTGTTCTGTAAAGGGAAACAATTCAAGCCCTCCACTCACACAAATAGCCAAGAAGTTCATACTCATACAAATTTCTATTCCCTTGAGACACATCAGGTGTGCAGGCATTGTGAGAACAGCATGTCATGTGCATCCAAAAGTAGTAAGCTGTACAACTACTGCAGTGAGATGCAAAATGGTCTGTGTTTGCAAAGGATGCTAAAGGGCCAAACTCAAGTGAAAACAGCACTCTGAAACATGCAGGTGTGGTGAATGAAGAAGCGATATCATGTGTAGGCAACAGCCCACATCGTCCACATCTCACACAGACAACAACTTCACCGTGACACGCATGCAGATGCGGTGCTTCATCAAGGATGCAACTTCCATCACGTGAGGTGATGGTGATCTCATTAAACCACCCAAATGTACTTCCCATGGTGGCATGGTGGATAATGCATTCATCTATGAAGCAAGAGAACACTGAGTCTGAGGTTCCAGTCTCATGGGGTGCAAGTTTTATTCCCACTTTCCAATGGACCCAAGTGGTGGTCTTTCAAATGAGATGATAAAGCGAGATCTTGTACGCAGCATGATTTTTGCACACACAACAGAACCTGTGGGAACGAGATCGCTGTTCCTTGGCAAACTTCTTGGGCAAAAGATAATACATTGTAATAAGTAAACAAAAATTGCAGAGAACAAAAATGAAAAATGCAATACAATACAAAACAATACAATTAATATATGCAATGCAATATAATACAATTAAATGCAATACAATTAATACAACACATATGATACAAAACAATGCAATACAATACAATAAATACAATACAATAATACAATACAATACAATACAATACAATACAATACAATACAATAACAGTGCAGACGTCCACCTGAGGGCAATGGAGTCCTGTGCGGATGCCGTCCAGGTCAGGGTGGTGGCTCCATCGATGTTGAAGTCAGGATATTCCACGATGTGATCGTGTTCAAACATGCCCTCGTACACACGGCCATTCTTGAACATGAACTTGCCCTTTCAAGGAAGGAAAAATAAAACTCAGTGATACACAAATTTCTGTTCTCAGACAAGTTTTATGAAAACACTACTCAGAAATGGCAAACAAGAAATAACAGTTTTAAAAACCAATAAAATTATGAACATTTTCAAGTATGATGTTCACACACACACACACACACAACACACACACACACACACACACCACACACACACATATGCATACACACACATGCACCCACACACACACACACTCACATGCATACAAGACAAAAAGAAATCTTCTTGATACCTTTCCATGTTTCATGTTGTTTTTCCAGTATCCGCTGTACGAGGCACCATTGGCATAGTGGAATGTTCCAAGCCATGCCTCAAGCCATTGACAAACTCTCCATCGTACATGTTGCGCATGGGATACTGGGAGCCCTGCACTCGGCCCAACAGCCAGATGTGCTGCCCCATACCATGCTGCAACCAGAGTCAAGTCTTCAGATTGCACGCATGCGCGCGTGGTGTGTTGTGTGTGTGTGTGTGTGTGTGTGTGTGTGTGTGTGTGTGTGTGCGTGTGTGTGTGAGTGTGGTGTGTGTTGTGTGTGTGTGTGTGTGTGTGTGTGTGTGTGTTTTGTGTGTGTGTGTGTGTGAAGTCAAGTCAAGTCAAAATTATCTTTATTGAGGGTTGAAGAATAAGCTGTCGAGCTTTTTTTACATCCTGCCCTCATAAAAAAGAAACAAATATAGCATGCAACGGAGAAAATTACAAATAGCATTTGAAAAGCACACGACTTCAACCATACACATATGTACGTTACTCATATTACAACATGTAAACTAATAAGAAAGAATCTTGGAACATAATTTAAAATGTAGTTAGAGAGAGAGAGAAGAGAGAGAGAGAGAGAGAGAGAGAGAGAGAGAGAGGGCATGACCTTTAACTGTTGTGTAGAGTTTCCATCAGATTCTTTTTTAGTGCTTTTTTAAATGCCTGTTTTGAGGGACATGATTTTAAAGAGGATGACAAATTATTCCATGCGATCCATCCAGAGTGTACAAAACTTGATTAATAAAGATTATTTCGGGGTCTGGGAAAAGACAGTTTATGTGTATGTCTATTTCTATTGGTGACAAAGCTTTCGGTGATTTTCTTCGGAGCTGACCCATTCATTACATTGTACATGCATAAGCATTTGTGAAATGGAGTCTATCTTTTAAAAGGAAGAATGTTTAAATTTTTGTAATCACTCAATGACTGTGCATGTGTGTGTGTGTGTGTGTGTGTGTGTGTGTGTGTGTGTGTGTGTGTGTGTGTGTGTGTGTGTGCATCTATAAACATTCAAGTGTGCATGTGTTCACACATACATGCACACCGATGCCTTTATTTTTTCACCATCTCTGCACATGATCATGTGTTTACGTGCTCTCAGACAAATCTGCAATATAGTAATGGTTCTTGTGGGGTCTTCCAACTAAGGACCTTAGTATGATCAACCTAACTGAACATCAAGACATTCACAGACAGGGCTTCCTGAGGAACGCTCACATTGCCAAGTTATGAAAGTACTTTTATTCATAAAAGAAGATCCAAACACCCTGAAGGGATTTCATTTTGAATAATTGGGACTCCACTTGAAGAAAATTAGTGGAGACCCCTAGAAAGTGATGTGATGATGTTGTGATTAATGTATTGTGATGCTTTTCCTCAATTTCCCTTGTAAAATTGAATGCCTTGAATGTCAGTATCCTTTATAATTCCCTAAAAACCAATCTTCTTTTCAATTATTCCCACTGTTCCACCCGGAGAGGTCTTAAGCAGATAGTGATCCTGTCCATGAAAAGAGAAGATCACAGCTCCATGGTTAAAGTCTTGCAAAGCACAGATAAATTTTATTTTCAGTTCTTCTCCACCCAAACTTACATGAGGTAGAGGTAGTCACTAGGATATGAACTGCTGTTAAAACAGGTAGTCACTGGAAAAAATTTGGTTGAAATTTCCACTTTGGCAAGTGAACGAAAACAAACAAAGACAGAAAAAGTATCATAGCTTGAAAATGCATTTTCCTCAGGGAGATCAGTTAGACCTATGCAATGATATCAGACAATAAATGAATGTAACAAAACAAAAGTCAGCCTGTGTTCAAGAGATCTGTACCTGGATGCCATTCTCCCACTGTCCGGTGTAGATCTGGTTGCGGTCAATCCACTTCATGGTGCCCTGGCCGTGACGGACATTGTTAAACCACATGCCTTTGTACAGGTTGCCTGAAGGGTACTGCCTCACTCCCCAGCCATGGCGAATGTTCTTCACCAGGTCACCTTCGTAATACGACTTGCCCTCGCTGTCATAGTCCACACGACCCTGAAAACAGGATGCAATATGTGTAAGGTCATGTGCCACGCATTCTGCGTTCGGTACAGTAATTTGCTGGCTGTGGTTGATTGGTTGTGTCTGGTCACCTAGTTCATTTTTTTTGCTGCTATTTCCCGGCTGTCTCCCCCATGCCTTTTAACCCCTTGAGCACCAGCGTCTGTGTAAAATGAGTGCATTCCCTTTGCCAAGGGTTTTTGGGCGCTTTTGCATAAAATAAACAAGAATTCATAGCTCCTCATCCACCTAAGAAAACCCCATAAAACTGTACATTTTAGGAATCTGCGTTATTCGTCTATGTGTTCACATCAAAATGAAACAGAAATCTTTATCTGGGTATGAGCACCATGCTGTTATATAAACAAATGTGGAAAAAAAGGATAAAATTTGTTAGCAAAATATTTGTAAAATATAAACATGCAGCTGGAAGTTTTCGCCAGTTGGAACTTTTATCCCCAGGTTTCCACTAAACGGCAGTGTTGCTGGGCAATAAAAATTTGGTAGTGAAAAATTGGCTTGAAACCTAGCTGTCCTAGTTCGAGTTGCAGCTGCTGATTGTCTGCCACGCCCCCTTGACACACCGCCTCTCCTCTCCCTCTGCCGTGAACCCCCCTCCTCACTTCAGTCCGTCTTCTCTTTCGCCCCGCACAGACTGAAAGCAAATCTTCTTCGTGTGTGTCAGTTTCAAGCTGCCGAGAAGCACACATGCTGGCTGGCTCACTCGGCGTACCGACGCTTGTGTCAGCTGGGTCAACTTGACCCATCAACGATGCATGCACCAAATCATCGTCACTTTCCCATGTGTCAAGCGAATCGACTGACTCAAGATTTGAATCGCCCTCTTCTAGAATAATATTCGCTGTTTCGAGAGCAGAAAAGGTTTTTCGAGTTGATTGTAGGCCGCTAAGTCCGGGTGTTGCGTCGTCTGCTACTGTTGGTGAGTGAAAACTACTCAGAGCCTGTGGAGTCTTCACTTTCAATGGGACTGGGCACACAGTATGTGTACACGTCATGAAATATGATTTAACTGGCCACTGAACGGGATCCTAAACCTTCATCACACACCAAATAAGTCAGTGAAATTGCTAGGGTCTTCCAGCTAAAAATAGCGAAAGATCACCAACTGAAATTTCGGTCGCTGGCACTCAACAGGTTAAGTAGCATTACTCCCACACTGTTCATTCCCCCTTACACAACCAAACCATGGTTCTTCTTGTTTGTGCCCCCCCCACACCCCCAAACCTCTGCAGTCCATAGGGAGCAATCAATACTGGCTATATTGATATTTAACCTTGTAAGATAACATAATCTACTGATGGGGAAACCAAAAGTTTCCTTGCCTGTTTCTTTTCTTGTTTATATTGCATTTGTTCATTTGTCTTGCCTGTGCCACAAATAGATCACACTATGTCAAAAACACTCACAGAAAGTGGATTCTGTACATACACTAAAAGAATGTTAATCAGCAAAAGACTTAAAAACAGTTTCAAGACTGACCTTTCCTGTGCGCAGCCCCTGGACCCAGTCGCCAGTGTATGACATGGCATTGTCTTTCCATCGAAATGTTCCTTGTCCATGGCGCAAGCCTTTCACCACATCGCCTTCATAGGAGCTGTTGTAAAGAGTGGAAAATTCATAAATTCAATGTGAATGTACATACAAGGGACACATTATTGTGTCCAGATTTTATTCATCCTTGCGTACATGAAACCATTTTCTGGATTTGTTCTTGTTTAGAAGAAAACAAAAAGAAATATGTCAACACAAACACACACATTCACATATAAAAATGCACAACACACGAACACACACATGCAGGCACAGACACACATGCACACATGCACGCATACACCCATGCTTGCATGCACGCACACACCCACACCCACACACACACACACATGCAGACACGCCGTAAGATACACAATTATGCACACATGCATACAGAAGGACAAGACAATAAGATCTTTTGAACAGAGCTTTTTTGAAGACAGCCTGAATAATACAGCCCCCATGCACAGTAAAGCAAATATAAAAAAAATACATCTAAATGTCTGTGTGTGAACATTAATGGTGAGCAGATTTGTATACTGACTTACCTTCCATCGTTCCACCTGTACATTCCTTTTCCCGTCACTTCATTCTTGTAAAAGTCTCCCTGCAAATGAACCAGATAGCATTAAACATGTGAATCTGTCAAATAGAATGTAATGTGCCAGTAAAAAAAAGTCATAATGTTGCAAAATAATAATCTCTGTATGTGTGTGTGTGTGTGTGTGTGTGTGTGTGCGTGTGTGTGTGTGTGTGTATGTGTGTGTGTGTGTGTGTGTGTGTGTGTGTGTGTGTGTGTGTGTGTGTGTGTGTGTGTTTGTGTGTGCCTGTGAGTGTTCGTTCGTTCTTCTGTTTAATGTCTGTTCACTTTAAGTGATATTAGACGTGAATGAATGAAGAGAATGACTGAAAGAATGAATGATTGAGTGAATAAGCCTATATGTTATATGAGCATGTATGTAGGCCTTTGTATGTGAGTGTATACGTGTATATATCTGTATATGTATCTAAACAAAAACAAAAACAAAAGAAAAAAAAGAAAAAACAAAAACAAAAACAAAACAAGAAAACAAAAAAAAAACAACAAACCCACTGTGAGTGTGTGTGTGTGTGTGTGTGTGTGTGTGTGTGTGTGTGTGTGTGTGTGTGTGTGTGTGTGTGCGCGCATGTTTGTGTGTATGTGTGTGTGTGTGTGTGTGTGTGTGTGTGTGTGTGTGTTTACATGCCTGTGTCAGTGTGTGTGCCTGCATGCGAACATGGGTGCAAGCGTGTGTGTACATCACATGCGTGCATGCATGCATGCGTGCGAGCCTCTGTGTGTGTGTGTGTGTGTATGTGGTGTGTGTGTGTGTGTGTGTGTGTGTGTGTGTGTGTGTGTGTGTGTGTGTCTGTCTGTCTGTCTGTCTGTCTGTCTGTCGGTATGTGGGT
>CM065719.1:27011538-27051538 GCA_033310375.1 Conus canariensis
CCCTGAGTACATGAACCTGCTTGGGATGGTCTTCAGCATGTGTGGACTGATGATGAAGGTACAGCATGTTTGATGGCTAGGTTGTACAATTCATTAATAAGGGTGTATTCAGCCACACCCAGTCAGCTTGTAATATAAAGAGAACAGAAAGAAAATATCAAGTTCACCAAAAAAAAATTTTTTTTATAATACAGATATATTTATGCTTCAGTGATTAATTAAAAGTGATTTCTAGGTAATGAATTATTTTTACTGTTTTTGTATGAATTTATGTGGTGAATGACTGAAGTAATGATCTTGTGACCTATGAGATACATGTACATCATAATGTACACATGTGATGTTATGCAAAAAGAAATTAGATAGATTTTTGATTTGACAATCATTCTGAATTACTTGACTTTTCATATGGAATCAGATGCAGTGTGTATGTGTAATGACAAGTCTGTAGATGAGTATATTTAATCAGAATTTTGTACTGACTTATATGTGTGTTTCTGTGTGCTTGTGTAGAGGGGAAGTTATATGATTATAGAGGGAAAATATTTGGTGGTAATCATTGTAATTATCATTCTTATATATTCTTGTCATTTTAATGGTAATGAAATATATTGTACATTATGGGGTTTTTTTCCCTTTGTGTGCAGTTGAAATGGTCTGCTTGGGTGGCTGTGTACTGTTCCTTCATCAGTTTTGCCAATTCCAGGACTTCAGAAGATACCAAACAGATGCTCAGCAGTTTTATGTAAGCCATAGTTAGCACTTAGAGGCAGGCATTTTTTGTTGTTGTTGTTCATATTCACGCATCTGTGCATATGCTGAAGTGTGTTGTGATTGGCACTAAATAGAAAAACATTTGTTTTTACGAATATTAAAATCTTACAATTCTCTGTGAGGTCTTGCCTACAGAGTAGAGTACTATTTGGGGTTTTGTCCATCACTTCTCTATAGCAGTATAACGCAGCACTAACAGCTGGTCAAATCTTCAGATTTTATAATAGTATATTATATAATCAGTACCTGGAAGTGATAAGTTTGAGGTCTCTAGGTGCTGAAAATGGGCTTATTACACTATTCCTGAAAGAGAAGACTGAAAGAACCTCTGTGAATAACCGGAAAGCTTCTTAAAATCATTGAGTATTTTGGGGGGGGGGGGGGGGGGGGGGGGGGGGGGGGCTTAAAGTGACTGTAACCAAAGATGAAATACCATGGTATAATTTCAGATCATACTGGCAGCTCAGTGTAATAATTCAGGTTCAGAAAAAAAAAAAAAATTGAAACGGGTAAAAACCGTGTGAAGATTTTCATTTGAGCTGAGGGAGAATTTGTGAGCATGGTCTTTTAAGTGTTCTGAGCCTTGGGAACAGGTAAAATGAAATGTTTTAGTTGGTTTTTAAGAAAGTAAGTTTCTAAATGTCTGGTCTTTCGTATACAAAGTGAGAGAGAGCAAAATTGTATTTGCTTGAAATCAGCTGTTTCGTGCATACCTCATACTTCAGTTTGCTTGTGTTTGTAGTCTAAGTAAATGTGAAGACCCACCTTTGGAAAAAAAAAGGGGTAGCCCCAGTCCTTTATTTTTTGAGATCTCTGTTAGAGGGGCTACCATACGAGTATTCTGTAAAGCATAGCTGGTGTTACTGTTGTTTAGTTAGTTTGATCTGAAATCCAAGGACAAAAGTTCTCATTTCTTCACTATTTCTTGATTGAGGAAAAAAAGTCTTGTGAAAAAAGAAATAAGAAAAAGAAAGTAAAAAAAAAACCTGCTTTGCCATTCAGTTGTGGTTATTGTATTCTAATCCAAAATACTATGATAAGAGCACATTACACAATTTCTCTTCAACCAAAAAATCTTTCAGCTGTCAAAGGTCTGTGCATTCTGTCCACCACTATGATGGAGATGCCTATACTGCATATCAGGCATGTCAGTCCTCTTTTCAGCTGATTCCTCCTTTTTTTCCAGCTGATTTCCTTTTTATTTGATGGGAGTCTTTTTAACACCAACCCCGCTCATTTTTTTTCCGAAGATGATATAACTGCATGAAGACTTGAAAATGCATTTGAAAGCAGCAAATGTGTCATTTTGCATTGTGGAACACAGCTGGGTCACAGCTTGTTTACCTACCATCCATCATACCTTCCACTCCTCCCTACTACAGGTGTAATTTCTCCTCTTTTTTTTTTTTCATCCTCAGGAAGTTTGCACGCCTGTCCAGCAAGATTACTAAGTGAGCTTCCCAAAGGCTGGCAGCTGTGAGTGAGGGAAATGAAATTACTTCAGGTCGCTTGTAACCAGCTCAACCATTCTTTGTTTCAGGTTGTCCATATCAGCAGTGGTGATGTCTTACCTCCAGAGTCCCCAGCCCATGATGCCTCCATGGTGAAAGGGTGGAGACGACAGTTTATCATACTTTCACCAACTAAAGTCATGTTACGGACAGTTCGACTTTAATAGTTGTCCTGATGTGTTTAATATGAGGAAATTGTAGTGTTCTGAATGCAGGATAAAGGAAGAAAGCACATTTAGGGGACAGGAAAGTAGCCATCATTACAATTATCTTTTGCATGTAATATGTGTGTGTGTGTGTTGTGTGTGTGTGTGTGTGTGTGTGTGTGTGTGTGTGTGTGTGTGACATCTAATCTTGGGATGTAATTTTCGATTGTAGATCTGAGATTGTGTCTGTGTGTGTGTACATGCATGCATATGTGTTTTTTTTTCATTGCTCTTTGCAAAGTTTAATACACTTAGCAACTATGGTGAAATGCCAGCATTATATGAGAAAGCCGACAGAGAAAGTATGAGGAAATGATTTTGTTGGGTGCTTTACTTTGGAATATGAGTTTTTATCAGACCAAAGGTGTGAGAGAGGTGATTTATTGCTTTGGTTGGTTGGCTGTTGTTGTTTCAGTGACAGAAAAATTTTTCTGCATGTGTAAGTGAGATCCATGAAATTATCAGTGTCCTTTTTGGGGGGAGGGGAGGTGGGGGGGGGGGGGGGGGCTTGGTATTGGCAGAACAAGGCTATGGCATGTGTGAGTCAGGTCAATGTTATGATTAGAAGAAATAAAACTTGAACTCAGATTTATGCTGCTTGCGTGGTTTGGAAGAAAATGTGTCACATGATACAATGAATTTCCTTTCCTTTTTTTTTTCTTTTTTTTTTTTTCAAATCTCATCACATGGTCAAAGAGAGAAACTCATGCAGGTTCATTCTTTGTAACAGTTGTAAGGAGGCTCTGTACAAGTTGTTTGAAACGAAAGAAAACATTCATGTTATACTAATGTACATTCACTACAAGTACACTGAAAAATATTTGTATTGCTAATACATGGAAACGTATATGTGGTTTTGTTCTTTCCAGCCATTTAACACTTCAGATGAAATGGATTTTACATGAAAATTAATATTGAAAAGTCTGGTTCATGTTGGGCATGGAAATAGGATAAACTGCAGCTTGGGGCACCATCCACAAGAAATAGAAAATGGTTTACATGTGTGTGTATGTGCATTTGTTTGCTGCCTCAAGGTTGGAATTATTAGACTGGCACATACCGTTGGTATCTGATGGAAACCTTGTAAATTGGTCTTTGGCTGTTTTGCAATTCACAAATGGAAGTGAAATCTAATGAAAATATGTATTAGATACTCTTCATAAAATTGAATCCTAGTCAGTGTTAAATGCATTACAGCTAAATGTATGTGGTGTAATAACATATATATTTTGAAAACATGTAATTCCCTTAAACATGCTTGAAAGAGTGACAGTACAGGAAGGCCAGAAAGTAGAGATGTTTTGATACAAGATGAGGGTTGGTTGGTGTGTGTTAGAATTATTCTGGAAATGTTTTGCAATGAATCTCAAACTGCATCCGACAGTACTGGTAATAACCCTGTTTGTAAGAAGTCATAAGCTGATGAGAATTGGTGAAAAAGACAGCACAGGAGAACTTTTCTTTTGTAACCGATTCTTTTCTCATGCAGACTTTACTAGTAATGGACTACAGGTCATCTTGAAAAAATAATTGATAATGTTGAATATGATGCAGTACTAAATTGAAGCCCAATTCTGCTTGCGCTGTGCTTGATTTGCTTCTTAGTGATTGATAACAGTTTGTGAGTGTGCATTTTTAATTCAAAAGTATTTCAATAAAGTTAGAATGTCGAGTCAAAACATACTCAAGCTGTGGCATCTCAGGTAACTTTCACACTGAAACTCAACTCACAGTGAATAGCAGTTTGCAATTTGTTTTGATTTTATTGTTTCATTAATATTTGTCTGATCATTTCAAACACACACTCAATATATGTACAGAAGTTGACTGATTAAAATCACACGGCATAAGCTGAATGCACACCATCGAACAACACATGCTTTTCAGAAAGATGTCTTGGAATTATAGGAAACAATTACACGCATTGATAAAAGATAGAGAACAACAGTGAAGAACAGAGACATAACTTTTCACAAATTGGTTTTTACCTAAGTAACAGTCAAACACATAAATCAAAGTCTATGTCATAAAACATAATCGGCTTTTGTTTCAATCAGAGCTCATTTCATACAGACTATGGCCGGGAAAAAACTAACCTCTTTTGTACAGCTGCATTAATGCATGTGGCTTCGACTACATGCATGTGTGTTGGTGTGCATAAATAGAAGTGTGACCAAACTATCATTGTCTTTTTTTGTTGTTGTTGTTAATATACCAAGCAAAGAAACAGTCACCATAATTCACCTTTATGTGCATTCATCTGAGTAAAGTGAGCATAAAACACACTTATCCTGAATAAAGTATACGCGAGTATTCAAAAAAAAGTAATACACACTTATCCTGAATAAAGTATATGCGAGTATTAAAAAAAAAGTAATTCTAATTTTGTGGTGCAGTTGAATATGTTGTTAAATATAACTTGCAGTGACAATCCTATCATTGATTTTATTAAACATCAAATTTTGAGCACTGACATCTATTGCTTCAAATCCTGGTCTAAGGCACAGTTGCAAAAAAGAGCATAATTTCATATAAATCCATTGAGGTAAACATTATGTTAAAAAGAAAATGGCCTTGCATCAGTGATACTTGCACACCGGCAATTTGTACACATTAACATAACTCTAATAATTGATCTGTGCAGTTGGCCATGTTGTAAACAATAACAAATATCCATACACAAAAACCACTCGGCAATAAGGACAAAAATTAAACATGGTTATAATTTTAACAGCAATAATGAAACCATAGGGTAAAGCTGGTTTTTCAATGGTGTGTCTGTGTGTGTGTGTGTGTGTGCACGCTTGCGCTTTTGTTGTTGTCCAACTTCTAAAATACTGTCAAAACTGAAAGGGTAGTTGAGACAGCACAGACCTCCAGCAAAGTCAAACGAAGCCGCACTAAAATTGAATGGGCTCGTCATTGGGCTACATCTAATCTTTCCACTAAATTCATCTGAAGTCTATTTTGTTGTTTGCGAAATCTTGTGGAACAAATATGGATCTGCACCCAAATGTAATGAATCGGTCCTTTGGCCACATTTTATCATTTCACCAGCTTTCATTCTGAAAATTTGTGGTGTAGTTATTGCCTGATCTTGTTGGCGGATCAAAGCAACAGACACTGGACAAAATGTTGTCACCTTGATAGAGGTAAAAACGATTTCTTGCGCAAGGTACAGCGTGAGCTCAGTTTGGTATTAATTCTTATTTGTTGCAAGGCTTTTTTTCTGCAAAATTTAAGTCAGCTGCTGATTGCGAAGATATTACGACCTTTTGAAAATGCAGTATGTGTAAGATGGTGTTGCCTATTAACTATTCTTCTGCAGTATTCCCAGATTGCAGTGCAGCCTGTATCCATGACATTGTCTTGCATAACACGAAACTGCTTATGTTGTCCTTGATCATAGAAAATTTACATGTACATTCCATGGTAATTTCAGTTAATTTTGTTCTTGAATTAGAAAATAAACATCTGAAAAACAGATTGCTCCAAAAGTGGCTGTACACATCCACCACACATCAGAAGCTCTTCACACCACTGAAATTAAAGGATTTATGAAAAAGCAATGGACATCACAATGTACTTTGAACACTTTTTATGGTTTTGCTATCCATTGGTTTAAAAATGAAGAGCAAAATCTAAGGCTAAACAGCAGGCAAACTCTATCAACAAACCTAAAGTATATAGCTTACAAAAACACACATACATAAAGGCCCCTAGAACACATGGGGTTCAAGCTAAATTGATTTTGAAAAATAAAATTTTCTTAAGTCCTCTGAAACATCATTAGAAAACAAATACATCCCAAGAGCTGTTGGAATGTGCCTCCATTTACTATTATATTTGCAGAGGTAATATTTTGGTATTTCACTATTTTAAAGCTTCAGTAGTAAACCCTTCGTTATCTTACTGTCTTTGGAAGAGCATACTTACCTCCCTTCACCGATCACATGCAAACTTTGACTGGGTGCCCCATTTCTTGACCAAATACGGATTTAGAACGCAGGGTGCCGATCCCGTGTGTCTACATAACCCATACGCTCCTTCCATTGCCTCACCTTGAGTACTTTTGGAGCGTTTCCATTGAGACTAGACATAACTCGCGGTCACGTCTCAAGCTTGCTCTCATTGGTGTACTATGGTTTCGGATGGACGTTATGCCATTTAACTGCTGGAACATCACAGTTGCTGTCTCTCCAATAAACAATGTTAAGCTATAGTATTTCTGCTTCTGTATTATTATGTGTTGAGTTTTTCTCCCTATATTTCCTGTTTACCCTTCCCCTCTCCCGGCTGGATTTGATCTACTGGAAACTCAACTCCCTCCCTTTCTTTATATCACAGATCAAACAAATATCACCCCAACGAACAGCAACGTGGCCATGTGTCATTAGCCTAACGGCTTCTTTTTGCCTGGAACAACTCTCCGCGTGTTGTTGCTGAGGGCAGGCAAGGAGGGTTTGAGTGCCCCCATGTTGTATGCGGGGCCTTGATGCTCTGTATTGGCGTCGCCCGCCAGGAGCATCTCCTTGATCTCTTTGATGTCTGTGCGCATGTTTTCGTTTTGCAGTCGTAGCACGCGCATCTCCTCCCACTGACACTTCATCACCTGGAATGTAGAAAATACGTACACAATAACACAGGCTGCGAGTTTCTGATGGATGTGCATATGCACTGAAGTACAGGGTAACCCAAAAAAACCGACACCCGAGAAAATGTCAATCAAAGTTGCAATACCTTTAAAGAAAAAAAACCCACAAAACTAACAAAAACCAGTTACTTGAATGCCAGTTTTCAGGCCTGGGGAATCAATAATCTTTATTTCATGCCTTTTCCAACATGTGCTCAAGATGTTGCAAGCATACCTGAGTACCACTCACATTATCGTCAGTAACAGGAGCACATTCCACCACTGGTATTGCCTTAATCTTAGCTTTAATCTCGGCTATAATTGCCTCTTCCGTTCAGGTGTAGTCAGGGATCGATCTTACAGACATTATCTTTCAGGTGAGCCCAAAGATAAAAACCTGCGGGATTAATGTCAGGTTAACGTGTGGCCCATTCAGCTGCACACTTCTTACTGATGAGACTTCCTCCAAATCATAGCCTTAGCCATTCCAGAGGGTCCAGTGAGGGGTAGCACCATCTCACTGGAACCATGTGTTCTTGCCTGTCTGTTTTGAAACAGCAACCCTTGTTGCATATTTGTTGGAATATATTGGCCTTTGTATACAATCTGCAGGTGGGACTGCGCCCCAACAGATGTTAATCGTTGTGTTCGTGTTATTGACGATTTTTGCGTGTCATATATCATGTATTTTTACAACAGCGACGGGTACATCTGGAGTGCATTCTGGAAAGGGCATGAAGCAAAGATTTTTCAACCCACAGGCCTGAAATTAAATGCACATGTTGTGCATGAATGGTGGTGTTATCTGAGGTATTGTGATTTTTACTAGCTTTTTTAGGGGGGGGGGGGGGGGGTGGTGGCAGCGGAGTGGGGGTCACATGCAAGCGCATTCATTCACACATAATCACGCACATGCATCACGCATGCAATGTAATGAAACACACTTACATGCACACACGTATACAAATACACATATATACGCATGCACATGACTCGCATGCGCACATACATATATGCATATCTCCCAACCAGACACACATCATAAAATTGTACATGTTCGCATTCAAATATATGCTCTTTTTTTTTTTTTTTTTTTTTTTTTTTTTTTGGATAACTCGGAACAAGTTAACAGACTTTTTCATGATGTTCAGAATTATGAAAGCTTCATTACAAACTGTATTATTTTAAGTCTTCCACTCCATGATTGCACATCTACATTTGATCGAGGTCAAGGAGTTTTCTCGTCTACACAATGGCTTGTGATCAATCATCTATATGTCACCAAAGGCATAACCCTTTTCTTCAAGTCCATGACAGGCAAACAACCATCCAAATCTGAGCAAACTTTGAGTCTACTCGCCCATTCAATGGCTGGTTATGAATGATCTATGTTTCAGTAAACAGTCTGAGCAATGTCCTAAATGGAAGGTCTTTTGAAATCGCCATTGCAGATCCCGGAATGATCCAGGATACAGTGTTAGGCCCACTACTACTTTAATGAAACGCTAAGACACCAACCAGCCCCTAACCCATCCTCCAACCCCACCCCCTACCCCCGTCCCTAAGTCTTTACACAGTTGCACTGATCGATGATGACTGTCTTAAATACTTTCAGTGCCATAGCAACCAATCCAAATCTGAAAACAAACTCGCAGTTTGGGGAAGGCATCTGAGGCGTGTGATTGAAGCAGACATCTACTATGTAGGGGCCGTTAAGAATCCTCCCTCAAACAGGATATCAATACAACTCTTCAGACTTGCTGAAAAAAGATTATAAATGGACTACCGCTAACATTGATCGACTTACTGACTGTAATTCCACATTATAGCATTTTGAGAAAGCACCTATTCTCGGAACACTGTTTTTACTGAATTCACCCTCTTCAGAGAACCTCAGTAATTGTGAAATCATACCTATCAAAGCGGAGGCCAGTCAAGACACTTTCTATTGCTTATACTCATATACTCATGGCGCCATCAAAAGACAACGAACAGTCCACAAAACGTGACGTTCATACCAACCTCACGTATCTTCTCCACTTCCTGCCTCATGCACTGATTGGCGCGCGCCAGCTCTTCCTTGAACTTGATGTGCAGGTTGTGCTTCTCGTGCTCCAGGGAGCGGACCTTGCTGCCCTGCGTGGCGATCACCTCCTTGGCCTTGGACAGTTCCTTCTCCAGCTTGCCCAGGTTGCTGCGCATCTCCTCCACGCCTCTGCGCAGCTGCTGAATCAGCTCCTCCTTCTCCTTGTAGGCCGCTCCAGACTCCAGCTTCTCTTTCTCTTCCTGTGGTGTGGACGGGGAAGGCGAAAAGGATACGGCTCAGTGAACAACGCTTTGATCTATGAAGCGAGATTCGCGTGTTGGAGTTGTAATTCAGTTGAATGTACGGTCACACGTAAGTAATCGTAGATATAAAAATAGTATCAGTTTACCGTTTGATTGGAAAATGAAAACTGGATGAGAGGGGTGTGGTGTAATAGAGTGCGTAGGGTTGGAGAGTGGAGGGGGGGATAATAGATAGACAGACAAACAGGGTGACTCGAAGTAAAATAAACTTTTGTTAACTAAGTAAACAAAGTGTTTTCAATGGAAGACTGATCGTTTATCTAATTAAATATTGAAAGTTAAGCGGACAACAAAATCGCATTTACCTGTATAGTTACAATACTGTGATAAAATTAAATCACCACCAAGTAAAATATGCGGGACGGGGATGTTACATAAGTTCAGTTCAAATCTCAATGAAATCGCGTCTGTAATAAATTGCATATAATCTGTGAGCTGAGCGCGAAACTTGTCTGCTCAAAGAACCAAAACAGATAGGGCAGATTAGACGTGTTTGTGCACTCCGATTAAAATGTGTTAGAAAATCTTGTTCGAATGTCTTGAAAAATACTTCTTTTAGCGTAATAATCGATGAACACTTTTCCAGGCCCACTATTTAAACAATTTTCAACATCATTTTGTGCACCACTGTCTGTTTGGTCATTGTAAAGAAACCCATACTGTCAAACCGTTTCCAATAAAAATGAACAGGCCTTTTCATCTGTAGGCAAGTCCTGTAAAAACATGAATTCTCTGGAGACTGCAGACTTTTTTTTAAGCAGACTGAGAATCCTTACCAATGGGAATACTGAACATGGTCACTGACAGCTGCACTAGATAATTTCAGGCCATTCAATAAAAAGTAACCAGCTCAGTGTTGAAAACTGAAAGCCCTCGTCCCATACTCTGTTTTTGTTTTTGTGATTGGTTGGTTGGTTGGATGTTTTTTTGTTTGTTTGTTTTTTTTTGTTTTTTTTGTTTTGTTTTGTTTTGTTTGTTTGTTTGTTTTTGTCCCAGGACAGCGGGGATCAGGAACCTATCTCACACCACCGTGAGCCACCAGAACGACAACACATTAAGATGGGAGGCAAATATGCCCAATTTCATGTTGGGCATGGGGGGGGGGGGGGGGTTGAACTAGCAACGCATAACTATAAAATTCATGCTGTACCACTGAAGCAATCTGAGCCAATCCGGTCCAGTTCAGGTCGT
Source organism: Conus canariensis (assembly GCA_033310375.1). Taxonomy (NCBI): domain Eukaryota; kingdom Metazoa; phylum Mollusca; class Gastropoda; order Neogastropoda; family Conidae; genus Conus; species Conus canariensis. Next base: position 27,022,203 of record CM065719.1, read on the forward strand.
TAATCTGAAATGACAGTTTTTATTTCACGTCGTTTATAGCACCATCGACCGTTCAATCCACGTCAGGGCTGACATGTGCAGTCATGGTTGCCTGATGGTAGTGTACGATCATTTGGGAGGGGGGGGGGGGGGGGCGTTTAAAGGAGCCGGGGGGTCGGAATAGACGGGGGACGTCGGACCGGCCGCATAGGAAGCTGCCTCCTATTTTGTTCGGCAGTGTGTGTGATAAATGCAGCAGCATAATCTCCAAAGAGCGACTGGTGTTGTCCTGGAATACACCGGAGGGCCGCTTTTTGCTCAGGGGAGAGTTTAGCTTTTTGAAGGAAGCATCTCTGTATGCAAGCACACAGTTGTAATGGCTCTTGGCTGCGCTGTCCGCCGCAGCCGAAAGATGATGAGATATCCTGTTCACCAAGATCTGCATCATCGGGTCCCGAAAGAACCGTATGTCAGTCTCATGTTGTGTGTCAGAGGCAGGTGCGTCAGACGACACAGAGGCTGAGTCGTCCTCCTCAGGCCAAATTTCAGCAGCACGTTGCGTGAGCAGGTCAAAGAAGACGTGACTCTCCGTAACGTGTTGCATGCCGAATCTGGCGATGCAATCCCATTCTGCCAGCGTTTTATGCGAAATAGATGCAGCAGAGGGAGGGGCCGAGTTTGGGAACAACCAGCGGTCAGATGGGGAAACGGCAAGTTCCCTGGCCGCAGGGTTGTCCTTATCAGAGAGGGAGGGATTGCGGGGCTGCCGAGGGGCCCTGAGGAAAGTGCCCACAGGGGCTGCCCCCGGAACCGAAAGTGACTCCTTCCCAGGAGGGACGACCTGCGCACCCCAGGACAAAATTGCCGGACGCTCCCATATGGAAGAGAGAGTTTGGGGGGTGTACGCTTGGGCGGGGTGGCCGGAGCAAAGCGTGACACCGAGATGATTTTGTCCGAAGGGAGGGTGTCCCTCCAGAAGAGGTTGGGGCGCCATTGTTCAATGGCTGCGAAGTCACTTGAAGGTGAGAAGTATTCCTCTTCAACACCGTCCTCAAAAGCGGGAAATAGGCGTCCTGGGGAGGTTGAGGTGGTTCAACCGGAGGAGGCAACGATTGGGGTGCGTAGGAGTCCCGCCCTAGCCGAGAGGTCGACGGGAGAGGCGAGGGCGGGTCTCTGGTAGCTCCATGATCGGCGACAGACAAACGAGGGGAATGTCCGTCGTGCCGATCGGACAGAACCTGAGAGGGAGGCGGACCAAGGTCAAACCAGCGAGAGGAAGCTGGATGCCACAGACGACCGGAGAGGACGACACACTATAAGCATTAGCTTGTTGATGTTCAAATTTTCACTTCTTTTTTTTTTGTACAGCTACGTGATTGTAAAGTGGAAAATAAATTTGTTTAAACCAGACGACCGGAGAGCCGATGAGTGTCCGCATCAAGCCACTGGTCCCTCAGAGGGGCATATAGCCACCGGTCCCCATGGAGGAAAGTGGGCTGTGGCGACGCGGGGCGGAATTTCCATGGGGGCCCAGGTAACCTGAAGCATCGGGGGGGGGGGGGGGGGGGGGGGGGGGAGGGGGGTAGGAAGCCGATGGGCTCGATGCGCCTCCCCCCCCCCCCCCCCTCCCCAGAGAGTGCACCGCCGCATGCACATCCCGAGTGCGGTCCGTGCGGGAACCATGGTCGAGAAAGAGTAATCCCACGGTTGCCTAGGGGGAGCGGTGGAGTGAGCGCCAGCTGAACCCCCTTCATGTCGGTCACCGAAGTGGTGGGGGGATCGAAGATCGCCCGCACCAGTATCCGGATCGCGCCATGACGGACCAGGTAGGTTACCCGATGTCCCGCGGGTCGATCCTCCCCCGGAGGAACGGGACCGTGGACGTTGCCCAAGTGGGGAACAGAATAAGTCCGATCCCCAACGTCTTGTGCCCCTAGGGGATGTGTCGCCAGTCGATCGGGGTGAATCGATCGGCGTGGGTCCGGCTCACGCAGGTCCGGACGTGCCGGGATCTGCGCGCCAGACCCAGGGTTTTGTCCAGTTTGGTCCTGCCAGGGAAAGGGCTCCACCCTGCCACCGGAAAAAGGGCGCTCCGCGTACACTAGTGGTGGCTGCACCAATGTACTGTAGAGGGGAGCGCCATGAGACTGAGTGCTGTCAGTGGGGGGATAGCGGGATAGACTGAGTCTCATCAAGGCGAGTGACGTGTGCTGATTCCAAGGCGAACCCGTCACTCGTGCCGGTCACCCAGTCAGCAGGCGGGAAAATACCCGGGTATTGCTGGCCGCGTGACTCAGCGAGATAGAGAGAGGAGAGAGGGTGACCAAGTGCTGAGTCATTGCGCCGGCCACCCTCTCCGTTCAAGTTCAAGTCTCAATAAGCGTTTGCGCAGCAGGGGGCAAGCTGGACTCACGCCGCAAAGATGGCGAACGGTGGGGGGGGGGGGGGGGGGGGGGGGGGGGGAGTTGGGGCGAGGGAGAAAACCGTGTAAGCTTACGCGAAGCTTTCCCTTTGTCTTTCTGATTACCTAGTTTACTTTTGTCTTTAACATGTGCAGCTTGCCCCTTCCTACCTAAATGCTGTGAACGCAACTCCGCCGGCCTATTAGAGGAGGAGGCATGATGGCGATCATGGTCAAGCGTCCCCTCCGTTGAACCCCCCTCTAAGTTGGCCGTATGTTCTTCCACTGATGGAAGCACGGTTTGCTCCTTGGAATCGAAACGCTGGGCCTCCGGGGCAGAGAGAGACGACGGAAAGGTGTCGTCCCTCGACCATCGTTCACCTTCACCATCTTGGGCTGTGGTGGACGGAACAAACGCGGAGTGGATGGACACAAAGTAGAGACAAAATGGCGAAGCGCGTGGCGAAGGAGGGATGATCGATCGAACGTCAAGACGCGCGAGCGATCGTAACCTCAAGCAGCTGTACATAATAAAGAGGGTTAGCGCAAGCCAAAACCTTGTTTTTTGTTTTGATTAGGGGTGAGTGCCTGATAACTAATTTTGCGCGCGCGCGCACACACACACACACACACACACACACACACACACACAAGCACGCACGCACGCACTCGCGCGCGCGCGCGCACACACACACACACACACACACACACACACACACACACACACACACACACACACTATTGCATTTTTGAAGGTTTTGTTGTACTCGTGTCCTACAAAGCACGCTAAGGTTCCAGCAAGAAACACGAGGGGCCCACAGTCAAATATTTACAGCGTTCTACTGGGAAACCGATGATCATGAGTTCAAACCATACGTGATGTTGGATTTTTACATCCTGAACACCTTTGTCCTACCGGCGGCAACTAAAGGAGAGGAATGAACTCCACTCTTCAGAATGCCGTGCACTAGGCACTGTGAACTTCTAACAGTTCACACACTACATTTACGGCAATTAGAACTTTAAAGTTTTAATCTTTCAACAGACTTGATTCCGATTCTCATTCACACTGCTGAAGGAACGCACCTGCAAGATGTTGAGGTTCTTCTGGATGTCGTCCACGTAGACTTTGGAGTCCTCCACGTCCCTCCTCAAGGCGTTGATGGTATGCTGCAAACTCTGGATCTCTGACTGCTTCTTGTGGTTCTCCTCCGTCAAGGATTTCACGGCGACCTCCTTGCCCTTCAGCTCTCCCTTGAGCTCCACGATCTTGGTGTCCCGATCCTTCAGCTTCTCGTCAGCGTCCTGCATGAGCTGGCTGCGTGTGGACTCGTAGTGCCGGGAGTCCACCTGAAGGCGGAGTCTCAGCGCGTCGATCTGCTGCACCAGGCTTCGGTTCACCACCATCACCTGTTGTGGGTGAATGGCGGAGGATGAGGATAATGAAGAGGAGGAGGAGGAGGAGGAGGACAGGGAGGAGAAGGAGGGGGAGGAAGAGGAGGTGGAGGAGGAGGAAGATAAGGTCAACAGTAACTACAATAACGAGCCAAAATCCACATAAACACGTAAAACAAAGACCAAAGCAACACGCATTGATTACACATTACTAAACAGACAAGTGAATAAACATACAAAACAGAGATCAAAGTAACGCACTCTGATACATTACTGAACAGACGAGTGAATAAATGCACAAAAACAGAGAGCAGAATAACGAGCATTAATACACATTTCTAAACAGAAAAGTGATAACATACAAAACCCCGGAGCAAAGCAACGCGTATCAATGCACATTACTAAATGGACGAGTGAATAGATATACAAAAAAGAGAGCAAAGAAACGCGCATTAATATACAACACCAAACAGACAAGTGAATATGCGCACAAAACCGAGATATTTGCCTCACCAGCCCTCACTATCGCCAGGTCTCCTATATCCCTTCGTTTCTGTAAGTTAGTTTACAGAACAAAAAAGCACTTAGACAACCTAGGAGAAGAACAGGCAAACTAAATATATATTTGTACCGAAGAAAAAAAGCCTATACCATGGAATTAAACTTTTATGCCTCTGAAATGGTTGCCCATCTGTGTTGTTTGTGTGAAAAACTGTGAGCACGTGTACATTATTATCATTTTTGTTACTACTGCAGCGCAGTGTTCATATGGTATATGAACACTGTTACAATTGTTTTTACTGTTTTTGTCTATGGATTATTCTGTTAACAAAAGGAAGAAAAAAATCATTCATTTCCTTACCCACAGGCGTATCACCTAATGGCAGGGTGTCTTGTAACTTGCCAATCATGAAAATCTTAGCACAAACAAAAAAAAGGGGGGGGGGGGGGGGGGGCAGTAAGAAGAATCCACTCCGATTAGTTTTTCTTTTTAAATTTAAAATGAGACGTAGACAGACAGAATAAGTGGTGCTGTGTAATGACAACATACACTTCTCGGGAACAGTACACGAATTTCACACAGAATAAAGCACATTGTGACGGCAAAGACATGCAATACGTCACAATTCGAACACGGTCGGTCGGACCTTCGTCAGATTTTACACGGTAATTTGTTGGAACAACAGACTGTACACGTCTCTAAAAGCAAAACTGGTGGGGTACCGAAAGAAAACGTTTGCAAGCAGTTGATAAAACGGTGTCCGAAAACTGGACACAGCTGTCGTTCGTGCTAGTGACTGCGCGCGCAGAGTATCCGTTTTATTTTTATCTCAAGGTCCAACTGACAGGGCTCTTAGCGATGGCAACACGCGAGTGATTATCTGACCTTGAGTAAAGTAAACTGGGGAAGATGAGACCACCGGAGGTTGGTAGGCCTAGTCTGATCGAAACGAGATTGTCAACACTGACGTCAGAGATTGCCACAATTGACGTCGGAGGCGGCCAGATCTTAAATTTTGACGTAGTTTCGTAAGATTTAATCGCTCGGATATCTGAAACTGAGTCGGCAGCTGATGCGTTTATTTAAAGTATTGGATGGTATTGTTGGTTGCATGGGGCGTACGAGTTGGATGGATGCTTTGAATTGTTAATTGGTGGTTCCTTGCCAGTTACTTGTTTCTGACCGAACAGACTTCGCGCTGTCTGCTCTGACTTTTTCAGCTGTCACTGGTACTGGTACTGGACTACAGTAGACATGTCTTTCTGAGCTCCTCCAGATAATATACTCTGTTTCTCCAGCACCGCTCTTCTACCAATATTCGGCTTCTTAGGTTTCTCATACTAGAATTAAGATTGACAGACATTTTTTTTTACTTTCAAAGCCCAAAAGACACGGAACAGGCTCCCTGAAAGATTCCGGCACTCTGATTCCCTTGTCTCTTTTAAAGTTCTGGCCTCAAAACTCATCTCATCTCTCGGCAGTAGGTCTGGTTGCGGTATGTCCATCTAACCAGCACGTGCACGCTTCTTTTTTTTTTTTGTTTTATTGGCATGCATATATCTGTGTTTGCGCTATTTCAGAGAAATGTGTATGCGGTTGTGCTTCTTTGTTTTTATATGCATCGCTTGATGAGTGCATTTCTATGTGTATATGTCTATCATTAACATACGATCTGAGTAGAATTGTCTGTGTTTTTTACATGTAGTAGTAGCAGCAGCAGCAACGGTAGTAGTGGTAGTATCATTATCATTAACATAATATGTTGAGTAGAATTGTATACATATGTGTAACTGTAGTAGTAGTAGTAGTAGAAGTAGTAGTAGTAGTAGTAGTACTATCATTATCATCATCATCATCATCATCATTATCATAAGCATTATTGTTGTTGCTGTTGATGATGATTATGATGATGACAATGTTGTTGTTGTTGTTGTTGTCCTCCTCCTCCTCCTCCTCCTCCTCCTCCTCCTTCTTCTTCTTCTTCTTCTTCTTCTTCTCCGACGATCTGCAGCTTTACTGTATATGGTGTCAACTGTCAGTCACAAACTGTGTTTAAGAGTGTTGAATGCATGCTATCTGTATAGGTGTTGTCGTTGTTGTTGTTGTTGTTGTTGCTGTTGTCGTCGTTGTGGTAGTAGTCATTGTTTAGAAGCCATTGTTTGATTATTTCAGACTGAGAGCTTCTGTATCCCCCACCACCTTCCACCTAACCTACCCTGTCCCCCAACCCTGTCCCCCATTCCCACCCATCCTACTCTATCACCCATTCCCCACCACCGCCACTCACCAATGTCTCACAATTAGAACATCACTTGCTTCACTAAAACTCTCTTACTAAGAGGACCTGGTCACTTACCTGGTCCACCATGGAGAAGTCTTTGGGGGAGCTGGGCTGGCTGGACCAGGCCGTAGCCATCATCCCACCAGTAGCTGCAGCAGCCGCTCCTTCTGAGAACGACTCTCCGCCACAAGCATCAGCCTGCTCCCCTCCTTTGCCCACCGTCGTCTGCAGACTCTGACCCACGATGTTCATACTGCTGCCTTTAGGAGTCTGTGGAGAAGAAAGAGAGGTCTGCAGAGACTGTGGAGAAGAAAGACATGTCTGCAGAGACTGTGGAGAAGAAAGAGAGGTCTGCAGAGACTGTGGAGAAGAAAGACATGTCTGCAGAGACTGTGGAGAAGAAAGAGAGGTCTGCAGCTCCAGTGGAGAAGAAAGAGAGGTCTGCAGAGACTGTGGAGAAGAAAGAGAGGTCTGCAGAGACTGTGGAGAAGAAAGAGAGGTCCGCAGAGACTGTGGAGAAGAAAGAGAGGTCTGCAGAGACTGTGGAGAAGAAAGAGAGGTCTGCAGAGACTGTGGAGAAGAAAGGCATGTCTGCAGAGACTGTGGAGAAGAAAGACATGTCTGCAGAGACTGTGGAGAAGAAAGAGGTCTGCAGAGACTGTGGAGAAGAAAGAGAGGTCTGCAGAGACTGTGGAGAAGAAAGAGAGGTCTGCAGCTCCAGTGGAGAAGAAAGACATGTCTGCAGCTCCAGTGGAGAAGAAAGAGAGGTCTGCAGAGACTGTGGAGAAGAAAGAGAGGTCTGCAGAGACTGTGGAGAAGAAAGAGAGGTCTGCATAGACTGTGGAGAAGAAAGACATGTCTGCAGAGACTGTGGAGAAGAAAGAGAGGTCTGCAGAGACTGTGGAGAAGAAAGAGAGGTCTGCAGCTCCAGTGGAGAAGAAAGACATGTCTGCAGCTCCAGTGGAGAAGAAAGAGAGGTCTGCAGAGACTGTGGAGAAGAAAGAGAGGTCTGCAGAGACTGTGGAGAAGAAAGACATGTCTGCAGAAACTGTGGAGAAGAAAGACATGTCTGCAGAGACTGTGGAGAAGAAAGAGAGGTCTGCAGAGACTGTGGAGAAGAAAGACATGTCTGCATAGACTGTGGAGAAGAAAGAGAGGTCTGCAGCTCCAGTGGAGAAGAAAGACATGTCTGCAGAGACTGTGGAGAAGAAAGAGAGGTCTGCATAGACTGTGGAGAAGAAAGACATGTCTGCAGAGACTGTGGAGAAGAAAGAGAGGTCTGCATAGACTGTGGAGAAGAAAGAGAGGTCTGCATAGACTGTGGAGAAGAAAGACATGTCTGCAGAGACTGTGGAGAAGAAAGAGAGGTCTGCAGAGACTGTGGAGGGAGAAGAAAGAGAGGTCTGCAGAGACTGTGGAGAAGAAAGAGAGGTCTGCAGCTCCAGTGGAGAAGAAAGAGAGGTCTGCAGAGACTGTGGAGAAGAAAGACATGTCTGCAGAGACTGTGGAGAAGAAAGACATGTCTGCAGCTCCAGTGGAGAAGAAAGAGAGGCCTGCAGAGACTGTGGAGGGAGAAGAAAGAGAGGTCTGCAGAGACTGTGGAGAAGAAAGAGAGGTCTGCATAGACTGTGGAGGGAGAAGAAAGAGAGGTCCGCAGAGACTGTGGAGAAGAAAGAGAGGTCCGCAGAGACTGTGGAGGGAGAAGAAAGAGAGGTCTGCAGAGACTGTGGAGAAGAAAGAGAGGTCTGCAGAGACTGTGGAGAAGAAAGAGAGGTCTGCAGAGACTGTGGAGAAGAAAGAGAGGTCTGCAGAGACTGTGGAGGGAGAAGAAAGAGAGGTCTGCAGAGACTGTGGAGAAGAAAGAGAGGTCTGCATAGACTGTGGAGAAGAAAGAGAGGTCTGCAGAGACTGTGGAGAAGAAAGAGAGGTCTGCAGAGTCTGTGGAGGGAGAAGAAAGAGAGGTCTGCAGAGACTGTGGAGAAGAAAGAGAGGTCTGCATAGACTGTGGAGGGAGAAGAAAGAGAGGTCTGCATAGACTGTGGAGGGAGAAGAAAGAGAGGTCTGCATAGACTGTGGAGGGAGAAGAAAGAGAGGTCTGCATAGACTGTGGAGGGAGAAGAAAGAGAGGTCGGCAGAGACATTAAATCATTATAATCATCATCCACGGACAACAGGTTCCATGACAGCAGATGCTAATAGGTTCTCTGACCAACGCTTAGATTATGAGATATTTTGTAGTTCTCTTTAGTCATGTTCGCGAAAGGGTAGGAGTGTGGTTACCACGTCAGTCCATGCTGTCCGTCTACGAGGTCTTCGTCCAGGGCGTCAATTTTCTGTTGTATTCTGCAAAATGGTCGTGGATACAGGGTTGTGCCTGAGTCAGTACCCTTCATAGCATTTACACGGGTAGACAGGAAAGGGGTGGGGAGTTTTTGGTAGTGCCCAACTCTTTGTTGTTGTTGTTGTCTAAGTTATATTGCTAAAACTGTGAAGACCACCAATGGTGGAGTGGGAACCTGCTGAGTACCACGCCCGCCAATGAAACAAGAAAACTACTGGCTCTTTGTTCGAGTCTCCCACAGGGCAGAATTTCCTTTTCTCCCTTTTCTCTTTTATCTTTTCCAGTTCTCCAGCCCTTCACCAAATTGTGTGTGGTATTCTTGTACTTGATCTTTAAAAAGACAATGAAGCAAGATCCCATACACCATGCGTTAAGCATACCAAAAAAAAAAAAAAAAAGTGGGAAAAGTTGTCGCTCGAAAACTTCTGTACAACAATCTTTGACGATTAAAACACACACAGGCGCGCGCGCGCGCAGGCACGCAGGCACGCAGGCACGCACACATGTACCCACGCACGCACGTACGCACGCACACACGTGTATGCTTTTATAAATGCGTTACTCTGTATGTGTCGTATGTGCTCGTGTGTGCGTACGTCCACAGATGTGTGTATGTGTGTGTGTTAGAGGGAGGGAGGGAGGGAGAGAGAGAGAGAACGGAAGCAAACAAGCAAAATTTTGTAAAGTTTCGGCATTTGGCCCTCCACAGACGCGTGTGCGTGTGCGTCTCTGTGTGTGCGTGCGTGCGTGTGTGTGTGCGTGCGTGCGTGCGCCTTTGCACTTGGGTGTCCATGCTGCATGTATGTCTTGTGACAGTGCGTGTATATACGCATGTTTGTCGTTTGGTTCTCCTCCCTTTTCGTCCTTGGCACAGTGTACACGCAGTTTGCACAGAAGGTTTGCTTGCGTCAACAGCTGAGCCCACTGTGATCAATGAGCGTTTATCGCAACCTGTAAAAGAACACATTTCTACAGGTAACAAAAAAAAGCTTACCGTGGTTTTTGCTCTCTGCGCCATAATCTGCACAGGGAAAAGAAACAGACCAGCGTGACCAAATGTGTGTGTCCAGTTTATACATGGAAGAAAGGACAGTTAATTGGTCATGTCCACTCGTGTGTGTGATTCATTAATGGCTTGCTTTGGGGAGGGGCCTTGACTCCGTGATTCACACCAGTAAAGGAATCCTTTTTGTTTTTTTTTTGTTTTTTTGCTCCTAAGGAGGACTTGGAAGGCCAGAGATGTTGACGACCATCTGGCGATTAAAAAAAAGGAATAGTTCAAGCGCATGAAATACGTGTGGATCTGTGGCTTTCTTTGTTGCTTGTTACAATTCTCTCCTCCCTCCCTCTCTCTCTCTCTCTCTCTCTCTCTCTCTCTCTCTCTCTCTCTCTCTCTCTCTCTGTGACATGCACATACGATGCTGCTCCCATCGCGCATACCTTGCCATGCGGAAAGAGCACCACCAGACTGAATAAACTGCGCAAAGAACGAATAACAGTCAGAATACTTCACAATTTAAAAACGCACAGAAAAAAAACATTAATTAAAGGCACCCAGACATTAGAAAGCATTCCGAATTAACAGACGCATAACCACAAGACCATCAAGCAGTCACGTATCACAAAACACGAAGAAACCTGGCCACCAACGAAATTTGGCATGAAATATATCTGTAGACTCTTGACCAAGAAAACTCAAGACATATAGACACTAAGCTAATTTGTCCATTTACTCAGTCTAACATGTTGTGATGCATTAGTATTGCCATTATTGCTTTCGAAAGAAGCAGAAGAAGAAGATGAAGAAGAAGAAAGAGTTAGACAGACAGACAGAAAGAGGTGGCGGAAGGGGGGGGGGGGTATAAAAAAGGAAAATGTAGAGAAAGATCTGAAAAAAAAATGATATTGCACATGATATTGAATCGATTATCAAAGTATTTGCAGATGATACTAGCATATATCTGGCGTTAGATAATACCCAACTCAGGACAGAAATTTTAAACTCAGATCTTGACAAGATAAGAAAGTGGGCTTCAGCTTGGAAAGTAGAATTCAACCAATCCAAAACTAAATTATTAACAATTTCCAATCACACGGTACCCCAAACACAGCCCTTGAAATTTAGTGATGTGATATTACAGGAATCAGACTCCCATAAGCATCTAGGTGTAATGATACAAAGCAACTGCAAATGGACCTCCATATTAAATCTATTTTATCCAAGTGCCGTGTCCTTATTGCATGTCTTCGGACATACAAGTACAGACTGAGTCGTAAATCTCTTCTTACTTTGTATAAATCATTTATTCTTCCTCATTCTGACTTCTCAGATGTTATTTGGGACAACTGTACGAATAAACAAAGCGAAGATCTTGAAAACCTCAATTTGGACGCTATTAGGACAATCACTGGTTCAGTTCATGGTACTAATCATCAAAAACTATATAACGAATCAGGACTAACGTCCCTTAAAGAAAGACGTCGTCGTCATAAACTCATATTGTATTTCAAAATTGTTAATGGCACTGTGCCATTGTATTTAGTTGAACGTCTTCCTCCTCTAGTTGCTTCAATCAATCCTTATCACAGACGAAATCCCCAGGAAAGACAAGTACCAAGGTGCAGACTGGAACTGTATAAATTATCATTCTTTCCTTCCACTACTATTCTTTGGAACAGTCTTCCTGATAACATTAAGCAGTCTGATTCTCTTAGTTTTGTTAAGCGTTACCTTAGTAATACAGATACAGTTGTTCCTTCTTATTGTTATTTGCAAGATAGACAATCTGAAATAATAATTTGCAAACTGAGACTGGAAATGAGTGACTTGAACAGTGACTTATTTAAACGACACCTGTCAAACAGTGCAGCATGTAACTGTGGTTATCCTGTTGAAGACGCCAATCACTTTTTGTTGCACTGCCCACTCTTCCAGTTAGCTCGAACTCAGACAATAGCGTTACTGCCTAATGACATAAAAGCAGATGCTAAAATTTTGTTATGTGGTGACCAAGACAAAACCTGCACTGAAAAATCTGCAATATTGATTACAATTGGTGATTTTATTCGCATGTCTAACAGATTTATCCGCTAATAAATTTCCTCCATCTTATGAATGATGTGACTTTTTCACCATATGTTCAGCATTCTTTCTCCTTCATCTGCTACACTAGTGTATAGTCTGCTTCCAATGAGCTTACCTACTGTAGTGACTTAAAATCTCAAATATATTACAATCTTAAAAGAGGTCTTTGGCCTACAGCCTGCCCTGGCACTGATAGTTTGTTCTAATTGAATGTTTTGCCTCGGTGTTGGATTTTCCTTTTCATTGCTTTGCCCTTCCCTCCCTTAAAACTTGTTTCAGGTTATTATTTGTTTTCAGATTATTTCTTGAATGCAAACGTTCATGTTCATTTTTTTTGCAGCCAATCCATTGTTTTTATATTGAGTGAGTACCGTGTATAAGCATTTTGCTTGTTGTACTCGTCTTATATGTTGTTGCTGCTTTTGTGTGTACTTCTTGAATAAATTCGTTTAAATAAAAATAAAAAAAAGACCGGTGCATAATTGAACAGAATTCCTTTCTGACATATAACACACACACACACACACACACACACACACACACACACACCACACACACACACACCCCTCCCCCACCACCACCAAAAAAAAACAAAAAAACGATGAACCATGTCGATTGTAAACGGAAACATGCTGAATCAGATAAACAAAATTGCTTAAAGTCCTTTCCCCCCCCTCCCCCCCCCCCCCCCCCCCCCCACCGCCACCCCCACCCCTTCTCTCTCTCTCTCTCTCTCTCTCTCTCTCTCTCTCGCTCTCGCTCTCTCTCTCTCTCTGTGCAAGTGTATGTAAATATAAGTCATGCGTCTGCAGAAATTTATATAGCTCTCTGCCGTCAGCCATGTTCGACAGAATGAACAGATCGTGTCCAGTCTAGTCCAGATCATGGCGTTGTGACTTGCGCTGTGTCTCTGACAAGTCCAACGTGCACTGTGTCCTGTAAGTAGGGCTCGGACATAGGGATAAGGCGGGGGACATGCCTTTATCCTTAGCCGTTCAAACTTACATACAGGCTCCAGAGAGAGGGGGATTTTCTTCTCTCCCAGAGTTAAGTATTGCCTTTCCGCACTACAAAGTCTTTTCGTTTTTCTTATGTTCCACGTAAAAGATGACGTGAAGGTGTCTGAAATATCTTATTCTCAAATACTCGGATTTTTCGCTTCACGCGCGCGCATATGGGTGTGTGTGTGTGTGTGTGTGTGTGTGTGTGTGTGTGCGTGCGTGCGTGCGTGCGTGCGTGCGTGCGTGCGTGCGTGCGTGCGTGCGTGCGTGCGTGCGTGCGTGTGTGTGTGTGTGTGTGTGTGTGTGTGTGTGTGTGTGGATTTTTCGTTTCACGCGCGCGCGCGCGAGCGTGTGTATGTGTGTGTGTGTGTGTGTGTGTGTGTGTGTGTGTGTGTGTGTGTGTGTGTGTGTGTGTGGTATGCGTGCATATGTGTGTATGTGTGTGTAGATAGACCCAAATGAATATGGGAAATCCGTACTTGAAAAATCCAACCAGAATTGCCCAGTAGATTTGAATATGTGTTTTAACATTTCAAAAGGAAGAAATCAATGGCAAAGTTTTATAACAAGTAATTGTCAACATGTATAAACAAATTAAACCTTGTGTTTTCTTGAATGGAAAAGTCTTATTTTCTTTAAAGTTAAAGGGGGGGGGGGGGGGGGGGGTTAAACAAGGAAGACATTTGTCACCATTGTTGTTTTCTTTGCATTTAAACGATCTTAATAGTCATGTAACTGGGAATGGTTGTAACGTTTTCGATGTTGATTGCTCGGGCGTAGAACTTGCTAATTACATCGGATTACTTCTACTCTTATATGCTGTTGGTACCGTTTCGTTATAGTCTTCCAGTAACGGATTAAATGAAGTTTGAAGGCCTTGGAAGTCAAAATATTCCAAAACCAAAGTAGTGATCTTCAATCTGCAGCCAAATCCAAAAAAAGTTTTTGAATATGGCGAGAATGTTCTCGACATTGTTAATTCATTTAAGTATCTTGGAATGTTTCTAATAAGAATACAACATTTAAAATCAAACACAAAAGGCGATTTTTGCTTTGCTACGTGCTGCTAGGAACCGGTAGCTTTCCATTAGTGTAGTGCTGGATCTTTTTCAAACAACTGTCATTCCGGTTTTACACCTGGTTGTGAGTTTTGGGGTTTTGAAAATGTGATGATCTTAGAAAAGTTGCAGCTGAAATTTTTAAAACATTTATTCAAATTAGATTTTCAAAAAAATACTATGTATCATTTTGTCTATGGAAAAACTGTTTTTTACCCCATCTCTATTTTAATTAAATGTAGAATTGTTCGTGGGTTTGTTTGTTTTTTTTCTAAAATTGTATCACCAACATCTAAAGAAGAAAATTACTGTGCTCTGATGTATGACATTTGGCATTCCCCTTGGACTGAATTTGTAAAGCAAATCCTAACTGAAAGTGGGTATGACTGCGCGTGGACATAACAGTGTTTTGTTCATAGGGAAGCACTCTGAAGGAATATTCAAGAATTATTACAAAACGATGACGTACACTTGTGGTGGGAAGCCGTAAAAATAATAGTAACTGTTATTATTACAGACAGTATTAAAATTCACTTCGCAAAGAAAGTTATATATCCTTCTAGACATCTGTTTTCAGATTCATTAAATCTGGATGTAGTAATCACGGACACTCTATTGAGACAGGACAAAAACGTGGTACGGAAAGACAAGAACGGTTATGTGAAGATTGTAGCATGAACGTTATTGGTAGTTAAAATCATTTTATGGATGAGGGCCCGTTACGAGAACAGTATTTACCGATGTATCATTGCAATAGAAAGTCTGTGTATCAGTTCTGTAAACTAATGTCAAATATTGTTTAAAGTTAAAAATTGCAGTTTTTTAAATAGGAAAATTCTCTAATTTTCCCGTTCCTGGTATTTGAAAAAGGCTCACTTTTGGATCTGTGTTTTTGTGTATTTGAAATGGTGTGTGTGTTCACTGCGCAGCGTTTATATCTCTAAGGCACACAAAGAAATGTTTATGCTGTTCCTGCACTAGCTTTTTCTATTGTTACCCTCCATATCCCCAAACAGAGTAAAAGAATCAGAATCAACTTCAAATTCAAATGTGCTTGCGTGCGTGCGTGCTTGTGTGTGTGTGTGTGTGTGCGCGCGAGCGTGTGTGTGTGTGTGTGTGTGTGTGTGCCCACGCACGCGCTCGCATATGTAAGTGTTGTATGTGTGTGTGTGTGTGTGATATAGACATAGAATGCATGCGACAGAGTACACTCACACACACTCACACATTACGCTCACACACACACACACACACACACACACACACACACACACACACACCACACAACCACGTGTAGGCCTATGTAGAAAAACCGTCAGTATGATGAATACCTTAGTCAAATACAGGGCCTCCTGTATGAGATCAGATAACGTACATAATAATGTGGTCGAACGTTTCTCTTCACTGGTTTGGAATCATGCAAACTAGTTACCCTGCTGTTCTGAAACTAGATCTCTTTTCATGCCACCTGTGTGTGTGTGTGTGTGTGTGTGTGTGTGTGTGTGTGTGTGTGGTGTGTGTGTGTGTGTGTGTGTGTGTGTGTGTGTGTGTGTGTGTGTGTGTGTGTGTGTGTGTGTGTGTGTGTGTGTGTGTGTGTGTGTGTGTGTGTGTGTGTGTGTGTGTGTGTGTGTGTGTGTGTGTGTGTGCGTTCGTGCGCGCGCGCGCGCGTGTGTGTTTCTAGAGCAGTGTGTGTGTGTGTGATTGTGTGTGTATGTGTGTGTGTGTGGGGGGGGGGGGGGGGGTTGAGAAAGAAAAAGAGTGTGCGTGTATGTGTGTTTTCCGTGCGCGCGCGTGTGTGTGCGTGCGTGCGTGCGTGCTGACTGTGTGTGTGTGTGTGTGTGTGTGTGTGTGTGTGTGTGTGTGTGTGTGTGTGTGTGTGTGGCGTTAGCATGTGTCTCTGTGTGTATCTCACACGCCTTGAGTGAATTTGTGGCTTCGGCTGAGTGCAAGATAAAAGAAAATGAACACTGTGAACTTCGTCATTAGCATTTGTCTGCCTTCATCTCTAAGTTCGCACGTTCTCATGAATGTGTGTTTGTATAACAAGTAAACGTGGTTGTGTATGCGCGCGCGCGCGTGTGTATGTGTGGTGTGTGTGTGTGTGTGTGTGTGTGTGTGTGTGTGTGTGTGTGTGTGTGTGTGTGTGTGTACCGAGATATAATGTAGGGGGGGGGGGGGATTCGCAATCTCCTAATATTGGCACCGACTTATAAACTTGGTATGTTAAACTGCCCCTTGTGATCTGTAAATAGTATACTTACTTGCAGCCGTGAAACTCGAGATGACTGTAGCTGATTCACATAAATCTGTTGTAGACTTAAGAGAGGACACACTGGTTTTAGCCTATATCAAACACATGGGTATTGGGCCAACCATGTAGGCTACAGACTGGTATCACAATCTGTCCGAACTGGTGTTATCTCTTCACAACTCGTCCTCCACCAAAACCAGAACTACAACACACCTACGGCTCCGAACGACCAAAAAAAAAACCCATGCCTTCCGCTATTTTTCTTCCAAATGGATATGTACCCTCGAGCCAGCAAGCAGACGACAACATGAACAATCCCGTAAAACGTAAGCAAAACACGCAGCACAGAAACCCGTTACAAATAAATCACACGCTTGGTGAAGCTTCCCACTCCAAGCAATAGTTCTGTGCGAAACGTGTTATGGGGGTACCTCCATTGTTTTCAGATGGCCCAACTTATATCGCTGCGGCGGGTCGACAGAGGCCTCCCAAATCTCATGGCACTGTGTACGTGGGGTTGTGTACAGTGCCACTGGCTCGCTGCGTCGCACCCCAGACCAGTTGTACTGCTGACTGCGTATTGACCTCGGATCGATCAAGAGTCGGTGTCAATACCTGGCACCCGTTCGTTCGACGCCCCTCCCCCTTCAATCCCGTCTCTGTTCTCCTATTCCCACCCCTCCCGACCTCTCGTCTTGCAACCCTCACTGCCCTCTCCTCCTCCCCCCCCCCCCCCCCCCCCCACGGTCCCCCACCCCACCTCCCCACAATTGCCGTCCCTCCCCGCTATTTCTTCCGCGTCTATGACTGCCATTGTGTTTTGTCGGTGTTCGGTTTCCCTTCTCACTTGTTCGCCACAGGCACTCGTACACGCTTTATTTTTATTCCATTAGTCTGTTTTCCGTGTATGTATAAGAATATGCATGTATACGTATGCATGTGTTTATGTAGGCTGTGTCCGTATATAATATAAGTTATGCTTGTGTACACGCATTGAACAGATTTCTCTGTGTGTGTGTGTGTGTGTGTGTGTGTGTGTGTGTGTGTGTGTGTGTGTGTGTGTGTGTGTGTGTGTGGTGTGTGTGTGAAATTCGGAGATTCAAAACCTTAGCATTAATGGGAAAACTGCAGCCTAAATTTCTGAAATCATTTTACATCTAAATCGTATTACTAAGAATTCATTTATTTATGGTGAAACAGTAAAAATTTCCATTAGCTATAAAAATCAAGGTGAGAATGATCAAATTTTGGGTCAGCCCAATAATGTGAAAATACGATATATTTTCGTGTGAATTGTAAGGAGTAATCCGCTCGCCTTTTGATAAATCAGCTTTACAATCATTGTGGCTCAGTGGCATTAAAACTCCTTTAACAGGAACTAGTTATGAATGTGTCTGGGATTTTAAAGTGTTCTAAGTTTAACTTCTTTATGTAATAATGTAGAAAACAATATGAAGGACTCATTCATCCAAATTTGGCCGAAGTCTCTTGAAAGAAGTAACAAATGGCTGACTTACGAACACTTGAAATCTTATTTTTGCAAAGAAGAAATTTATTTCACAACTACCTGCATTAATGATACTTCATTATTGTAATAATATGCTTGAAATAGAAATGTAATAAGATGCTTGAAATAGAAAAAGAACATTGATAGGGATTGTTGAGAGAAGAAAGAATTTTTAGAGACAGTAAAATGAATGACGAAGGTGATGAATTTCATATTGTGTTTGTCTGTCTAAAAGATACGGTCTTACAGTTACGTAATCAGTTTCTTCCGAAACGAAACCTGAAAGTACGTTTAGCGTCTTTGTAATTTATTAAGCAGTTCTTCGAGAAAATGTCCACTGAATTCATCCTTGTTCATCAAATTAAATAAAGCGCATTGATTTGACTATTTGTAGACTAAACACTTTATTGATTGACACAAATGAGCATTGCCGTGTCAGTAATGTATTTGTGTGACTGTTCATTTTATTTTTGAAACTCGCGGTGATGACATTGTTTGTGTGTGTGTGTGTGTGTGTGTGTGTGTGTGTGTGTGTGTGTGTGTGTGTGTGTGTGTGTATGCATGCGACCGTGTGTGGTATGCTCAGGTGTATGCGTGCACGCGCAAGCGATCTCTCACGATCTCTCACTTGGGTGTGTATGAGTAGGCTATACACTCGCCTGCCTTGCTCAATGCTCTCCGTTCCGCTTCACATACGCATAAGCGAGTAAATGCACACACACACACACACACACACACACACACACACACACACACACACACACACATGAGAGAGAGAGAGAGAGAGAGAGAGAGAGAGGAAGAGAGAGAGAGAGAGAGAGAGAGAGAGAGAGAGAGAGAGTACGTTTGATTAATCAAAAATTCTAACTGTATTTCAGAACCTGCAGATCAGACAAATGTATCATACAATAACTTCACTCAAGATCACGCACATTCATTTAAGAAAGCACATGTTTCACCGCATATTACTTTTAATGGTCGTAATGGATCATATTGAATGCGACGCGTTTACAAAGTACGTGTATGTATACGAAAACAAACAAAAACAACAAAAAAGAATGATAATACCTGAGTATTTCCTTTCTCATGATGCAGTCAATGAGAAAACGAATCATTTTGTGTTGTATGTACAGTATACAGCATTAAAGACAATACTTACCAATATAAAAGTATAAAATCCAGTATAAAAGAGGGTGATAAATGAATAATTCAAGAGGGTTTTTTTTTCTCTCATCGATGAGAAAAGAATAAAATACAAGTTTGTGCTGGCATTGCTTCATAATTTGTCACTCGAAAACGATATCCCAGCGAGAGACAGAAACAATGCACACCCATTCCACCTCCGCACAAAATAAAAGTTGCGTCCCACTTTACAGAAAACTTTTCCCTGTTCGCCAAGAGTTCTTCATACAGCGTTTTATCAATTTAAAAAAAAAAAAAAAAAAAAAAAAAAAACTTCCAAATTTCAATCAACAGGCCTACGAATCATCATTTTTAGATGGTGACTTATAAACAGCAACATAACACTTAGTGAAAACCTCAAAATCCTCACATTCCCAGATACTAACCTGCAAACAATTGTGATTTTTTTTGTTTTGTTTTTGTTTTTTGTTTTTTGTGAAAACCTCAAAATTCGAACGCTTCAGATATTGACCCCAAAAGAACTATGCAAACTTTCGTGTTTCCAAATATTGACGTACAAAGGACCATGCGAAATCTGTACAAAAGGGTCAAAATTCCATCGCTTCCAGATAGAGACCTACACGTATACAGTCAATCATACATTTTTTTGTGAAAATTTCAAAAATTCAATAGCTTCACCATATGAGCTATTTACAGCCGTGTAACATTTTGTGAAAACGTCAACAAACTTTTATATTTTCCAGATATTGACAAACAAACAACCATGTACAATTCTGTAAAACCTCACCAAAATTCAACCACTTTCAGGTGCTGACCTATGAATAGCCATGTTAGTTTTTTTTAACTTTGAATTCGATCATCTCAACATGACACTGGCCTACAAACGATTCAAAATTTCATCATTTCTGGATACTGACCTTCAAACAACCACAACATTTTTCTAAAACTTCAAAATTCAGTCATTTCGATACATTAACACCAAAATGCCATTGCATTCCCCTGTCACAGACACGCTTGGAAATGAAAATTGTAGTGAGTATTTATTCTTTTCATGATGCAGATTACCCTTTTCATAAAGACAACTACAATGTTGATCTTTTGAAACACCAACATATCCCTTGTATGTGATGATTAACTGACTGGTTGTGTATATACATCAGATTTCGTGTAGGCTTGCTAGCTACTTATGTATATCGGTTCCAGCGCTGCATACTGATGAAAAATGATGCTACGAATGGTGTTACTAAAATGAGTATGGTGCAAAGTGCACATGAATATTCTCGAATACAAATGGTTTATCAGTGTTCTTCGACACGTCCCCAGATGAATTGCCAAGCCGCGGTCACACGGAAGATGGGCAGTAGTTGGTGGGCAGGTGAGGTGGGAGGGGGAAGGGGGAGAAACGGGGAAATGGATAGGAGGGGGGGGGGGGGGAGAGAAGGAGGAAAGGGAAAGTCTGTTCTGTTGATCCTCATGACTTGGTGTCGTTTATATGTGCAGCAGCTGTGCTTGCTTTTTTCTCTTATCTGAAAGAGAAAACAAAATATGTAAAAGCATGCAGTACGGGAATGTTTCTATTTGACTTTTAGAAACACAGCAAATACAGTTTACCTGTGATAATGTGTGTTGCTGTATTTGTTTTACTGCCTACAAACATTAACAGATTAAAGATCAAAGATGACATTTTCAGAGAACTGGCAGCCAAATAAACAAACAACAACAAAGAAAAAAAAGAACAAAAATCATAATCATCAACACAACCACAACTGTCACTATCGCCATCACCATAATCCTCTAGCCGTCATCATCGTCATTGTCACTATCGTCATTGTCAGCATCATTATCATCACCACCGCGACAAAACATTTTCATCCGTTTCTATTTCTCAGTCGCATAAATTCACAATGGATTGTTTATTTCATTACGCAGCAGTTGTTTATGGTCGTGGATTCGAATTCCATCAGATAAATTATTTGTGGGACTTTCCGGTTGCACTCACCGTCAACCAAGACGTGTTGAATGTGCTACGGGCTCTGTTTAGGTACTCTAGAACCACGCAATCAAGTTTCATTCATCCAGTCGATGGATGGGTCCATGAGAGTGCTCCTCAGATTTTCTTTTCTTGGTTTGTTGAGAGAAGAAAGACAAAGAGACTGTATGGTATTGTTTGTACGTGCATAATATTTTCTTCGTTTCTTTATGTTCAACTGAAAGAATTGGCATTGCTAAGATGAAGGAAACCAGACGTTTAAATAACTTATAAGCTAGTTGCAAAGTGAGGTGACTGCAGGCTGAAATCTAAAACAAATCTTAACAAGTTTAAGTAATACATCCGCCAAACATGAACAAACGAATTACTGTGTACCATTGCTTTTATTGTTATTACTATTATTACCATTACCGTTACTATTACTGTTAGTATTATTAGCATTGTTGTCAATACCAGTGTTATTATTGATATTACCATCATTACCATTAGCATCATCATCATCATCATCATCGTCGCCATTAATACTGTTGCCGCGACAACCTGCTGTTCGACATTCTCTAACCCCTCACCAGTGTTATTGTTGATATTACTATCATTACCATTATCATCACCATCACCGTCGCCACTAACATTTTTGCCGCGACAAACATGCTGTTCGACAATTCTCTAACCCCTCTCCTTTCTCCTGTACTACTGCTATTGTCATAATCATTGCCACCAAAAGTGGTAGTAATCCTCTCTTTTTGTTTCTTTTTTTTTTCTTCATATTTTCATCGTCGTCATTATCATTATTATCATTGATATCAGTATCATTATCATCATCATTACTATTTTTAACTCGCATTGTCTCCTTCCCGATGGCCTCGTTTTCATTCAACACCCATCTTGCGCCGAATTTGACGAGATAAGTGATTGCTCGTTCTTCGTTTTCGTTGTCCTCAGTGTTGTTTATCTTGCCTGGACATGACCTAAGAGGTCGAAACGCGTCGGGTTTTGTCTTGTGATTCATTTGTTCATGTTTGGCGGATGTGTTACTTAAAAAGCGTTTAGAATCTGTGTCCCTTTACTGCTTTTTTTCATTGTTATTACTTATTTACTTATTCGTCTCTTCATTTTTGCAACAAATTTGCCGCTAATGCCTGATAAACCTATATATAGATGTATCCGTTGCGTTAAAATATGTGAGGTATGCTGTGCTGTCAGAGATGAATAAACAGTTGGCAGTTGCAGATAATAAACAGTGTTACGTATAATCTGACCTGAGGTAAAATATGGAGCAAACCAGACCTGTTTGGTAAGCTGTCGCCCTCTTCTTTGTAATGCTTTAACCATAGATCAATGTTTACTAAAGTCTCCGTTCAGTTATCGGTTTTGAAGTCAAACATACATCAAAGTTCTTCCCGCTCTTCTTCGCTAAACAATGGTGGTCCTGTTCTCTCAGAATACATCGAAGTTTTTCTTGAATTTCTTTGCTGTGCAATAACGGTCCTATTCGCTCAGAATACATCGAAGTTCTACCCGCTTTTCTCCACTGTGCAATAATGGTCCTAATAACTCAAAACACACCGAATTTTCCCCGCTTCTCTTCACTATGTAATGACGTCCTATTTGCTCAGAACACATTAAAATTCTTCCCGATTTTCCTCTCTATGCAGTGCCAGGCCTCTTTACTCAGAATGCATCGAAGTTCTTTCAGCCTTTCTCCACTACGCAATGACGATCCTATTCTCTCAGAATACATCAAAATTCTCCCCGCCTTTTTTCCACTATGCAATGACGGTCCTATTTCCTCAGAATAATCGAAGTTCTTCCCGCTTTTCTCCAGTATGCAATGGTGGTCCTATTCGCTCATAATACATCGAAGTTCTTCCCGCTTTTCTCCATTGCGTGAAAACGGTCCCAATCGCTCAAAAGTCATCGAATTTTTCCCGCTTTACTTTACTACGCAGTGACTGTCCTATTCTCTCAGAATACATCGAAATGTTTCCCGCTTTTGTTTTCCATTATGCAGTGACGGTCCTATTCGCTCAGAATACATCGGAGTTCTTCCCCCTTTTGTTCACCATTCATATGGTGGTCCTATTCGCTCAAAATGCTTCAAAAGCTCTTCCCGGTTTTGTTCACTTTGCAATGACGATACTGGTCGTTCAAAATACATCTTTGTTCTTCCCGCTTTTGATCACAATGTAGTAGCAGTCCTATTCGTTCAGGTGCTTGGAGGAACATAGCCGTGTGACATTCTCCGTGACTCACCGGGCAGATAGATCATCGTCGAGAGTGGCAGGTGGCCTGGCCAATGAAGTTGCAGACTCCCAGGTTGACGTCGTACTCGGTGCCTGAAGCACACGCGATGGCGCCGCTGCCGGCCCCATTGCACTTGACGAACATGGAGCAGTCGCCACACATGGCATACTGACCCTGCGCCTTGTTGTTTGTGGTACACTCACTGGCGCTGTTCACGCACTCGGTAAACACTGAAACACGAGACAAAGTTGGGTGGAAATCTTGTCATTGTTCTCCATCCCCGTCTCTCACCTCCATCTCTCTCTTCTGGTTATCCCTCTGTCTCTGTCTCTCTGTCTCTGTCTCTGTCTCTCTCTCTCTCTCTCTCTCTCTCTCTCTCTCTCTGTCTGTCTGTCTGTCTCTCTCTCTCTCTCTCTATCTCTGTGTGTGTGTGTGTGTGTGTGTGTGTGTGTGTGTGTGTGCGTGTGTGTGTGTGTGTGTGTGTGTGTGTGTGTGTGTGTGTGTGTGTGTGTTGAAGGCTGGCACGGATGTGTGTGTGTGTGGGGGGGGGGGGGGTGTCATTGGTATGAGAGAGCAAAAATGCACACAAAAAAAGTACGGGTGAAAACAGAAGTGGATGGGGCTTACTTTAGTAAGTACAGTAAGGAATGCAGGTGTATACGGTGGAAAGGAAGGGGGGGTGGCGGAAGGGGGTAAGGGGGTGGGAAGATGTAATGTTGACATGCCTCTATTATTTTTTCAACTTAATTCAAGCTAAATAAAGGGAGCATGCATGTTTGGCTGAGTTTCTAGCGCCAATGTATCATCGCAAAATGTCATTTGCATACGTTACCAAAATGTTTGTGTGGGGAGGGGTGTGTGTGTGTGTGTGTGTGTGTGTGTGTGTGTGTGTGTGTGTGTGTGTGTGTGTGATTCATCTGACTCATGTATGCATGTTTGGCTGAGTTTCTAGCGCCAATGTATCATCGCAAAATGTCATTTGCATACGTTACCAAAATGTTTGTGTGGGGAGGGGTGTGTGTGTGTGTGTGTGTGTGTGTGTGTGTGTGTGTGTGTGTGTGTGTGTGTG
Source organism: Conus canariensis (assembly GCA_033310375.1). Taxonomy (NCBI): domain Eukaryota; kingdom Metazoa; phylum Mollusca; class Gastropoda; order Neogastropoda; family Conidae; genus Conus; species Conus canariensis. The sequence goes on from CM065719.1 coordinate 27,046,450, forward strand.
TGTGTGTGGTCGTGGTGATTCATCTGACTCATGTGTAGTCTCAACGTTATGTGCTTGTAGCTGTACTCATTCTTCATCTTGTCTATGTGTTGGTAATTGTTTCTATTCTTCCAATCAATCTTCTGATGAGCGATCATCTAGTGTGGTAACTTCTTCTGTGAATCCCTTTTGCTTGCAAACTTGCGTTTCTAATTGTGATGTCAACGATGATTATGTTCTTGATATGGATGTGGATCACACTGTTCGCCATGATCGTGAGCTGGCTTTTGTATCTTTAAATGTGTGTGGATTGCGTTCCCGTCTCCAGTGTTTGGAATTTGTGAACTATATTCAACTATTCGACATTGCCGTTTTCCTTGAGACTAAAACTGATGACCAAGATGCTTTATTTATCTCTGATTGCTTCAGTGACTGGGGATATGACATTAAACTGTTTAACAGAAAATGCCTGTCTAATCGACGTTCTGGTGGTATTGGAATAGCCATCAAAAGCAAGCTATCTACGTATGTGGAGATTTTACCTTATTCTGGTGGATGTGTGGCTTGGTGTCTATTAAAAAGATCATTGTCAGGTTATGATAAAGACTGTCTGATTGGTGGCGTATACATTCCTCCCGAAGGTTCAGTTTATAGCAGTGTTGAACTGTTTGATGTGATTGAGACGGAATTGTTATCATTACAAGATAAATATAAGGATTGTTATGTTTTGTTGTTGGGCGATTTTAATGCTTATACCAAAAGTATGAATGATTTTATTGATATGAATCAGTTCACTCAGTCTGTGTTCTCTGATGTTCTCTGTGATATGAGCGAAGATAATTTCCAACCTTGTCAAAGATCATCTCAAGATAAGCAGAGGCCTAATAATTATGGTTATCGTCTCTTAGATTTATGTAAATCACTGTCAATATACATTTTTAACGGAAGAATTGGTTCAGATGCTGGTATTGGAACATGCACATGTAAAGGAAGCACAGTTATTGATTATATCATTGGTTCTAGATATTTGATGGAAAATGCAAGTAAGTTTAAAGTTGATGTTTTTGATGCGTTGTTCTCTGATGTGCATTGCCCATTATGCCTGTCTCTTCCAGTTAAGACCTGTTTTGTTTTCAATGAACCTAATGGTACTAAACACTCTCTGCATCAAAGGTATGATGGTGCAGAGATTAGAAGATGGGATAACAACAAATGTAATGAATATAAAGAACATTTAGCAAATTACAATGTTGATGAAATTGTAACTTTGTTTGAACAAGGCACAATATCAATCAGTGAAATGAATAAGCGGTTTTCGTCAATTCTTGTTGATTCAGCGAAGGATACATTTGGTACTTACTCTAATACTTACAATAATAGATATTCAATGAGGCAGAATCAAAGCTGGTTTGATAAGGAGTGTAAGGTTTCTCGAAGCCAGTACTTTAAAGCAAAGCGTAAAGTTAAATGTTCAAATACTGTGCCTAATCTAAATAATCTTGCTGCTAAAAGCAAAGAATATAAAAATGTTTTGAGACGATCTGAAAGAAGAGCAACGAGAAAATGGCATAGAGAATTGCGAGCTTTAAAAACTAGAAATCCAAGGGATTATTGGAGGAAAATTGAAGCCAAAAAAGCTTCATCGTGTCCTATACCTCTTGAAGAGCTTAAAAATCATTTCCAGTCCCTTAATCAAAATACTGGATGTAATGATATCATTTTTAGTAATGAAGTATCTGAAAGAAATATCAATCTAGACATTCTAAATGATTCAATTACTGAGGATGAAATTGAAAGAGTCATTAAATGTTTAAAGAATAATAAAGCAGCAGGAGTTGATTTAGTAAGGAATGAATATATAAAGAATAGTGTTCCTTATATGACAAAGTTTTATTGTTTATTGTTTAATCGTGTTTTGGATTCTGGTATTATACCAGAAGACTGGGTGACAGGGTTAATTGTACCACTCTATAAAGGCAAAGGAGATCAACAAGACTGCAATAACTACAGAGGGATAACACTGTTGAGTTGTGTAGGCAAATTATTCACGTCAATTCTAAATAGCAGACTTACTTATTTTGTTGAAATAAATGGACTTATTTCAGAAAACCAAGCAGGTTTTAGACACATGCATTCAACGCTTGACCATGCTTTTGTTCTTAAATCATTGATTGACATGTTTGCAATCAACAATGGAAAATTATACTGTGCTTTTATTGATTACAGAAAGGCATTTGATTCTATTTGGAGGCATGCTTTATGGCACAAACTGATGAGTCAAGGCATATCTGGGAAAATACTGCACGTTGTAATCAATATGTATGATCAAATAAAATCGTGCATTTTTCTAAATGGTCAAAAATCAGAGTTCTTTGGCAGTTTTAGGGGAGTTCGTCAAGGAGAAAACCTTTCACCCTTATTGTTTTCATTATTTTTGAATTATCTACAACAGTTCCTTATTGACAATAACTGTTCTACTTTAGAATATGATTTAACGCAAGAGTTGAAACTTGAACAGTTTATTAAATTGCTTGTATTGTTATATGCTGATGATACAATTTTATTGGCAAATTCTAAATCAGCTTTGCAAAAAGAACTTAATGCCTTACATATATATTGCACGCAATGGCAGTTAGAAGTAAATCCAACGAAAACAAAAATAGTTGTCTTTCATGGTCGAAATAGTATGCGTGAATTTTTTTTCTTTGGGAATGAAAAAATAGAGGTTCTTAATTCAATGAAATACTTAGGCATCGAGTTCAGCAGAACAGGTTCTTTTTACAAAGCAAAAAAAAATGTGCTTATAATCAGGCTCTCAAGGCAATGTTTTCATTATTACAAACTGCAAGAAAACAGAAATTGCCAATTGATGTTTGCATACAATTATTTTATTCCATAGTTGTACCTGTGTTGTTGTATGGTTGTGAAATTTGGGGTTATGAAAATGTTGATATGTTAGAAAAGTTACAGTTACGTTTTTTTAAAGTATCTATTTAGATTAAATAAAACTACAATGACTTCAATGATTTATGGTGAAACCGGAATCTATCCTTTATCTGTACTGATTAAAGTGAGAATGATAAGGTTCTGGGCTAACTTAGTTGTTCCTGATTCTAAGAAGTATTCAAACAAAGTATATAATATCTTACATGAACTATATACAAAAGGAATTTTCGTTTCACCATGGCTTAGTTATGTTAAAAGCATTTTATTTGAAACTGGTTTTGATTGTGTTTGGGAATCTCATTCATTCACAAACAGAAGTAACTTATGTAAGTGTGTTAAAAAGGAGTTGCAAAATAATTATGCTCGTGATTGGCGCAGTTCTCTTGAAAACAGCAACAAGTGTGTATTCTATAAAAGTGTAAAGACTGTCTTTGGAAAAGAACATTATATTTCTACCTTACCAGATATTTATGTTATATCTTTATTTAAATTTAGATGTAGTAACCATAAATTGCAAACTGAAATTGGAAGACGCCATAATGTTCCAAGAGAATTGCGTATTTGTCGTAACTGTGAAATGGGTGAAATTGGAGATGAATTTCATTGCATCATGGAATGTCCAAAATATAATGAACTTCGTGAAAAATTCATCCCTAAAAAATATCTAAAACCAAAGTCTGTTTTCAACTTTTGTAATTTATTTCAAAAAGGAAGACGCATTTGTTTGAATATTAGTAAGTTTCTAAAAAATGGGAAGATTGTTTAATGAGATCATTACAGTTCACCAGAATTCAGCATTTCGCAACTATGTTCACACATTGTTCTGAGTGAGTTTCGTATTTCTCTTTGTTACATTTGTATCCTCCATGCCCCAACTGGGGTCAAAGGATTAAATTTGAATTGAATTGAATTGAATTGAATTGTGTGTGTGTGTGTGTGTGTGTGTGTGTGTGTGTGTGTGTGTGTGTGTGTGTGTGTGTGTGTGTGGAAAATATCATATTGTGGTGTGTATGTATGTTTCTGTGTAGGCATCTGTATTCATTTCTTTTAAAGCTGGGGAAAAATAAACGACAGAGAAACTTGGGATTCATGTTGTTTCTATCCCAGCCAAACACCGAGGCCCATCAGGGTTTGGCTGGGTTTCTGATATCTTGTGCACGTATCATCAAAATGTATGAGGGAACAAAGTGAATGTTTCAAACTGTGACGTGATTACAACTATGTAAACGTTTGTGTCCACTTGTTCTTAAAGTTGGAAGGAAACGACAGAGAATTTAGTGAGCCAGGTCATTGTTTACATCATAGCGACCACCGGGACTACATCAGGACTGCAAGTACCTAAAAACAAAATCTGCATAATCTGGAATATACGGGCCTGAATCGTAACAGAACAGGGCAATGTTCGGCTGCAATTGATTTAATTATGTATCTCACTAACATGTTTTTTTCCCCAGAAGGTTGAAATTACTAGTGAAAAGGAAAACCAAAAGTATGGAATGGCTTCAGATTTTCATCTTGCTAAAACAGCATAATAATAATAATAATAATAATAAACGTCAGTTCCAACACGTATTTCAGCTGGTTTTATGAAGTTGTGATAAAAAGATGTTCTTTGTCCATTCGCTGAGCGGCATCTGGGTTTGATGAATATGTGACAAATCATCGATATGCGTTTTGTTTGTTTGTTGTCGTCGTTGTTTTTACCTTATTCGTCAGCTTTTGTGTGGATTCGACAAATCCTGCACAAAGAAGCTCCATAGCAAGTCGTCCTCAAAGTCACACAACACACACACACACACACACACACACACACACACACAGGCACGCGCGGGAGCGCACTTACCCGCAAGTGTGGGAATCGCAGTGGTAGTCGGACTGGTGCTAGTTGGACTTGTCGGACTTGTCGGACTTGTAGGACTAGTCGGACTGGTCGGACTGGTAGTGCTGGTTGGACTGGTAGGGCTCGTCCTGCAATGTGATAATGCACGTGCAACCCGCCTTGTCGCCGAATCTAATGGTGCACTGACATAAACCGTTTTAATCGAATGATTCGGGTGGAAAGTTTGAATTTAACTTGAAATGAATGGTAGGTCACCATTGCCACACGTTGGAAACGCCGAAAGAGGATGCTTGAGACGGGCAATTGCAGAGAGTACTAATTCGC
>CM065719.1:27054038-27059038 GCA_033310375.1 Conus canariensis
CTTCCTCCTTCTCTCCCCCCCCCCCTCCCCTTCACCCGCCCCCTACTACGTCCTCCACCCGTCTCTCCTCTCCTCTTGTCCTCCACCCCACTCACCCACACTCTGCCTGACTGACGTAATCGCACACTCCCTTGACGTAGTCATAGTTGAGACCGGAAGGACAAGTGATGAGACCACTGCCGGCGCCATTGCACTTGGCGAACATGCTACAGTCCGTGCAGTGGGGGTACTGACCGATCGCCTTGTTGCTGGTCGAACACTCCTCGGCAGTGCTCACACAGTCGCTGAAAACTGGCAACGAAAAAAAAAAAGAAAAAAAAAAAATGGTAGGTGAGATGAGAAAGGGAATAGTGGGGCGGAAAGACGAGGGAGGAAGAAGGGGAGGGGATGGAGGGGGGGAGGGGGGGGGAGCGAGTTATTTATTAAGTGTGCCCTGCCGATCAGACACCGCTTGTCTACACTGACATGAAGGATAAAATGTATATGCAGATTTACGCAGCCGCAAACGTTACAGATTTTGACTGATACGAAAATGTCAACTGTTTTGTTAAACAAACCTTAAAAAGTTTATGTAATGAATCCGCTTCACATGAACAAACTATTCACAAAACAAAACACGACGCGTTTCGATCTCTTAGGTCTTCTTCAGGCAAGATATGAACAACACTCAGGACAGCAAAAATATATTTGACAAGGTAAGTGATTACTCGTTCTTTTTGATTTGTCTTGTGATTCGTTTGTTCATGTTTGACGGATTTTTTACATAAACATTTTAAGATTTGTTTAGATTTCTGCCTGCAGTACCCTCACTTTGCAACTTTGGTAGTGGTGATGGTGGTGGTGTGTTTGTTTTTTGTAGATTTACACAGCAGTCTCTTGAACTTTAAAGGCACACTAAATGTGCAGACTTTTCAGATGGTACAGTTGCTACAGGTTTTAATGGCCGAAAAAAGCAAATTCAATGTAAAAATGTACAAAGAAGTTGTGTAATTTTGAACGTACAGAGAAAAAAAAGGTAAACACATTCGCACAGCCTCACAAAACAGTCACTACTGATTTTAACTGGTTTTTAAAGGCACACGTAATGTAAGGGCTTGGGGTAGTCACTGCAGATTTTAATGGCAGATAAAAACACCCTTCATGTGCAAACTTGCAGAAATCAATGCAGCTTCTGTTTAGCAATATTGGTAATTTTGATATGCAGACTATGTAAGGGCATTCACATCAGATCTGGGATGGCAAAAACCAGAGAACAAAAATTGTGTCTCTGGACTCCCGAACAAATTGAACAAATAAAAAACAAAACAAAACCAATGCGTTTCGACCTCCAAGTCGTCAACAAGCAACCCACAAACACACTCACTCAAACACTAAAAAAAAAAAAAAAAAAAAAAAAACAGCAAAGAAATTACTAAGAGGAAAGCGTCTGTTTTTAACATGAAGAACTGTCAGAAACACGTATACAGACATATATCAAGCAATGCAGATTTTAGCTGTCGAAAAAAGGGCATACTTATTATGTTGACCTGCAAAGCATTCCCTACACATTTTGACAGTGAATATAAATGTAATCTTGACATAGAGAGCAGCCACTGCAGATTTGAACTGTCGGGAACAGGGTAAACTTTCGCATACAGACGTACAGAGCAGTCACCGCAGATCATAACAGGCCGAAAACAAAAAGCAAGAGATGAAGCATGGATGAATGAACAAAAAGGGAAGAAAGGGAGGAAAACAAGAAAACAACGAAGAAAAATTGAGAAACAACGCTAACAAAATAGATAACTAACTAACGAACTGACTAAGTAAATGACCACTACTTAAGTAACTAACTAAAGTAAATAGATAAGTAAACAAATATAAACATAACACGTATAGATACACACGTAAGTGAAATGAAACAAGAAGTCTGTGACGTTGGAAGCAAATGATCAGGTGAAATTGTGACATTAAGTAGTTGTTATTGTTGCTATTGTTGTTTATGTTCGAAGTGCGTGCGTGCTTGCGAGCGCGGATGCTTTCGTGCGCATGCGAGCATGTAATTGGGGATGGTGGCCATTATTTCATCAATTTTGTAACCCCTTCTACCCCCCCCCCCCCCACCCTTCCTCCCTATCCATCCACCCCCATCCGCCTCTGACCCCAAAAAGGTAAACAAAAGATGTATAATATGTAAACAAACGCTTCACCCGGGCATGCGATATTCTGCTGATGAAAATACTAGGAAGGAAGATAAAGAGTTGAAACCACGCAATACCCAATGAATTAGCTGCAATATTTTGATTTATTATAAAAACCCTCTTCAAGCAACGCTGGCCAACTGACAAGCAAAACAGCATAGCATTCTGTGGTTGTGGAACTGAAAAGAGTTCACTGGAAAAGATTTCACTGGAAAAAGTTCACTGAGGGATGGGAGATGGAGAGGAAATTGTAGCAAGGCATGGAGAAAAGGGAGGGGGTAGGAGTGAGGGGTGAAGGTGTAAAGGGTGGAAAGCAAAGAGTGGGAACTTGAGGGATGGTGGTGAAATGAGCTGGGAGGTGGACAGACAAAAAAAATAACAACAATCATAATAACAATACTAACAATAATTATTATTATTACCATTTCCTCTATCACCATCATCATGAGCGAAGAAATAAATAGATAAAGGAGGGCAGAAAGGAAAGGTTAGGAATTCAGAACCTTGCAGAGCTTTTATTGTAACGACAGCGATCGTTCTTTGAGCTTGAACACTCATCACACGATCGTTGGTTTCTATTCTCAGTATTTGATGGTACTCACATCCCAAGGTGACCACGCTAGCCGAGACCTCTGGCACCATGGCACCTCCCAGCAGAGTGATCAAGGCGGCAGCAGCAATGCAGTGTGTACGTAGTGCCATTTTTGTTTTTTCTCGTGCGATGGACGGATCTCACCTACGATCTGTTAACAAGACAAAATACATTGTTTAGAGAGGAGGGGAGTGGCAAACGGGCGTGCGAGTAGAAGAAATGTCATACAACTATTAGCTTTAGCTAACGTTTCTCATTATGCTTTGAATGAATAAAAGTATAGCTTTGTGCTAATGAGATGGCTCATCCGTCTCTGTCATTTTACTCTTCTGTCGTTCTTTCTTTATGTTTCTGAATTGAATATTTGGTTACTATTTCTTTTTTTAACTGTCCATTTTATTTTCCTCACGTTTATGTTTATGATGCAAAACTTAAAGCCCAAAAATATTGATTATATTAATAGTGACCGATGTCTGCGGTTTTTAAATATATCCATAAAAATTCGGTAAGGAAACTGAAAATGGATATATGTGGTTTTATGTGAAATCCATGAAAGACAGAGGTAAGGATCATCGTACAGATTTCTGTCACAGCGGAATACATTTTGAATTGAAGTGTGCTGTGCAACATGAGCTTATCTGTTTACCTTTGACAGAGTTCTCGAGTTCACTGTGGATTGTATCGTATTCTCAGCAAACTTTGAGGAGTCTGTAGCTGAATACTAAATGATACCGACCTTGGTCAAAAATGTATTCCGCAAAGGATGTAAATTTTGTCACTGTATTTGTGTACTGTTCGTCACCTGTCATGTTGACAATTAAATGTTGATGGTCGTGTATTTCTGATGACAAAAACCGACGCTTAAAGATGCTTTGCCTGCAATATTACCTCTGAATGTTCAGGGGGAAATGTTCTTTCTCACAATAGCGAGCTGACTAAATGGCTCACAGATAATAGTACCTGGATGTATCTGTCCAGAATGGAGGTATCCCGTGAGTGTCGGGCTGTGTAGAACATGCTATGCTTTAGGAAGCGATCCCAACAGTTCAGATAGGGAAAAGGAATCTCGACGCAGTGTGGCTCGATCTCGCAAATGAATATGAATCAGTTCCATATAAGATGATTCAATTGGCCCGTGATATATATCATGTCACGAAGAACATCCGAGAAATGCTGAAGAAGTACTTCCGTTGCTCCACAAAAGAATATTCAACAGAATGCGTCAGTCTGGCAGCTGCCATTGGAAAAACTCGGAGCAAATTTCCCAATATTGTTCGTGTTGGCAATTGAGGTCATTTTGAAAGTAGCTATGAAATTTGTTTAAAGAACATGTATAAAACTAACTAAATGATTGAATGAAATAAACTTGGATTCACAGCAGTAAGTGCCAAGTAATCCTGAGACAATTACAATAGACAGGAACACACACACACACGCGCGCGCTTGCTTGCTTGCGCACGCACGCACGCTTGCGCGCGCTATACACTGTCCACCCCTACCCGAATACTCAACAAAATTTGACGACTCCGGCAACGCAGTCTGCTCCAGGCCACACAATTCGAAGTCCAGCTAGCAGACAGGCGAATCGTTCAATGTCAAAAGGCGGCTAACAGTTACCTCCCGTACCTTCGATTGTCTCGTGTGAATGCGAGCGCGGTTGGCCTACTGGCTTTTATTTATACTGGCCCTGTTGACGTCTTCATGGTGTAACTGGGTCTTTAATCTGATGTAAGGCACCGCTGATACTGGTCGCTGATGATCATCGCACTTGTCATTGGCCTGTCATTGAGCGATTGATTGTCCGGGTTGATATTGTTGTGTTTGTTGGAGTTCCGGCCGGATTCATCCGTCTGTGTGTCTCTACACTCCCCCTCCCCCATCCCACCTTCTTCATATCTCCCTCCCTTCCTTGCTCCCTTCTTTTGTTTTCCCCCACCCTCTCTCTCTCTCTCTCTGTGCGCGTGTATTATATATATATATATATATATATATATATATATATATAAACTAATAAATTCCAAGGATAAGTACCGAGCACCATTCCAGCAACTTACAGAGCAGCTTGGTGTTGCAATGACCGCAAGAAATATTCAGTTATAAATAAAACTTGTTCTTATGTCTTAGATTGAAGAAATAGGGGAGATAACCATTCATATCTGCAGTCGTAGATAATTCTGCCTAATTAACAGTATGTGCTTGAGTGGGTGAATGGGGAATAATAAATGCTT
>CM065719.1:27064038-27069038 GCA_033310375.1 Conus canariensis
ACACATTCTTCCCCGCACACAGGTACATGATTGCACACATATACGCACGCGAACGACCACACACACACACACACACACACACACACACACACACACACACACACACACATGTTGGGTGGGGGTACGCAACGTTGGGTGAATACAGGTCAAGCACACTTGTTCACAACCTTGGGGATGGGGAAAATGCTGTTGTTGGAAGGCAGAGAACGTCGTTCATACCCTTATGTGGGTGTGGAAGGCAGAGAAACGTCGTTCATGCCCTTATGTGGGTGTGGAAGGCAGAGAACGTCGTTCATGCCCATGTATGGGTGTGGAAGGCACAGAACGTCGTTCATGCCCATGTATGGGTGTGGAAGGCACAGAACGTCGTTCATGACCATGTATGGGTGTGGAAGGCACAGAACGTCGTTCATGCCCATGTATGGGTGTGGAAGGCACAGAACGTCGTTCATGCCCATGTATGGGTGTGGAAGACAGAGAACGTCGTTCATGCCCATGTAGGGTGTGGAAGGCACAGAACGTCGTTCATGCCCATGTAGGGTGTGGAAGGCCCAGAGAACGTCGTTCATGCCCATGTATGGGTGTGGAAGGCACAGAACGTCGTTCATGCCCATGTATGGGTGTGGAAGGCAGAGAACGTCGTTCATGCCCATGTATGGGTGTGGAAGGCACAGAACGTCGTTCATGCCCATGTATGGGTGTGGAAGGCACAGAACGTCGTTCATGCCCATGTATGGTGTTGGAAGGCACAGAACGTCGTTCATGCCCATGTATGGGTGTGGAATGCACAGAACGTCGTTCATGCCCATGTATGGGTGTGGAAGGCAGAGAACGTCGTTCATGCCCATGTATGGGTGTTGGAAGACAGAAACGTCGTCCATGCCATGTATGGGTGTTGGAAGCAGAGAACGTCGTTCATGCCCATGTATGGGTGTGAAGACAGAGAACGTCGTTCATGCCCATGTATGGGTGTGGAAGGCAGAGACGTCGTTCATGCCCATGTATGGTGTGGAAGCACAGCACGTCGTTCATGCCATGTATGGGTGTGGAAGGCACAGAACGTCGTTCATGCCCATGTATGGGTGTGGAATGCACAGAACGTCGTTCATGCCCATGTATGGGTGTTGGAAGGCAGAGAACGTCGTTCATGCCCATATATGGGTGTTGGAAGACAGAGAACGTCGTCCATGCCCATGTATGGGTGTTGGAAGACAGAGAACGTCGTTCATGCCCATGTATGGGTGTGGAAGACAGAGAACGTCGTTCATACCCATGTATGGGTGTTGGAAGGCAGAGAACGTCGTTCATGCCCATGTATGGGTGTTGGAAGCCAGAGAACGTCGTTCATGCCCATGTATGGGTGTTGGAAGCCAGAGAACGTCGTTCATGCCCATGTATGGATGTTGGAAGCCAGAGAACGTCGTTCATGCCCATGTATGGGTGTGGAAGACAGAGAACGTCGCTCATGCCCATGTATGGGTGTGGAAGGCAGAGAACGTCGTTCATACCCGTGCATGGGCGTGGAAGGAAGGGAAGGAGGCGCTGAGAAAGAGGGAAGGGCGGAGACTCCAATGAAACAGGAGTAGAGTTCACTTCGATTGTTCGTGCAGCACGTGCGTTTGTTTTTCCCCTGTGTTGCATCCATTTCTGAACACCGTGAGGATTCAACGTCGTCAAAGACGTTGAGAGAACAGGATCAGCAACTCCGCCTTACACTAACTGCAGGACCATTTCGCACACATTTAAGGCATTCCTGTCGAGTTGACTGGGTCTGCACCTGCTTCCGGATCGCGGTTTGGATGCTGTCCATTCACCACACTTCGTACGTAGCTGATAGTTTAAACCTGTCAAGTTTAAAGCACACACACGGTGGCTAGGCCGCGAGGCACAGGCTACATGCAAACAGTAGGCCGCCCTCGCTGAACAGCGGACCAGAAGACACCGGTATATATGCTAACCGTAGAGGACAGCTCAGCTAGTTGAACGTATCTCCTGCCAGTGAAACGTTCTGCGTTTCTTGCACAAAGCATACTGGACTCCAAAATGTGGAGATTGTGGGGAAAGTGAAGTGAAATACTGATCCTTTCCCCTCTGCATCTATGGTCTCTCCGCTTCACAACTTTTTTCTTTTTTTTTTTTTTTTCTTTTTTCTTTTTCTTCTTCTTATTGTCATTGGTTTTTAGCAGATACGATTTTGTGCTTGTCGTGTAGACACGCACTCCGCACATGGAGATGCCTCTTTGATTAAACTGAAACTGCAATGTAACTGAGAATAATGTGTGTGTGTGTGTGTGTGTGTGTGTGCGCGCGCGCGCGCGCGCGTCATTGTTTGTGTGACCGAGGGGTAGGAGAAGGTTGAATGATCAGATGGGAATAGAAGGGCGTTGCAGAAAAAGTTTAAAGGATTTTTTCTTCTTTTTTTTTCTTAACATAATTATCATGAATCAAAATACGATGAAAATAAAACGAAATTATGATGACCATGTCGTAATGCTTTGTGCCAACGTTTTGTTATTGTTTTATTCGAAATCAAAGCGACCATGTCTCACTGGTTTACGCTAACATTTTATATTTGTGTTTTGTTCGTCCCCTCCTCTCTCTCCTCACCGACGACATCAATGTGTCATTGAACTTCGTGCTTTTTTTTTTTTTTTTTTTTTTTTTTTGGGGGGGGGGGGGGTTGTTTTTCTTTTGTTGCTTTTTTTTTTAAGTGTGCTGCGGTACTCTTCTAAAATTTGAGACCGTAAAAAGGCATCTCTGAATCAGGACAGCATGTTGTAGTATAAGGCACCTGTGTAGATTAAGCATTCTTGCGTGATAGACTTTCCACAGCGTTGTTTTCAACGGTACACGTGTAAAATGTGTCCAAATGTATGAATGAATTTAGAATGAGACCCCAAGTAGGCCCAATTCTCTTCGAGCCCGGCAATGGATATACGAAGCTTCTTGCTTTTAGTGTGATTCAACTTTCCTTTCTATCGCTGACAGTCGAGTACTCAGTGATTTTCACTGAAATTTTTCGAAGGATTGATATGAAATGGTCTGCGAACTGCGTTCAAATATACATACGTGCTGTGCACTCTCGCACTCAATTCTCGTGTGTCTGCGTGCGTGTGTATGCGTGTGCGTGTGGCAATTTTCTTTGAATACACGCACTTATTGGGGAAAGGAGGGTCCCCGGCGCCCCTTCCCTCCCCTGCTCAGACACATGCGTAGGCACAACACGTTTGAGTGTGCACAATGAGCGTTTGTGGTGCAAATGTAAGAGAGAGAGAGAGACTGCACGTGTTGGGTCAGAAAGGCGGGGTGCATATGGTACACCTGAATTCATGTGCGCGCGCGTTGATGCGACTGAAGGAATAAACTGGCATTCAGAAAATATGTCGAGAAACTGCATTATATAATTTCTGGCAAGATTGGGTGGCGTCTCAGGACGAACAGAAGGGCAAATGTGCGCGTAGCAACGCGCTTTAGTACCACAATATGCTACGAATTTAACTATTAATAAGGCCTAATGAGTTAAACAATAAACGGGCGATTGGGGGAGGGGAGGAGGAAGGGGGGCTTCATCTCCATTTTTTTTTTTAACAGTTCGGTTTCTTTAGAGCCGCTTGTATAATTCGGGCCGCTATCCGGAGGGGAAGAAGACGGAATCGTTACCAAGGCATGGGCAAAACTTCTCAATGCCGATGATACAAGAAAACAATGAATTACACGGAGTGCAAAACTGGTAGTAAGCCACTGCAGCGGCTAAGATTTGAGGGGTGGGGAGTGGAAATGTAGACCGATAGGCAGCGACAGGTTACAGCCGTTAATCTTACTGCTTGCATCAGTCTCCCCCATGTAGAGGGGAAAACCCACACACAAACAAGGTCGAAGCGAAGACGATTCTAGCATAGCAACATTAAACTAGAGTGGAAAGCCACCACTTTTTTTTTTTTTTTTTTTTTTCAGTTTTGTAAACATTTTAGTATCGTGGCCACGAACACTTTGGAGCCCTGTACAAAAACGTTCAAGATAAAAATCGACCGTTAACTCGAATCACTTATTCGGCGGTCTCCAAAACATGAATTCCTGTGCAAGCCAGGAGAAACTTAAAAAAAAAAAAAAAAAGTCCTACACCACCACCCTCGTTACCTAGATCCATACTGTGTACATGCACTATCAAAACATCAAGATGGAATACGTTCGCCTGCGTGGGGTGGGGAGAGGTTTGGCAAAATATGTGCAACGAGATGTCCATCCCAGTTGGGGAAAGGAATGGCCAGAAGGCCTAAAAGAACACTAAAAAGGGGGAGGTTAAAAGGTTGCCCGGAGGCGCCAGTTCAGCGCTTTACTTCTTTGGGGTCTTGGCCTTTGGGGTCTTGGCTATCTTCTTGGCTGGGGGCTTGACCGCTGGCTGCTATCTTCTTGGCTGGGGTCTTGGCCGTCTTCTTGGCCATCTTCTTGGCCGGGGGCTTGGCCATCTTCTTGGCTGGGGGCTTGGCTACCTTCTTGGCTTTTCCCACCTTGGCTGGGGGCTTGGTTACCTTCTTGGCTTTTCCCACCTTGGCTGGAGACTTGGCTACCTTCATGGATTTCGCCCCTTTCTCGGCTGGAGACTTGGGCTTCTTGGGGGCAGCCTTAGCCTCCTTGCTTGCAGGCTTTTTGCCAACACCCTTCGGCTTTTTGGCCCTGGGTTTGTCAGCAGTCTTTTCCTCTGCCAGGATGAAAGTGCCCCTGGCCCCAGTGCCCCTGATCTGCTTGAGGGTGCCGTTCTTCACCCAGCCTTCAGGGTCATCTTGATATTGCGATTGACCACGGGTACGTCAAAGCCCACAAACCAGTGGGACAAAATATATCGCAGAATAGCCAGGCGTGAACAACCACCTCTGTCCTTCATGTCGGTCATGGCAACGGCGATCATTACCTTGTACCTCGGATGAAATTCGTTTATTGTCTTGGCCTTCTTCTTGGCGGGAGCAGTGGTATCGGACATGATGCTAAGAACGTTGCTTGCG
>CM065719.1:27074038-27184038 GCA_033310375.1 Conus canariensis
TTGGCTTTGTTGACCTGCATCTCTACATGCCGGCTAAATTTGAGTTCCTGATCTACCAATACACCTAGATCTTTCTCTCCCTTTGATGACTCCAGTATCACTCTCTCTTCGCTGCTTTGCACGCTCTTCTGTCAGCATGTTTCTCTCGTCTGGCTTTACATGCCAGAACACACATTCGCTGTTACCAGAGATACCTATAGCCTACCAAAGGAAATTCCAGTTCAAGATCGTTTGATTCACACCAGTATCAACTGATCGATGGACTGTCAGTTTTCTGAAGGATTTGCTTCTATTCTTGTCCGTCAGTCGTCTTTGCACAGATCAATCCGTAAGGATGGGGACTTTTTTATTGCACGGGTACTGAAGCCACCCACAGAACTGTCAGTCATTGGTAGCACTGTCACAGTCAGTCATAGCTGAAGTTTTTTGGTCTCGTGCACATGAAACAAATCAGACGGCGCTTCGCCTTAGTCGTATTCGTTTTCATTCTGGTTCGGTCATGTTGTTAAAACACCCCATGTCAAAACATACTTATGTGTAGTTGTCATTTCAGACTGCGTGTCAGGAACGAACGGTGCATCCAGTGGGCATACCGTGTCAAAATATCACACGCACACACACACACACACAAACACACACACACACACACACACACACACACACACACACACACACACACACACACACACACGTACACGCGCGCGTGCATATATATGTATGTATGTATGTAATAGGCCTCGATGTCTGACTTACGCATTAGCCCAACGCGCAGGTCAGACCTTGGGTACCTACCTGATATTGTGCCATTTTTCTAAGATACACGCGCCCGCCCAACCGCCCGCCCACACACACACACACGCACACACACACACACACACACACACACACACACACACACACACACACACACACACATACACACACACACACACACACACACACACACACACACACACACACACACACACACACACACGTGCGCGCCAAATCACGCACACAGTTTTGTCGTCAGTGTGGAACGTCGCACAAGCGGATTTTGTTCAACTGAAAGCTCCATGAACTGGAATCTGCCCACTTCTCTTTTTTTTTTTTTCTAAACATCATTTCAATCGTGATTGTGTCATTGCGTCCGCACGTATCGGCGAGCGTAATAAGGGAGATAAGTGTGTGGTTAGGCTTTCTCCCAGCACTTGTTCTTGAGGATGGATGTTCTCCCCATTATTAATGGAGGAAAGAGAAGACAACTCTGCTGCCTCCCACCCTCACCGTCCAACTATGAGCAAAAATAGTCTATGAAGAATTTTTGAAAGATTTCATATAGTTACAGTTTGATCAAGATTTGGATTAGGGTTAGATTAGGTTGTAGTTGGGGCTGGTTATGATCATGCCTTCTGGGGTTAAAGAGTTTTCTTGTAAAAGTTCTCGTCTCTGACTTACAAACACCCCCCCCCCCCCCTTCTTTTGAGTTGAAGATAAGAAAATCAAGGAACTTCCTGGAGCAACATGGCGGAAGACAAGCAAGTGATTTCGTTCGGTTTCACGAAAAAGGTTGAAACGAAGAAGTTGATCGTATCTGCTGCTGGTGAGGACGTCAATAATGAAAAATCAGAGACTGATTTTGTTCTCTCTTTAGAAGAAAATGAAGTGAAAAGTACAGTTCCAAAACCGAAAGAGAATGAGCCGTACGTGATACCACTGATAAAGAAAAACCGCTGGAGAGAGGCGGCAGAAAAACGTTTCACTGACGTTAGAGATTTGGATCCGAACGACATTAATCAACAAGCAGCAAGAGAAGTTCTGGAAGAATCTGCAAAGTACCAAGAGATATGGGAAGATCGTGATAAACCGGACCCAAACCTGGCCATTCCTTTGTTGATGCAGAACAAGGTTCCGGATGGATTTGAGACCGATGATAAGTTGGATGTTGCCTTGCGACCCGAAGTTCCCGACGATGCCGACTACGAAAAGATCCCAATCGAACATTTTGGGTTTGCCATGTTGAGAGGCATGGGTTGGAAGGAGGGACAGGGAATTGGTAAGAGTGGGAAAGTGATTGCTCCCGTGGAAGCTCATTTGCGTCCTAAAGGACTAGGGTTAGGTGCAGACAGAAGTCAAGCATCAAACAGTAAAGACAAGAAAAACGACAGAATTAGAGATGATGATGAAGACGACTTGGAACTGAAGAAAGGAGCCTACTGTGTAGTCATCAATGGAAAGTATAAAGATTTGTATGGTGTTGTTGTGGGCATTGATGAAGACAATGCTAGACTTGTTATAAAACTGGCTTTGAGTGGTCAGAGTGCGACATTGACACAGTACTGTATCAGAGTAGTAAAAAAGAAGGAATATGACAAGTATTCCAAGTATCTGAACAAAGGAAAGGCTGACAGTTACAAAGAAAAAGACCTAAAGCAGAATCAGAATGGACATGATGAGCAGACTGATTACAAAGACAAAAATGAAAGCAGGTCACACAGAGATAAGAAACATAAGAAAGAGGAAGAGAGAGGTACAAAGAGAAAGCATGATCCAAGAGATGAATATCCTTCAAAACAGTACAAATCAGACACTGAGACATCAAAGTCAGGTCACTCACACAGTTCATTATGGCTGCGACCACACCTTCGAGTGCGAATTGTGGACAGAGACTACAAGAAGGGCAAATACTACAAAGAGAAAGTAGTAGTTGTAGATTTAGTCAGTGAAGACAGCGCTGTGTGTAGAACAGATGATGGAAAAGTCCTGGAGGGTCTGTCACATTCTCAGCTGGAGACAGTAATTCCCAGGGGTGACAATGCCCATATTATGATGTGCTCTGGAGATCATAAAGGGCAACTGGGCAAAATAATGAAGAAGGACAAAGACTCCTGCAGAGCCCTTATTCAGCTTTTGTCTGACCGTGACCGTGTTCTGAAAGTGGACTTTGATGACATTTGTGATTATGTGGGAAGTGTTGATGATGACTTTGACTATTAGACCATTAAAATAATGTTTGTTTCTGGTAACATTGCCAACAAAATAGGGTAGATAGGTTTGTTTATTTATCTGAATTTAGATTTTTTTTTTTCTTTTCAAAGTTTGCCACAGGCTTATGTCGCATGATACTGTTGCCAACTGAAATATGTGTTACTAAGAGTCCAACACAATTTACAACAATCAGTAGATTAAAGTTGTTTCTTTCACTTAAGGTATGTCAAATGCCACATGCTTGTGCTGAACATTGCATTCACTGCTTCACTGATTGCTCATTTGGTATTAGATTTGTGTTCATGATGAGATCTGATAGCTTGATGTTTTTTATTGTTTCTCATAATCAAAAATATTGCACCATATAGTTTAGTTGCAAAGGAATAAACTAATCCAAATATTGTTCTTATCACGCAATGTTTTTTGAAATAGGCCTTTCTAGTTTTCATCTGTTATTTGTCAAATGAGGTATAGTTAAATGTTTACCAATAGCATGGTTCACTGACTTATGATGAGGAATGAAAGAAATTTTGGTCAATTTTGGCAGACCTGAGAACATCTTGAATTGAAGAAATATAAATGTATGCAAAAAAAGGTTCAGAATCTTCCTTTTTGTTCAGTGTCAGATGGGGAAAAGCAGCATGAATATTTATTTCAGCACAATATGTTGTTTGGTGACTCTTGTGTAGCATCGGCCTTAATGTAGGCTTAGACTTCTTGCTCTTTTCGTCATCATGAAACTGTGGTTTCCCCTGAAAGGATCTGTATTTGAGTTTTTCTGTCATCAGCAACTTCCCTGTGAGCATTGCTTTTTAGAGGGTTTTTTTTTTTATTTTCATAGTAGAGGAAAAAAGTTTAGAGTTGATCAGAACAAACCACTTTTTTTATGGCCTTTATTGAATTCAGCTTGTGTTGTTTATTTTTAATGAGCAGATGTTGAGTTAGGTTTTTGGTGTTGTTGACATGTTTAAAGTGTGTGTAGCATGATTGCATGTTCATTGTATCTGTGTGACATCCAAGGTATGGCAGCTAGTTTTATTAGAGTAGACTAAGGTAGCTGAGTTGTTGACAGAATGAATCGATTTATGTACAGTGTGCTTTTGTCATAGTTTTATTATGAAAATGGGATAAAGAAATATGAGATATCAGAGCTGCCAGGTGCCATGCTCTTAACATAGAGTGCTACAGTTTTGTTGGTAACACTACGCTGCTATAGTTCATTACAAAATGCGGTGCCAAAAACCAGAAGATTAAGAAATAAAAACAAATATGACAGCAGCTGAAATGGAACCGAGACAAAAATAGATCTTTAAACTGTGGACTGACTGTGACAAATAAAAGATAGGCTAGTTCAGTGAGGAAAGGAAGAAAAAGCAGAAGAAAAAAAAAGTTAACCAATCGCCAGTTTGCCGCCTTATCGATTGTGTTCATTGTCGGCCATTTTTATTTTTTTAAGTAAAGATAAACCATACAAATAATGGAACTGCATCTGAAAATACTGCTTGTCAGTGCTTCTGTAAGATTTGGAGTGCTACACTTAAAATTAAAAAATGCTGTTCTTGGTGTTTCCTAGGCCTTAGCAGCTTTATTTCCCCCCCCCCCCCCCCCCCCCCCCCCACCCCACCCCCTGTTTTAGTGTGATTGTTAGCATTAAAATTTAAGGAAAAGGCATACCCTGAAGTGCCAGTAGGGAGAGCACTGCCCTCAGCTGGTAACCTAACTAGCCGGGAGCAATTGTGCAGCACCCTTGGAAACCTTAGCTGTGTTGACATGATCATGTGGAGGCATGCACTGGGCATTCCATTAGGATGTGAAGAGGCAGAACTCCTCCATGGCAGATGGCCACTCGGCGCAACATAATACAACGTCAGTGGAAGCATCCCCATGGAAGCACTACGACCTAGCCTGTATTTCATGACTTCAGAGCCCACCTGCAGAAGACACCACCACCAAGCAAACTGCTGCATGCGTCCTGCAGCCCCACTCGCTGTTTTACCAAAAGAAATCTGTATAATCCGAAACACAGCCAAGCTTTTGGTGGGGTTGTTTGTATATAGAGTTTTTGACAAGATTTTTCTTTTTCTTTTCTTTCTTTTTGTATATATTTTTCCATGCTATTTTTTCAGTTATAGCACAATGATAGATGTTAAGAACAAAGAAACATACACCTCATTGCAAGGTCTCATTCAGTCATGGCCTGTGCATATAGTCCAAAGAGGATCACTTTAATTAAACAGGAGCATCAATGACATGTTGTAAATCAGCAGGGAGACTACTTTAGTAGGTATTGCATGGTTGGGCTGGGGAACAGAGTTCCAAAGACGAACAGTTTGAATTCAAGACCCAATCATATGTTGTTTTATTAGTTTATCCTGTAATAAGCCCCCACCTCACCCCAACAGTTAGTCATTTGACTAACAAAAGAAAAAAAAAGTGATGTAGTACCTAGCAAACCTCAATTTTTTTTTTCTCTGATCTTTTGTGATGGCTGACACTAGTCATTAGCACAAATAGTGTTCACTCACGTCTAGACTTTTACGTCTCATCAAACATATGAAGTCTGTGTTTTTGTCCTGGATGCAGTCAAGTCTAGTCTTATAGCACAAGACACAATTTTCTGCGGGTACAGTGAAGGGAAGCTACATCATGAGTTGTATGAAAATTACTTGCCTCTCAGAGTTTGATGGCTGACATGGAAGATCAGATAGTGACCACTTTGTTTTACTACAAAACTGTGGTTTCTTTTATGATTTACCTTTAAGGACAATACTCTAGTGTCAGCAGAAGAAAATAGGACTGGTTGGGTAACTGTAACCACAAATTGTTCCACCTCATTACTGTATGCACAAGCACAACATTGTGCAACATAGTGTTTTTCCCCTGGACTTTCAGTCTGCAACATAAGCCAAAAACTTGTCAGATGTCAAAATTTACAAAACTTAAAGGGGTATTTATAGGATCAGAATTTAGAGTACCAGAAACTTTAGAATCTAAGGTCACTGGATACAAAACTGACACATGTCAAAAATACTTTGAGGTCTAATTTAAATTCACTTGTTTAAACTGGTTTTAATTGATATTGTTTTATATTTCACCACTCACAATTCCCCTCCATTCTTCCCATATATGTGGGATCTGTTTTCTTTCTATGTTTGATAAAGCAGAACTGCATTTAGAATCAAGAGTTATATTGTGGAGCTGGAAGTCAGAACTCCTCAGATAATTCACAGAATTGAATGGCATTGGGTAAATGAACTGGATGAAGTAAACATGAAGCAGAGAGCTGAATTTTACTTTAAAACATACACAACTCTGAATCATAATGGTTTGTTGTTTGAATGATGATCCAGTGAATGATTATAGCAAATGAGACTGTGGGCCTAGCAATTCCTTTGAATTAGTTTGTGATGTGATATGGACTTGATGGCAACAAGTACTTTATTAGTGACATTGACATGTGGACAAATTTCACATGTTTAACAATGCCAAGGACAAACTGTAACACTACCAAGTGTTTTACCTACGCTTAAAGAAATTAACATTGTATTGATGGAAAGAACATGTTTTACACTTATGCAGACTAGCCCCAACAAAATTCTGACATGTAAAAGAAAGTAGTCCCTTTCATTGTATTTAAATATACTCGCCAGTACATTTAACATAGAATTGACGGGGCTTTTTTTTTTTTTTTTTTTTTTTTTGGTTAGCCAAATTTGGTTCAGCCAGTGGTGACCATGTGGAAATACAATTGGTTAGTCATGAAAGTTTCATTTTTATAATATTAGAATATATATGTAGAGCACTCACTGATGCAACACATAAGAAACGAACGGATAAATCATATGTTTTCAAGTTTTATGAAGGACAGCATTGCATTAAAACATAGAAATAAATGTGCTAATGAGGAATACAGACTCATCTTCTGCCCACTTTTGAGAGAAATAACAGAGGCAAACCTGGGGAATTAAAGTGTAAAGAACTAAGTATTGTGTCATGTTTTTTTTTCTTTGTTTTTTGTTGTTTTTTTTTTGACATCATATTGA
The DNA here is from genome assembly GCA_033310375.1 of Conus canariensis. Taxonomy (NCBI): domain Eukaryota; kingdom Metazoa; phylum Mollusca; class Gastropoda; order Neogastropoda; family Conidae; genus Conus; species Conus canariensis. The sequence goes on from CM065719.1 coordinate 27,081,049, forward strand.
AACCAAACTTTTGATGTAATTTTAAAAAAGCACCAGGAATGGTAACCTTTTTTGTTATGTCTTTTTTTCTTTTTTTTTTAAACAAACATGACCCCAGATTAAAGAGAAGGGGTTAGTTACCGCCAAGGACACAGACAAATAAAGTACAGGACAAGACACTGACCCCAGATGTTATATTGATTGAATTTCATCTCTGATGTGCTTGTGTGAGTGTATCTGTGTCTGTGTGTGGAAGTTAGGGTTTCCATTTCACTGTGAGCTCACACTGATCAAGAAAATATTATTATGAATAAACCATGTGTAGCATGACAAAGCTCAATACTGAGACAAGAAAACTAACATTAAATTGATTAATACCATGTTTATGTTAAGGCATGGTACTTTGCAATTTTCTCCCTTGTTTTGCACGTGCAGTGTTCTTTTGAAACAGTACCAACTAGAATGATTTTTTTTTCTTTCCTTTTGTTTTCATCTAATATACACCATGTGAAGACTTTTTACCTTTTTTTTTTTTCATTTTTATCAATAAATATTTTGCATTTTTTCGAAGCGTTTTCGTACAGTGTATATTCAGTCATCCACTCTTTTACTGCCTTTTTCCCACTCTCCTGTATAGTTTGATCTGTAAGATTTTTGCTCTTTTTTCAATAATTATAATTTATAGTGTGCCAGCTTTTTTGTTTTAATTGGGCTACGAGGTAGTGAGATTGTACACACTGTCCAGAGTGGACACTACTGCTGTAATCTGTTCTAGCTATCCATCCCACAATATGAGATTGTCCACATGGCTTTTTTTTTTTTTTTTTTTTAATGAAAACTATCAAAACAAAGGAGAAATGAATGGTCATTCATCTTGCACTGAAATCAAAAAGATAAGTGCTTGTTTGTTTTTTGTTTGTTTTCGTTGTTTTGAATTTCATTTGTCATACCTCAAAAAGACCAATAGGCCGAAATACATCATTTCAATTTTTAACTTGTTTGGTGGCCCAGTTATTTATTTATTTTTTTTTTTTTTTTTTTGCTGTCCCAACCTCTGCGCCACCTCAGAGGCAGTGCACCCACGCCGCTCATTCCAACACCCCGTCCACAGCTACAGCCCAGTCGGCCCCGCCGCAGCCCCGGCACCCGCCATCCACAGGGAGCAGTCGGTGTCAAGTCGTCAAGAGGCAACCCACCGGAGGAGACACTGCACTGCTGCCGAGTCACTACGGTGGTGTTCAGTGGCACCTGTTCTGATCTAACATACACAGGACACCACCTACTAAGCCCCCTACTGACGACAATAATTGCTTAGTCGTGGAGCCGGCGTGAGTGAGCTCTCCCTCTGGAGGGCGCCACCACGTCCGTCCAGCGACAGCCCCCATGGACTCGCAGATACCGGTAACCCTGACGGAACGAAACCAAGGCCACAGATGTGGAGAGGACATCGAAATTGAGGTCACCATGAGAGCAGGGCATGAAGGGCCACAGAATTTGAGACATTTTTTTTGTTTTTGCTGATCGATGAGAATGAGGATGATTAAGATGATGCTATGGATTTCCATTTTGGTCTGAGACTACATGACAGGGCTGTACTCAACGCTTTCTTTCATAATATATCCCAGCGTCAGCCAGGCCCGAGAGATACAGGCACCTGCAGTGTTGGTCAGGAAATTTGAGCAACACTCTCAGAAACGCATCCATTAAGTGGATGAAACTCGACTGTGTGGTCCCAGTCTTCCCAACTGAGTCTGCAGCAAACTGAACTCTTGGTAGGAGCCAGTCGGGGCAGAAAAACCCACATGACTCTGATGGGATTCGAACCCACGACCTCCCAGCCGGGAGTCCGCGATGCTAACCACTTCGCCACGGCGGCTGGTGCCCAGTTATTTTACTTTTGCTCTTAATCTCTTATGCTTCAGTTACCGCCTGCAGTCATTCCTCTTTGAAACAGAATATGCGATGTTTTTGGTTGAGGTTTTCATCATAAAGTACAGTTCCACATTACTAAAGTTCTGTAAGCCTTCATTCTTTTATCATCAAAAAGACCCTTGAAGATATGTTAAAGATCATATTCTCCAGTGGCTGACTAGTGTTCAGTGAACAGTTCAGTCAAACCTTTTTCTTTGTACAAAAATAAACTTCATCAAGAGTTTTAGTCAACAGCGAAACAATGATCAAATCATAACATAAAAACAAATGAACAACATTCACTCACATAAATGAAAAGTAATGACAAACAATATTGATTTCTGTGCATGCGTGTGTGTGTGTGTGTGTGTGTGTGTGTGTGTGTGTGTGTTCAAGGAGGAGGGGGTGGATGGGGGAGTGGGGTGGATCAGAATGGGGGGGGGGGGGACTCATCATCAGTGCTTCATCAGTGACATTATTCCCATGCAGCCCATTCCAGCTCTTACTTCAGGTGTGGATGTGAGTTCATGCTTTGGACCATTGTTTGTCATTTCTTTTCATTTATGTGAGTGAATGTTGTTCATTTATTTTTATGTGATGATTTGATCATTGTTTCGCTGTTGACTAAAACTCTTGATGAAGTTCATTTTTGTACACAAGCTTAAAACTGGGGACTATACTGTAGTAAACACTTGTTTTGAAATTCCTTGTACTTTGTCTTGAAATTGTTCTTTTGATCAGTTTAAAGTGAGGTGTCTGTGAGGTGAAACTGATGTAGAGACAGTAAATATTTGCCTGATGAAGTACTGTGTGCTCTGTCTTGAATTTTGAGTGTAGGAGACAAGTTTTGTGTTGGCACTGTGACATTTTTTTAGGGGTGAGTTAATTCAGGAGCACCCTCATCAAACAGTCATTGTTACTCAGGCAGCTATGTACATATGAATTGTGAAGAGATGTTGCATACCTACATTTTGTACCATCATTTTCGTAATTTGCATTTTTGTTTTTCTTGACCAGTTATTATGCAGCAAAAAAAGAAATATGCTGCTTTGTAAATTCATTTTAATGTTATCATGGATGAAGTATCTTCATTCAGGACAGAAGTGTTTCAAACATATATGAATCCAGTCCCCTTTACTCTCCTCTTAACCCTTCCTCTTCCCTCCAGAAATGCTTGCCATTTTATGTACATTTAGTTTCTTTGTACATGAATTTGCCGATACTTATAATAAAGGTTTGTTTTGCGCAAATCTGAAACCTTGTGTCAGCTATTGCTTCTGTTTGCTCAAGGTCTCTTTCCATTGCCCCGTTTCCTTTCCACCCCTATGTTTGTTCTTTTGCCCTCCCCTCCAACCCCTCTATGTCACTCTCCTTTGTGTCTCACTGTCATAATAGTGGGATGTGTGTGTGTGTGTGTGTGTGTGTGTGTGTGTGTGTGTGTGTGTGTGTGTGTGTTCATGTTGTTTCTAAATTAACATGAGTAATCTTGATAACTTTAAACAGTTTACATCTCATCAGCCTTTCCCTCATCTTCCTCTTTTGAAGAATAAATAGGGCATTGATTTTGCTCGACGCTTTTTTTTTTCTTTTTTTTTTAATTCTAATGGCTGCATGTGTGTGGAAAAGTTACACTACTGTCATGCTACCAGTGTGTCATCAACACACTGAGCCATGAGACTGCAATTAGGTACTCGATAAACAACATGAAATGAACTGAAAAGGATTAAGGCTAAATTTGTTTGTTGCTTGTTTTGTATGAAACTGGAAGGGGTTTCGGCTTTTTTCTGTTTTTTAAATTTCAATCAGTTTCTGCTAAGTAGGCCCTTAACATCTTTATGAAGTTCATGGCGCACTGTAAATTAAGCACACACCAAATTCATATTTACTTCTTTTTTTTTTTTCAGAAGACACAAAATTAGGAAAGATTAAAAAAAAAAAAAAAAAAAGCCCTGTAAGATCTGAATGTAGTAAAGTTACAGAACATTTTAAAACATTTCCTGTAAGATAAGAATGACGTGAAATTAAAGAGATTTACCTTCTTGAAGCTTTCTTTTAATCAGCAGTGATGACAACAGCTGAATTATGATAGAATCAACTATTCAGATTTTAAGCAACTATTCCTAGACTGTTCATGTATGATATTTACCTGTTGTGCAGCTTTCGAAAAGAAAACTCATACTGACCAGTGCCCTTAATAATAATAATAATAATGACTACTTATATAGCGCCTATTCTCAGCTAGAGACCAAGCTCTAAGCACTTTACAATCAACACTCGTTTACACAACAGGCTGCCTACCTGGGTAGTGCCGACTGAACAGCTGCCAGCCGGCGCTTCATTCAGTCGTTTCCCATGTCATCCAGTCAGTATCGTTCAATATCGATCACTCATTTTCCTTACTTCCTTCATTCTTTCCATTTCTCACGCAGGGTGCATGCTATGTGTAACGTGTCATCCATACCAACGGCCAAACTGGCCTACTCTTCCAAAAGTTGGTGATGGGATTTTACGTGTGTGCAAGATGTTATGCGTGCGTTCACACACAGAACCTCGGTTTATAGTCTCATTCGAAGGACTGTGTGGGAAATGGAGTCAGAACCAATGTTAACTCCGAGGGAAAAATACCCCTGTACCGAAACGCCCCGGGGAGGTTCGAACCCACAACCCCAGGATCACCAAGATTACAAGTCCGGCGCTCTACCAACTGAGCTACTCTGGCTCCCTTGTGGCACAGGCTCCTGAACTCCCACCCACGTCTTATAGTCCTGCCCTTCCTTTGAAACCTTGAGACGCCAGACATGGTCCAGTCTGGTTGAGGTCCAGGAGAAGCTGTGGGGACTGGCAGGGTCGCTGCGGCGGACTGCTAACTTTGCCGTACTAACTGGATTGAGAATCTAACATGGCCGGGAACTCAAAAGAAAGAAAAAAAGAAAGGAAATAGTTATGCCGTGAAACTGTTTACATGATGACAATCACACACACACACACACACACACACACACACACACACACACATTCAAATATACATGTATTCACACACACACACACACACACACACACACACACTCACACTCACAAACCTGTCATGAGAGAATGTGGAACTGGCTTCACACACACACACGTGCACACGCATGTGGGCACACACATGCACACAGTTGCACATACATGCACGTGTGTGCGTGCACACACACTCATAAACACACACATACACAGATACACATTTGCTCTGCCCACCTCATTTCCTACCATGGAACAAAGTTCACAAACCAACTAAATTGACAATAGAAATGTTCTGCCCTTAGCACTACTGTTCCTTTATTGCAGCAGTTCTTGAAGGCACCACACCGAAGTAAAAGTTCAGAAACTAATCAACGCAAGCTAGAGTGGTTTTCACACAAATGCGCGCACAGACACATGCACACTCACACACCCGCATGCACACACGTGGATGCGTGTGCGCGCACGCACACACACACACACACACACACACACACACACACACACACACACACACAAACACACACACACACACACACACACACACACACACACACAATCAGGTACGGATGGAATTAAAGTCGGATGAAATTGGAAACTGAAACCTTAGCTAACATTCATTGCAGATGCCAGTCAGCTAACAACTTCACATAGTACCAACAAACACTAGAATAAGACCAGTTGATCTTTTTCGAGCAGTTACATAGGGGCTTCATCTGTACCAGAAATTGGTGGTTTTAGTTGACTGAGGTGTACAAAAAAACAACAAGAAACAAAAATCCACTGCATGGCTGCACCGTCAGAAGTATGGATACCTTGGTACCCATGGCGTACAGCAGGGCTTTAGTCCAACAGGAAAGTATGGTTCCTTGTAGACCCACGACGCACGGAAAGGCTTTTTTCCTATTTAAAAACCATGCGTCCCTGAAACCCCACCATGTTTGGCGCATTAAATACCATGCGACGTACAGCGAAGGATGGTACCTGTCCCCTCCCCCAACTCCTCAACCTGAAGGGGGGGGGGGCGGCAAAAAGGGCTGCTGTCCGCACTGACTTTGATGAGGATGGGGGACATGTTCTCCTGAATCCCCCCTCCCCACTCCTTACCCCTACCACTTCTATCCCCTAAATTTACGTTGATGAAACAACAACAAAGGGTTTGTAATCTAACTTGAAAGATACAGGTAATTATTGGCAATGTAGGTGCTTCTACAAAAATCGATGCATTTTTTAAGACACCCCTGATTTTTTTTTCTTCTCTCTCTCTCTCTTAACTGATCGGGGGGGGGGGGGGGGGGCGGGGGGTGGAGTTACATTCAGGGGTGGGGGGGGGGGGGAGGGAGTGTCTTGTCTACAATCTGTGTATGCTTCTTTTGCTTCTCCCGTCCCCCCCCCCCCCTCTCTCTCTCTCTCTCTCTCTGTCTGTCTGTCTGTCTGTCTCTCTCTCTCTCTCTCTCTCTCTCTCTCTCTCTCTCTCTCTCTCTCTCTCTCTCTCTCTCTCTCTCTCCTCTCTCTTAGCTCCAAATTCTCGATTACAGTATAGAAAAAAATCCACTTGAGAGAGCTTGACAGCAGAGGGTCTTCAGAGAAGACCCCCCTCCCCCATCCCAGCATAGCTCCCCAAAGATTAGTTTTTCGGCCCAGAACTTGCACACGATGCCATCTTGGTCGCGTCCAGGTTATTTCCCGTAAGTTCCCTCCTGACGTCAGATTTCTGTTTTCTGGTGCTGCCGGGATTCGAACATGCGTCTCAAGGCGTTGCCTTTTCAGATGGATATCCACAATGCTGTCGTACACCTCTTCTTAGCTGGGAAATTTCAGCCTTATGAAGTTCAGTTTTGTTCCTCCTTGACAATGTCTGGCTGGAAATCTTCAGTTACCTTAGCCTTTGCCTTCAGCATTCTGGACATCTTATCAGAAATCAAGGGCTGCTTCATGATATCATAAGCTAAATAGCAGACAACACCCTTTTCCAATCTCTATGGCAAGTACTTTGGCTTGGAAGTCAGATTGCACCAAGCTGCTGGTAAGACTGGCATACTTGTCAGTCTTGCAGATGTGAGCTTGCTCCATTCTGCATTCTATGGCACAGTAAGTTCAACCAGAATAATTGTTCCGGTGAACCTTAGTGGAATAAAATATCCGCGGTCTTATGTCACTCTCCTTGATGATCTATGGATAGTTTTCCCATTCTGGAAGATCTGCTGTGCGCTCCCAGTCCATCCACCCCATCCGTTAAACGCCGTTTATAATGCTCAATATCACAGCTGTTCCAGACCATGATTCTGTGACTTCCTGCCAAGTAGACTGTGATTGCTGGAGCTTCTGGTGGCATACTGTTTCCTCTGGCAGTGTTAACCATACGTGCGATCCCTTAAGCACTTGGTTGTGTCTCCATATTGTGTGTACCTTGCCTGGGTTAGCGTTGCTTAGCATGAACTCGGAGCATGTTCCACTCTTGGTCGCCCTGAAAGAGTGGACTCGTAGGGGTGTTGATCTCACCCCACACCCTATCTCCAAGTTAGTTATGTACCGTTTCTCTCTCTCTCTCTCTCTCTCTCTCTGTGTGTGTGTGTGTGTGTGTGTGTGTGTGTGTGTGTGTGTGTGTGTGTGTGTGTGTGTGTGTGTGTGTGTGTGTGCGCGCGCGTGCGTGTGTGCGTGCGCGCGCGTCATAGTTAATATTGGAGAGGATGAGGAGAAGCAGGGTGTGAGGGCGGTGGGAGAGGCGTGGCGCATCCACGCTCTGTGGGTGCTATACAGCCGATTTGTTGATGATAACAGACCGATTGAGCCTTTACAATTAACGCGGAGATGACGTTTTGGATCAGTACACCCATCTAGTTAAAGATACCGATTTCTAAGATAATAATTGTTATGATTCTTTTGCAACAGAGTTGGACAATTAAGTGGTTTAAGTGAGTCAGTGAAATTTCAGTATCGTACCTAAGACATCAAGTTTAAGAATGCAGCATCTGAACAACATATTTTCTCATATTTCAAGAATTCGAGAGCTGGAAACTCTGAAACTTTGGCAATGAAGCAAATTCTTTTTTTCATATATATTTATTTTATTTTTTAATCACTTCTGAAGCAGTTTCGGTCCTAATTTTACTTGAAAACGAAGCCATGTAACAGGATAAAACACTTAAGTTAGGCTGACCGCAAATGTCATAATTAGGGACGATGCTGTCACGGGTTCAGATACAGCAGGAAGATTATTATTGTTATTTCAAAGATTTTTAAAGGATTTATGGTTAATGTTATATTCAGCTAGAATACAGATAGGGTCATATTAGGGTTAGGATTAGTTTTTGGCAGATGTGCAGAAGATAGAAATTAACTCACAACTTTTGCTGATTCGATAACCTGAATCGAGTTTTTCATACTCATTTTCTGGTCTGAGATACCTCAGGGTCGCTTCCCAATTGATTTGCTTTTTAGATTCCATGATTAGGCTACTATTTCATTAGCACAATATATTAAAAGATGTTTTCCAATAGCCTTACATAAATTTCACTCAGCGTAATCTACTACAATCAACATCATGTCAATTGTTGGGAAAGAGATCTCACTAACTATGAGGATAGAGCAAAATTTGAAAAGAGAGGGGTTAGTTACCGCCAAGGACATAGACAAACAAGAGTCTGAGGATGGCTTAAGAAAAGGAAGAAGCCGTCAAAGATCATGTTTATCTTTCTTGTCAGTGTACATGCACATGTAAATGTATCTCTGCAGGTGCGTCCCAACTGTTGCTGTGACTTTTTGTCGCAAACAACAGAATCAAGCGGTCACAGATGAGAAAAAACATACTTACAGGCAGGTACGCACATCTTATTGTTCTTATCTTACCGTGTTGATTTCAGTATGGTCACTTGCTCATTTTGGATTGGTGTGTGTGTGTGTGTGTGTGTGTGTGTGTGTGTGTGTGTGTGTGTGTGTGGTGCGTGCGTGCGTGCGTGCGTGCGTGGTGTGTGTGTGTGTGTGTGTGTGTGTGTGTGTGTGGGATGTGTTTGAGGGCGAGGAGCTGTTGTTATTATTGTTATGTGTATGTGTGTGTGCGCGAGAGTGTGCGCGTGCACTTATATGCTGTATTTGGTGGTCTTGTTCTTGTTCCTAACTCATCTTCTGAACATTCACGCACGCAGTCACAACACACACACACACACACACACACACACACACACACACACACACCACACACACACACACACACACACGCACGCACGCACACGCACGCACACACGCACACGCACACATACATGCGCGCGCACTCAAACACACACGCACACACACACACACACACACACACACACACACACACACACACACACACACACACACACGAACGTGTGCGCGTACATTTGCTCGCTCTTACCCACACACATATACAGATGTGAGCATGTGCACGTCCACATCGACACACGGGCGCACACACACGCACACACATAAGCGCACAAATGCACACACACACGCACACATACAAAGACACACGCATACACACAGGTATGTACACATATAGCCTATATGCAGATACGTGTGCTCACACAAACCCACAAATCACACACACACACACACACACACACACACACACACACACAGACATGTGCACACTCACACACGTGCACACACACACGTGCGCGCGCACACACGTGCCTGCGCGCACACACACATACACACATGCGCCCACGCACACACATGGGCCCATGCCCACACATCATACACACACGTGTACATCCACTACACACACACACACACACACACACACACACACACACACACACACACACACAAACTGGTAGGTAGGCACTCAAGGTCTGACCAGCGCGTTGGGCTAATGCGTAGGTCAGACATCCGCTAAGTCGTAGCCACGAGACCCTCTTCTTCAATTGTCTCATCTTTGTTGTGAATTCATTTATCCATCACCTTCAAGATCATGCTTAGTGTGGTCTCAAAACTTAGCGGATGTGGTGTAGCGTATATAGACTTGTCCGCACGCAGTGACACCTCCTTGATGAAACTGAAACTGATTGTTGAAGGGAACAGCTGTTAGTTAACTCGCAGCTATGATAGCTGGACAGGTATAAGAGGAGATACAAACGTTCAAGCTTGGTTTGCTCCTGGTCTTCTTTTTGATTTTTCCGTTTCTGTTCTTTTATGTTGCTAACATCCCTGAACTGGCAAATTGCAATGGTGGTGGTGCGCTGCATTGGCGTAGGGCCCTTCGGTGTCTCGCCACTTACGGGGCTGACTTAAAAGGTTTGTAAAGTTAATGTGCGAACTGTTCTATTGCTCAGGTGGTTCCAGGCCACAAGAATCCAAGGTATGAAAGACTGTACTGGATGGTGTTATACGTACTAGGCACTGTATAACAGCAGATCTGTTTGATCCAGATTTTTTTCTTCTTCAGTTTAATCTTATGCCACGTGCATGTTTGCATGATAACATGTGTACACTGATTGAAAGAAACGTACTTTTCTTTTCTTTTTAATACTGTAAAATGAACACGCGCGCGCGCGCGCAAGTGAGCACATGCACACACGCATACTCCGTCCCACCGATTCCCCATACACACGAGAGTTACCACGGGTACGGGTTCAACAGCGATTTTTTTTTTCTTCTTCCAAGATTACATCAATAGTAACTGCATACAGCATGGTGACCCAGTTTCCATGAACTGATTGCTAATTAGATTTTATTTGTGGGCACACTTTTCTTTGTTGCATCTGGTGTGTCTGCGCTTTCGCGTTTCTGGAAGGCTGAATCAAAGCCTAATGAAAACATTCTGGGGCGCCCTCTAGTTAATCACGTGACTTGTCTAAAACACAACACGGGCAACATGGCCGAACCTGCAGGTGAGCGCGGAATAATTTTGCTGAATTAAAAGATTTCTCATTCTCGTTTGTGGTTTGTTACCGCTCAGCATAATATCATGTGCATGCTTTCAGAGAATTATTTAATCAGCATGTGTACCAAGATAGAATTAATTCCGAAAAATCTAGTTTTGAAAGTGTCTTGGTGGCTGTGCTGTTGATGGATCAAATCAGCCGGTAGACCCGACTCAAACAGGAACACACTGACATGACTTACACGATCATTTTGCAGACTGTGGTTTTAGGCCGGGGAGAGTATTATAGCTAGCTCGAAGAGCTCCATCCTTTGTTATTGTTTTCGTTCTATATTGGTCATAAGTAACGGAAATGGATCGAGAGCCCGATTTTATCTTGCACCATGTCAATCTCGAATTTCTGAATAGTGAATCTCAATCTGGCCTGGAAATCTGAAGTGAAGATGTTTGAATCTCTAGCTTATCACTTTAGGCTAGCAATCAGTCTAACACTATCCTGTAAAGTCCTGTCCCTTCTCCCTCCTCCTGGCTTTTAATGGTCAGTCAATTTTATTTTACAGTTTTTAATGCACTGATTATTGTAGAGTGTGCTCCCTTTTCTTGGTGACCTTTTCTTCCATTCCCTTGAGCAACAAGCAAAAAGACAGCAATGAAACAGGAAGACCAGTCATTCTCTTCCCGCAGTGTTGCCAAGGGGATTTTGAATAGAGGATCAAAATGAACTTTTTGCTTACAAAAAAGACAATAAACCAACCAACCAAACCAACCAACCAAACGAAACACACACACACACACACACACACACACACACACACACACAACCCATGAGGGTTAGTTGTTAATAACTAAGGCCATGGGAGGGTGTTTATGTGTCAGACATTTAAAAAAAAAACAAAAAAACAGTTACTCAGAGTCAACATTTTCTTTCAGTCATATACCTGTAAGGCATGCAGTGTTCACCATCTTTGCAACATGGAGACCCCTTTCCAAGACAGTGTCAGAATCCTTAATTAAGCTAATGTATGTCAGGGTCTGACTCTGAAGACAATCTGCTATAGTAATATTAAGGATATGACAATCTGTACCACTGCATATGTGGTGGCTGTGTGCTTGTGCATTACTGGCAGGTCTGAAAAAGTATGTCGTAGCTCATGCTTTATTCTTAAATCCCAAGATATGGTGGTGTGGCCTAGTGTTAGGATTTTCCAGCACTCCTGTTGGTTCACTCCTGTTTAAGTTAATGTACTGCAATCTGTACATTGTTTCTGGTCAGCATGCCGTAAGTGAGCCTTCAGTCTTCACATCAGCAGCTTCATTGGGATTGAAGGGCTCTTTGTAATTTGTATATATCATTAAAAATCGACATTTCATGTTTAGATTAGAAAAAAAAAAAAAATTTTTTAGGAGTGTCTGCACAATTTATAGGAAACTGAGCCTAGATCTTTTTCTGAACCGTTTTTGAAGCGATGAAGTAGCAGGTAAGTAGAATGTGACATTCTTTGTAACCTGACCTGATGACAGTTTCCTGACCTTAGCCTTGAGTACATGGCCTTGCATCAATGATGACATGCATCAAAGATGACATTCTGTCAACATAAGTTGTACTAGGCATATTTAATCACTTGTATGATAACTTCTCAGATGTCTTGATTCAGATACTTTCTTCACGATTTTAAGCAATGTTTTTGGGTTTATTTTAAAACTTTTTATGAGAAAAAAATATTTGGTGATATGCCTAAGAATAATATTGACAATTGTACCAGGATGTACTTTGTTCAGCCAGGATTGCTTGCTTGTTTTGTGTGTGTGTGTGTGTGTGTGTGTGTGTGTGTGTGTGTGTGTGTGTGAGTGAAAGATAGACAAAAACTTGCTTGAAAAAAGTCAAAATCAAATATTTGCATGCATTAATATCATGCATAAAGCACACCCTTTGCTACTCAGTTAATTACTAAAATGGCAATGATATTACATTTACACAATTTTTTTGTCAAGCATAAATAAGGAGGCCAGTCGTAGTGCTGTGACTTCATACATTTGTCACAAATAATAACATTGTAGCAAAACAAAGTCATGTTTGGGGAAAAAGAAAGAAAAAAATTTAACAATATTAAGAAAAGCACACTATGAAAAGGACTTAAAAAAAAAAAAAAAAGGATCGTATACGACATTGATATACTGTCTTTCACATTATTCCAGCTGCTCCACAAATCACTTTCCCACTCCTTCCAAACTTCCACAGAACAGGAGTAAAGGTAAATTTGAAGACAAAATGATAGCCCAAACATATGCATGTTCAGATTCAACTTTGTCTGCATCAGCAAAAGTCCTGTGTTCACTTTGCAAAATACACATTAAAAAAAAACCCATCAAACATTTGTCCTTTTGAGTTTAAAAGGTGGTTTTACGTGTCAACTATGACATTAAAGACATCTTGATTGTTATTCAACAAATTAGTTGGTATATTTTGCTGTATTGTTATCTTGTACCACTATCATAATTTGTATGGTGTCAGAGAGCAATGCTTCACTGCCTTTTCATTTTATGACCAATGAAGAGCAAGCTTACAGCTTTAGAAAACATAATGGAAGTGACCGCTATTTGATAATGGCAACAGTTGGTTTTAAGAGTGATACCACTAGTGATGTGGTTTTAAAAGAAAAAGAAGAAAAAAGAATTAAAGGATTTATGTAATCGGAGAGCAGAAACCGGCATGCAGATTGTCTATTCTCTAATTGTAAATTTGTCTGTTATTTTCAGTTGCACATGTGTTACACCTACAGTTCTACCGGTGGGAGAACAGTTTGCAACGATGTCTCAAATCAACAACTTCATAATATGCACTAAATTTCTTGTATGTTGTAGACAGTTCAAAAGTACTTGCTGAAAGAAAACTCCAAACAGCTGCATTACAGAGAGCAGTAAAGGCTTCTGCACTTGACTGTATACTGATTTGATGTGACAGTGTTAATTTTTTTTTCTTTAGAGTTATGGGTGTGTGATTATTTCAAAATGAGAGCAAGAGTTGCCCTGCTTGTTAGTTATTAGTGGATGACATTTTTCTGCATTTGACATTGGAGAGCAGATCAGCCAGGCTATACTGGACTTCATTTAGGATTTGAGATAAGAGCCCCACATGAAGCTTCTGCATAAACTGCTATGATGTCAAGGGAAGCACACATAGATGGATCAAGAACTTCATGACTAATTGAACTGTGAACCGAATCGACGGAGGTCAAGGTAGAATCTGGTGTCCCATAGGGCACAGTCCTCGACCCAATGTTGTTTCTGTGCCATGTCAGCGATTTGCCAGCATCAGTCAAATCACAGGTGTGTTTAGTCATATATGACTGTTTACAGACAGATCAGGCATTTCTGCAACCAACTTGGTATTCAGGAACACCTTAAGCACTTGAATTAAGTTGAAAAGAGGGCCTAGAACTGGGATATGGGCATAAATGCAAAGAAGTGTTATATCAGCATCATTAGGAAAAAGACTGATTCATGTACAGCCTCTGTGGTGAGTTTGTCGGGCAACTTAGCAGCCATCCATGCCTCTGTGTGATAATATGTGAAGATCTGAAGTGGCACTCCACGTTGGTAACATAATCAAGAAGGCCAAGGGCACCACAAGCTTCCTGCAGTCTAACTTACAACATTGTTCCCATTCTGTAAGGGATCAAAATACAAACCCCTTTTGTGGTCCATGTTAAAATACCAGGTGCTCGTATGAGATTCCTAAGGCCAAGGAGATACAGAGGAACTAGAATGCATTCAACATTGCATTGCGCAACTACAGAGGGACTAAGGTCAAGGGAGCCAGACTGTGTCTCTGCCATGCTAGAAGAGCTCCACATTAGAAGCCTACAAGCTTGGTGGTGAGAGCAGCGATTTTCCTACCCTCATTGAGGGATCATTGTCGGCCTGTTACAAGACCACTTAGTTAATCAAAACATGCGAGTCGACAAGCTCCGCATCCTGCTGGAGTACTTTTCCAACTGTATTACCTCTATTCTGGTACAAAGATCGGCCAGGAACGACAATAGGGCCCTTCAGACCTCAGTCATCAGAATAGAATAATTTACTAATTTTTAAGTCATTTGACTGATACTGTTGTAGTAGTCGAGATCACTTGCAGGGACCACAACATCAGCCGTGTATGAGCACTGGTGTACTTGTTTAAACATCTTATCGTGGAGACTTCCTCACTGTGACTTAGTGATTGGCAGCATTGACTCCCACAGTGTGTTCATCCACATCCAGAGAAACATGGACACAAATGGGTTGCACTGTGCTTGCTGGTGACAAGCTCTCCACCATTAACGGGACTTTTGCTGTATAAAAAAGACATTTTATAAAAATAAAAAAAATAAAAAGAAGCTACACAATTCAGTGACTGTTCATAAATGCACACAGAAAATATTGTTTTTAAAACGATGAATTGTATTACTAAAATCATGGGCACGTTGTATTTTTAAAATGATAATACTAACAAGTATCTGCATATGTTGGGGTCACGTTATTGAATATGTGCTTTATGTTCTCAAGGCTGTTTTCTATTTAACTAATTTAATGAGAGGTATGCAAAACATCGAAAGTAGGGGAGTAGATGTCAGTGATAATCTTGAGTGGACATGAACTGATTCAAGAAAAATGTTGGATCGCAGATTCTTCAAAAACCTTGGAGGGTGACAAGAATCCAGATGAAAGCCAAGATGAAGTGAAGGTATGTTTTAGTTTTTATAATTTTGACTTGTATATCTTCGGTGTGTTAGACTAAGTATTGTATTATTGCTCGTTTATCTGTCTGTCCGTCTGTCTGCCTGTCTCACTGTCTCTTTCTCCTCCCTCTTTCTCTTTCCATCTCTGACTGTTGGTCAGTCAGTCTGTTAGTCTGTGTATCTGTCTGTCTGTCTCGCGCACGCGCGCGCGCGCGCACACACACACACACACACACACACACACACACACACACACACACATGCATATATAAACACACACAAACTCCTACACATACACACTCGCATTTACAAAGAATACATGAATGCATGCATGCGCACACTCACAGAGTTTATATCAGAAGAAGCCTTAATGTTGAAGAACTGCTTTGACTGATAAAATATGACTTTTGAGCCGATCGCTTGTAGTTGCCGTATTTAATTTGATGAATAGGTCATGTCCAAACAGAAATTGTTTGCAGGACTGCTGTGAGAATTTTTTTTTTTTTTTTTTCAGACTTCCGTTGTGTCGTCGACAAAGGAATCAGAACAAGGTAAAATTTTTTCTTCAGCTTATTTGTTTTGCTGGTCATTGTTTCAGTCAGTATGTGTATTGGTTTAAGTCGGTTGCTATTTCAAGAACTTCCTTAATTTTCTTGCCTATTTTTCTTCTCTCTTTTCTTTTTATTTTTTTTTAAAATTTTAACACATCTGCTCATTCAGGAACATACCCTCCTTGAATTTATGTGTTGGATTCCCATCAATTGGTCATTATTGTTGCTTGGATATGATTGTTAAATGTAGGTATTTGGACCATTATATCAATTTGATATGTTGTCCTTGCTGAGTCAGCAACTCACCTTTTCTGGAATATTTGCTTGGATTCTTGTGGCTGGTTGTTGTTACTTAGCATCACTCTCATGTTGAATGCATACATTCTGATCATTTTAGGGGACATGGTTGTTTCTCTTGAGTTACTTGTGCCCTTTGGATTAAGGGTTAGGAAGTCTCTAATTTGGGCTTTCACCTCGGGTATTTCTGTTTTGCTTGCTTGTTGCATGCTTGGGGTGGGGGTGGGGGGCAGTTTCTAATTCATTTACCTCATGATTTGGCGAGGAAGACAACCCAGGTTTGAGTGAATTTGGCCATTTTATCATCATTACTGACTCTGAAGTTTGAGACTTGTCTGTGTGGGTTCTCCCCTCTTGCCTCCTTGCTTTTGCTGGGAAGGATGAAGAACGTGATTCAGTATTTCACAGCTGAAAGTGGTGTTTTGATAAAGGGCTATTACTTTTGTTTTGTTTAAATTGTAGGCAGGAAAGTTTTTAATTTTCATTCCAGATGATAAGGCAGATGTTTCATACCAGGTAGGTTAAAGGCGCTTTTTGATTGTGAGTATTTCATAGAACTGCTTTTAGAGGGAAAATTCCTATTCATAGCATTGCTGTTTTGATGAATTGTCATCTGGTACATATGCTTCAGTTTCCGCTGAGAAGGAGGACATGTCACAGTCGCAGCCAGCGACAAGTACCACAGAAGCTGCCTCTCCTCACAAGAATGGTTCTTCTCCTCTAGTTCATCCATCAAAATTAGGCGGCTTTATTCCCGGTGGAGGGACAGGTGCGTTGCCCTGTATAGTCTTTAAGCATTAACTTATGCTTGAAAGGAAGAGTTTTAATTCAGTATGGTGAGTAACATGGTTTGATGTTTTGTTTCCAGTTTTAAGACAGTAGCTTTTGTGCTGTGATTAGCAAGAATCTCACCCGTGATGATTAATCTGTGACACCAGCAGACCGGTTTACCAGGGGTATTTCACCACATCTTGTATGCATGTTCAGCAAAAATACAACATATACGAGAAATTAAGAAGAAGAAAAAATTTGCCAGCAAATATCTAGACAAGAAGTTCCTGAGTAACAGTCACACTTGGAAGAATGTAACCATGGTATTGCCTTGATGTGCAGTTCTAAGCTGTAACGATTTTTGTACGTCTGTGTTTATCAAAGATCTTTGTTAATCTGAGGCTGAGTTGGTGCATGCATGCAAATTGTTCATTAAAGATAGCAAACAAATTGGTGCTATGAGGCATTCAGTCCAGGTCATATGTAGATGATTATACAATTATATTTGTATTACATTTTGGGGTGGGGGGGGGGGGGGGGGGGAGGAGGGAATGGGGTAGGGTGTAATTTTGTAAAATGGATAGGAAACAGGATCGCATAAATAGCATTAGAATACACTAATGTCATAACAGAGGTAATTCTGTATCAATATATGCTTCATTGCATATCGGAAACTAGTATTGTACAAGAGAATTATCATCTTTAGAATGTATTCCCAGATGTGAAGTCATTGTATGGAAAGTGGCATTATTACATTCAAAATCCGCAATCAAGAGAAAAACCATTTTCAATCATGCTTTTATGTTTTTTTCAGTCTTTGGTGGGGCAAGTGGTATTTCACAGCCAAGTGAGTAATGTTGGTATTTTATGCATGTGCATGAATTAATCGAATATCTCTGAGATAGTTGTCGGCTTAAAAAAATTTTTTTTTAATGCAAACGTTTAGGAAAAAAAAATGGTCGACACACACCACACACACACAACCAACCACACCACACACACACACATATGTATATGTGTGTGTGTGTGTATATATATATATATATATATATATATATATATGTATAAAATCATTTTATGTTGTACACATTTCAGACAAGCATTGTAGTTGGCAGATAAACAGACAAGCATTGTAATTGGCAGATATAAAGAGCGATTTTATATTGTTCATGTGCCTCTTCAGATGATTCTTAACTAGAGAAGAAAAGGCCTTGAGAGAAAAGAACAGAGCTGCCAAGTGCTATACTTTAGGCATAGCATGCAGTGATTTTGTTGATAGCGCTGTGATGCTAACTTTGAGACAAAATGTGATGCCAAAAAATAAGAACGAGATAATTTTTAAATGCGCTTCACTAACGTAGCGGTAGGTTAAGCAGAATTGGAGACAACAGAGATCTTTTGACTGTAGACGTACGTCATCAAAAAGTGGCCAACTTCAATGATAGGAGGAAAATGCAGAAGAAAAATCGCAGTGAGACGGTCATGATTTTGCCACCCAGTTGGTTTCATCGTCAGCCATTTTGATTTTTGTTTGTGTGCAGAAAGTCAAAACCATGCTACTGCTAGTTAGATTTCCAGCTACTTAGTCTGCCATCATGTTGTGTGCAAAGTGTGATTGAAAATGTTCAGTGGTAGGGCATACAAGTCCTACATGTAAAGTTGGAATGCTAGACTTGAAATGTCAAAGTCCTATTCTTTGTGCATTTAAGGACTTGTCAGCTCACAAAGAATATGAAAAGAAAGAATTTTTTTTTTTAATTGTTTTGTGGAAAACTAAAATATACATGTGTAAGTTTGGATTCTTTGTCCTGGGTTATGTGAAATGTCTGATCTGCATGGTGGTTGTCTTATAGTATGGTTGTTTCACTTCTCAGCGTTTTCCAATCCATTTCTGCCACGGATGCCACTGAGAACAGATGTTGTCTCTACCTGCAGTGCAGAAACCCAGTCCAGATCAGATTGTGAGTAAACAATTTTTATTTGAATTAATTTTTAGTATTTGTTTGCTCTTCTTCTTTTTTCTCTTAATGTTGATGTTTTTAATAGAGGACATTGATTTCTTGGACATTTTTTTGGTTGTTGTGGTTACCTAGGTTTTAGTTAACATCTGCTCATCCATGTGTGTGGTGAGTTTCTGTTAAAGTCTTCAGTATCGACAAATTTATGAGGTTTGATTTCGATCGGACTTTGTGGTGCCCACAAGAGGAATACGCACACACGTACTGAATCCACAATTACACAAGAATTGTCAGTTGGGGGCTGAATAGGCTGCTTGTTTTATGTCTGGCAACACTGAACACCAAAGTGACACATAAGCATGGCAGTGTTTCGTACAGTGGGTTGCCGGATGACTCCCTGATATTGATTGTTCCCTATGGATTGCTGGTGTTTGAGCTTGACAGAACAGGGCTGTGTGTTGCTTTGTGGATGGAATTAATAGTATGGGCAGAAAAAAGAAAGCATGTGTGACTTGGCTTGGGTAGTCAGATTCTGTTAAACGTTTATTTTGTTCCAGAAAAAACTGGCTTTCAAGATGGGTTGTGCTGCACCACTTTTGTATGCTCTTTTAGAGGAGTAAAATGTGAAAAAGTTGGTTAGACAGAAATTCTTAGAGGAATGGAAGGCAAGCTGTATCAGTATATATGCTATATGTCTGGATTGTTGTCTCAAGTGTTCAAATATTTTTTACCTGTCAAGTCATTGGTGCTCTCAGCTGTAGCATGCATTTATAGCTCACTTTCTTTTTTCTTAAAGGTGATTAGCCCTTTTTTTTCTGACGTAACATTTTTGCAAGTACCATCTTAATAGTTTACAGCATGAAACAAACTTCATCGAATTGTCCAGACTGTCACTTTTTTTTTTCTTGAACCCCTTCACTGCTATCATATTTTGTAAGTCCCAAGCTGGACAAAACAGAGTGTTGAATCATGACGAATAGCGTTCGTCAACTGAGCATTGCAGACGACACTTTTTATGACACACGTTGTCAACAGGGCTGTGAAGAAGTCAGTTCAGCTCCATGTTTTTCAAATTCTGAGTGCACTAAATTTGGGTTCACATACTGTGCTATGTCAAACCTTTGCAAGGTCTGTTTTGTTGATTTTTTTGTGACTGACACTGTCAATGGATATCCACCCAGCTATCTTACCCTTGTAGCAGATGATACCTAGTCCTTTCTGCTTCCTTTCATTATGGGATAAACGCTTCACTATCAACACCACCAGGTTTATGCTCCATTTTGCGTGGTCTTTTTTCACCTCGCAGCATTCTTGTTGGTCCTTTTATTTCATGGATGACAGATAACTCCACCTCTCAAACTCTATATATTTAACTGTTAACTGTTCGTGCTCTGCTTCAGCATATCCAGGACACACTTACAACGTACCCTTTGAATGGCTATGATATACCAAGTTGTATCGCTAGACAGAGTGTTCTTCCAGAACAGAGACTATCGGTGTGTCAGTCCACTTTCTACATCATCTCTGATGCACACAAGCCTAACTCTGGCCAGGAGGCATTGGAGTCTTCAAACCTGAGATCACTATAACAGAAAGCATGGACTGCTTTTTCTGTATTTCTTTTGACAATTATGATGGTCATGATTATGCTTTTGGGGTCTAGTTTGGATGAATATTATTTGATACGTTAATACCTTTTTTAATGTTGATAACAGTGAAGATCTTCAAAACTGTTGCTTCAGGGCAAGAAAAAGACAGTAGTGAATAACAGTCATTTTACTACCATTATATGATGTTTTGACATTTTTTTTGCCCAGGTATTCTGGCTCCTAGTCGCCTTAATCCTATTGGAACCAAGTCAAGTGACAGTGAATGCGACAGTGGAGGTAAGTACTTATGCTCTTTCTGTTCGTTCTTCTTTTCACTGTTGTTCTACAGCTGAGATGATAGTTTGCTCTCATAATCATCTCAGGATCATTGTAGTGTTTTTGTTTTGTTTTTGCTGAGAATACAATCTGTGGTTGTGACTCCTCAATATATGATTTCGCAAACCAGTTAATTAAAAAGGAAAAAAAAAGGATCAAAGCTTATGTTTACTCAGTTCAAAAACTGCATGTGCTTTATCAGTTGATAGCTTCACCATTCATAATAACTTTTGGTTATGTCTTACTTGTCATAACTTCTCTGGTGCCTCGTTTTGGTATACTGGTCTCTTGCTGTATATTGAACAGAAGGGATAGAATGTGCAGATTAATTGTCTGATCTTGGTTGTAACTTTGATATATCGAGTGCATGAAATGAGTGTGGATTTGGATGGATGACTCATCTAGCACTTGAAAGGAATGTGAATTTGTGCAGACCCTACCAGTTTACATTTAATTCGTAATGAGTCATATGATCAGAACTGGATTTTGTCTGTAAAGAGAGGTACCTTTAGTGCACTGGAATGATCTATGCTTGTTCTGGTTGTCCTTTTTTTTTTCTTTTATTCCTTGAAAGTTCAAAATCATGGCTAGCAAATTATTGTGTAAGTTGTTGAAATGATGCTTGCTTCATTTCAGTCTTGACTTGTTGGAGAGACATAATGATGTCTTCTTGCAATGACAGTCTTCTCTGCAACAGTACATTGAATAGTTCAGTGATTGAAGACCTCATTTGCGCAGTAAGCAGTCATTCATTGTCAGGAATATCTCCCTGTGAACTGCTGCTTTGCACATTGCAACATAATGAGCTTGTGAATGGATGTGCAGGGGTTTTGAGATAAGCAGTGTAGGGGAACACCACTTTGAGGATATTGTTAACAAGACATCCTCCTCTTCCTCCCCTATCCTTTCTAAGGGCAATAAATAAAAAATTTGTTTTCTTTTTTTGCAAGAAACTTTTTTTTGTGCTTTTCCAGATGACAAACTGCAGGCATCAAAACGATCTATTCTAGCTCCATCCAAAATAAGTAAGTATGCAGTGTAGACCTGATTTCCAAGCTCATTTTGCTGTTTGATATTCCTAGAATGTTAAAAAATAGTTTATGTTCCAGTGTGTACCAGGTTTTTCTTTAAGGACGTGGAAGAACCATATTGTTCCAAAGTGGGAGTTTTGTTATCTTGACAGTGGGAATTTCCATTTGTGCATAACATGTTTTCAGATTTAGAAGCAAACTGAAGTATTTTCAGTTGTTGTATATCAAGCATATGCTGTTAAACCTGCCTTATTGCTGCTTTTGTTTTCCATCAGATTTTGTGAACAAAGACACCACTGTCACCAGCAGTAAATTTCAGTTGCGGCCGTCAGCTTTGCGGGCTCCTGAATTGTCTTTTGGTGCTGCTAAAGCTCCAGGTAAGGAAATTATTTGTGCAGATTGATAGTTGTAGATAATTTTATGGTATTTAAAAGAAATCTGTAAATTAATTATCATTTCTCTAACCATACGTACTGTGACTTGCAAATGGAGACCCCAGTTTGTGTTTAGTCTTTAAAAAAAAAAAGGAAAGTGAAAAGAAAAAATATGTATGTCATCAAGAGATCTTGATCCAGTCTTACCAATAGACTGAAAGCAGCAGGTTTCAGAGTAGTGTTTTACTGAGCTCGTAAAAACTGAATACTTTATCCACCAATACAAAACAACAGCCATTATCTTGTTTAGAGGCGAAAAGTTACCATAGTGATTGAGCGTTTGTGTGTGTCCATGCATGTATATGACCTGGATAAATGAAGCTGACTGGTTTGCTACTTTCTTCCTTGTGTTTTGCAGTTGTATCATCATCAATACTTAGACCAGCTAAATTACCAGACCCACGCACAGCTGCTGAAGTTAAAGGTAAGTGCTGTGTATGATTTGTATTCTTTTAGTTTATTCTTTTTTTTTTTTTTATACAGGCATCCAAGTTTTGAGTACAAGGGTATGCATGACAAAGTGTAACATTCTTCTTGCAATTATTGGATGAAATTTCTGACAATATTATTGTTTGTGAATTCTTAATTATTAATGCTCCTTACTTCACGTAGGCAGTGACTTTGCTGAAACCTTGACCCCAACCGTGCAAGGGCATAGTCGTAGAGAGGAAATGGAAATTGAGGTCACCATGAGAGCAATGCATGTTTGTATTTTCATAAAGTGTGTACGCTCGGTATGTGTACTTCATTACAGTATTTTTTGACGTTATTTTCTCTTAGGCTTTTTTTTTTGGCACAGTTATGGACTTGGTTTCGATCATGACTGGACCATCAACATGAGTTTGTGTATGTGGCTTCAAGTAGAGACTTGGTTTCTGGCTTCAAGTAGAGACTTGGTTTCATGCACAGCAAAATAAGTGCGCCCTGCCTTTAACAGTGACAATTTAGTGGATAATGTGGATTTTTTTTCACTGAAATTTTTTGGGAAATGCTGTCTTTTGCTGAAATACAGGGGGAAGTGCCACGTGTTCCAGAGTACCGTGTAGCGGGAAAATGGTAATATATCTTGATATCTTCAGGTAATGGTGGTTTATCATACAGGATTTACAGCCTGCTGTAAAATGTTGCTTTCATACCTTTTTTTTTTTTAATTCAGAACCCGTGAAAGAATCTGTCCCAGAGAGCACCAAAGTGAGTTCCAGCGCAGTTCCAGCAGAAGCAGGGGAAGTAACGTCATCCACAGAACATGTGACAGATTCCGCCTCCCCTGCTGGTGCCAGTGGCGGTGCAGACAGTTTTGCTGCAGAGCTTAGTAAAAACAACCAGTAAGACGCTTTGTGTGTTGTGTGTGCATCCATACATACATATGTGTTGACAGTTCTACTGTCCTTGGCTATGTGAGACATCAGGAGATGGTGGAACTAATCTATGAATGGTGGGATGATGGTCTTCTATTGGATTGATCACCAGTTGTTATGTTATTTCTGTCTGGATTTCAGAAAAAGGAAATGAAGAAAACCACTTGACAAGTATACCTGTCTCGAAGGCTGTGAACAATTGAAGTGATACAAAGGGCTTTCATCCCCACAGTAAAAAAATAAAAGGGGGAGGGAGGATACCATACCTCCGACCATTTTTAGGCATTTCCATTCCTCTGTATGTATTCAACTGAAGTGAGTGTAATACATATACCATAATTTCAGGGGGGAAAAAATGGTTGTACTCCCCAAATTGTTAATGATGTGAACCCTTCTTGAAGGAAGTGTTTTTTCATGAAATACAAAAGTATGGGTTGTTTCAGGTTGAAGGACAGTGTCAGTACATCAGTTAGCAGTTCCTCTGGTTTTGTGTTTGGTCAGAATCTTTCACAACGGGTCACAGTAAGTTGGTTTCCTCTTGTTATTTCAATTCCTTTTTTTTTTCTTTCTCAGCTTTGTTATATGATTTTGGATTTAGTCTTCAGTGTTATTCTTACAAAACATTTGGAAATTGGTTAGGGTATCATTTGTGTGCAAGGCTTAGTCTTCAGCTTGTTATTCTTTACAAACAACATTTGGAAATTGGTTAGGGTATCATTTTGTGTGCAAGACTTGGTCTTCAGCTTGTTGTTCTTTACCAACAGCGATTGGAAATTGGTTAGGGTATCAGTTTGTGTGCAATTATTGGTTTTCTATGAATGGTATCAGATAGACACAGATGTTATGTTTACTGCACAGTCATAAGCATTGGTGCTCTCTATTCTTTTGTTTTGAGTGAAAGTTACATTTCCATTTAAAACAATTTGGATCAATATAATTAAAAATGGAATCAGTGGCTTTGCAAACAACATATAACAGCATCAGAGTGGTTGGTAAATAGTTATTGTTTATGTCAGACATATAGGATAAGCATGCAAAGGATACAGAGCTGCATGCCATTTTATAGTAAAGCAGACAAGCAGAGAAGCATTAAAGTGTCTACTGGAAGAAATTTCAAAATAAAATATTCAAATTTGTTATTTCAGGGTTCGTACGCTCCTTGAATTCTGACGGGGAATTTCAAGACCTTGAAAACCTTCGAGAATCAATAAAATGTGGTTCTGTTGACCAAAACTCCCTTGAAAACCTTTGAAAATCAAGCCATCAGCTCCAAAAATCTTTAATGTGACAAAAAGAAATGGCAGTTTGTTTTTCTGCGTTCAGGTTAATGAAAAACTATTTTAAAACAAATTTGTACAAACATCGTTGCGATCCTGGATCGTCTGTGATTTTACCAAGGGAGATAATTTGTAACTTTATCAACATTGGTGAAGTTACAAATTATCTCCCTTGGTTAAATTGCCGACTTTGAAAAAAAATTTTTCCATCAACCTGAACGCAGAAAAAAGCAAAGTGCCATTTCTTTTTTCAATTTTTAGGCAAGTAGTGTAGAGAGGTGACACAAAAATTTGACAATTTTCTTTCAAAAATTGTGTTTTGGGCTTTTTGTGCTCAAGAAAGTCTGTTGAAACCATCTGTGGTGTTCATTTTGTCTATTTTCACATTTTTCTTAGAAAAAATGACTTTGTTTGAGGGAGGTATGTGTGAAAATTGCTTAACTTCTTTATTTTCAAACGCCATTTTCTCAAAATCACTTTTTTCAACAACGGTTGATGTGAAGGAGTACACACAATATCTCTGGATGCAGACTAGCTAGCCTGGTAATTTTTTTTCTTTTGATCAGAAATGATTTCTGCATGCAATTATATTTTATTTATAAGTCAGAACAGCACGTATTTGCTATTTCTATTGGAATAATTCGAAAGCAGTGAAACGCGAAGCCTGATGGCCACCATATGGGAGAAAAAAATCTTGAAAAAAAGCAGTTTAGATATATAAGAATCCTTTTGTAATTGCATTACTGTAGCTTATTAAAACAGTATATAAAAATCCTTTAGTTTAACAAAACAGTATATAAAAATCCTTTTGTAATTGCATTACTATAGCTCAACAAAACAAGAAAAGTCATGTTTCAAGTGCTTTACATGTCTGCTATGATACAAATACAGTTCTTGTCATGAACCTTTTTTTTTTTTTTTCATTTTTCATCATTTTGCCCCCATTTGTGGTCCCCAAATCACACAAGAGCTTTGAAATCGCCCAAATATGTTATGTCCATGGTTTTTTTTTTTTTTAACATAAACAATAGAAAAAAATGGAGAAGTTTTAAAAGAACAGCGGTTTAATTTTCGTGCCACCTCTTGCCTTGAAATAAAATAAACGCTCCTTGAAAACTCCTTGAATTTTGTTGTTGGGAGTGTGTACAAACCCTGTATTTGCAAGAGTTTGAGACAACTGTTGCAGAGCTAAAGCACAAAGTAAATGAAAAATAGTACAATGGAAATCAGCTTCTTGTTGATTGTTTTTTAAATGTCTCAGCCATTTTCTACAAGGAGCTGATCTGGATAACATTTTTGCAAGAATTTTGCTTTATGTGGTGAACAAGTATATCTCGCAGCTTAATTTTTTTTCTTTGTCTCTCAATCAGTGTTGTGTGATTTATTTTAGTCTGTATTTGTAAACAGATTATTTTACGACAAAAGCAACATGCTAAAAGGAATCGTTTATAAAAAAAATGAAAGTTGACAGTTTGAGTTTTAACTCAAAACAGTTTGAATATTTTTTCATCCTCAAATGTTCTCCTAAGACAGTGCAAAAGCTTGAATAGCCATGCATGCTACTTGGTTGAGTCCTTTTCATTTCCACTGGTGATTCCTCCGTGCGTTGTTTACCTTTTTTTTTAAAATCTTTAGACACATTGTGCATTATTTTTTGATAGTATGCTTGAATTAGCCATGCAGAAAAGGCTGTATTTTTTCTGAAGGAGCAGATAAACAGGTGTGTTATGATATTGTTTATTGCAGTTATTCCCTAAAGGACTGGGGTTTTTTTTTTATTTTTTACTTTGCATCCTTTTGTGTTCCACACAAATCGTGCGGTATGGTTGACATTATATGCAGCTACTTGTCTTTAAACAAGCACTAGCTTAGTTGACTGTAGTGCTCAAATTGGCATGGGTACATATTTTATCGGAAATATAGTCATATGTCAGAGGTGTTATGTGTGGCAGAAACTGTCGTGAATCCCTTTGATGAATTATTAGATGCTGGAACGTGCACACCATGAGCGCAGATATTTTACTGGTGACTTTTTTTTTAAGACTTTCAAAATCATTATGGGCCTGGTTTTTTTTTAATTAAAAAAAAAAGGAAGAAAAAAAAGATAAGAGGAGTTACTCTTTCAAAGGAAATAATTTTATATGCTATCACATGAACTTTATCTTCTTCCTGTACTTGTCTTTTCCAAATTCCCTCTCTTCTTACTACAATTTTTGTCTTTTCTTTGTCAAGGCCCTTTCATTTGGAAGCATCTCCCACATCAACTTAGATATTCTGCCTCTCTTCTTTCTCCTGAATCACACTTGCAGACTTAACTCTATTCTTCTGATTGATGTTCAGAATATGTGCTGGTGTTGTTTGGGAGTATCATGTGGGCGTGGAGCTTGGATACTGTTTTGTCCCTCTGTTATTGTTTTTGTTTGAGAGGTTAGGGATGGGTGGGGAGAGGGCAGGGCATGGCGGTGGTATGCTTTGTAGTGGTTAAATGTTCGATTGTGGCATTCATTTTGTGTATTACTGGTTGTTCTTGTCTGTTTTGTAGTTTGTGTGTACTTGTGATTTAAAACACTTTTCGTTTGTTAGGCATGTTAATATCTTTAATGTTAATTGTAATAGTGATAGTATTTTTGATTAGTTAGTATAGAAATTGTCAAGTGTTTTAATCTTGTTAGTTTTAGGAAATTACTTTTGTGCATGCTTTTTTAACAATTTTGAAATACAACTTGAGCCCTGGGATGGCATTGTGGTCGATTTGGTTGTATGAAATACAACATGAAGTGTGATGCCCATGTTAGAAAACATATTCTCTGTCACCCACCTGCTTCTCTGACTGTTATATAGCACTGTTTGCAGGGCGTGGGGGAAGGAGACACCGCTCCGGGAGCAGCGGAGGAGGCGTCGTCCACCTCGCAGCCGCTGGTGTTTGGGGAGAACTTGTCAGGGAGGGTGACCCTGACCAACGGTTCCAGTGACCCCCTGCCTGACAATGGCCATGAGGAGGAGGAAGATAATGAAGCCCAAGCTGCCGGTGGGTGCTCCTCTCTTGGATGATTTGCCCTTCTTGCAGACTTGCCTCGGAAATATGGGGGATTTGCTGTGATGGTGATGGTTCTCTTCTGTTACTACGAAGTGCATTGTTACGATTTGTAGGAGTGTGCTTGGATTGCGGTATTACTTTTTAGTTTAGTTTTTTCACTTAATTCTGGTATATTGTAAGAAACCATCTGTTTTAATGAGGTGTGATTTTGCTTGCTTTTTATAATGTAGTTTGAGAGTTGACTTCAGTGAGGTGACAGTCCTGATATAGCCTGTTGTGCTCAGCTGGGCTGAAAGCAACATTATCTGTCTGTCTCTTTATGCATGCATAATCAGTCAGCCATTGAAAATGAATAAGAGTTAGACGGGCAGAAACAAGAACCAATCAGATTTCCTGTGTATTGATTCAGCTCCAGCAGCTCGAGGTGGTCAAACTCTGGAGGAGTCA
This sequence comes from Conus canariensis, assembly GCA_033310375.1. Lineage (NCBI taxonomy): Eukaryota > Metazoa > Mollusca > Gastropoda > Neogastropoda > Conidae > Conus > Conus canariensis. The sequence goes on from CM065719.1 coordinate 27,109,585, forward strand.
GCACGGGAATACCAAGCCAAGCACGACAACAAGGTGGACCTGAAGGAGGTGGAGGTGGTCACTGGGGAGGAGGATGAGTCTAATGTTTTACAGGTTTGTGCTTTCTGCTTGTTTGTAGGTGAAGTTGTGGGTTCGTGTTTCTCTAGGTGTGTAAGAAAGCTCTGCTATCAATTTTCATGTATTTTGCATGTGTTACAAAAGCTGCGGTTGCTTGAGGTATTTTTCCTTTGCACTGATCATTCACAACCAGTATTGTATTCTTTACAGTTATTCATGTAACATGTTGCCCCAGCCATTTATTTGTGCCTAAAACCATGTTCTTTTAAACTGTATTTGAGAAGAAAGCGAGTACTAGGGGAGAGAGAAAGAAAGAGTGGATTTCAGTTATGTGTTTAACCTTTTCGCAACGCGCCGTGCGATAGTGACAGCAACTCAGTCGACCGTTCATGACAAGCCGTTCCATGGTGACTGGAGCGCTGCTGTACTCCCTGGACATGCCGTGCCTCCGTGATGGCACAACTATAAAAAAAATTCCCTGTTCTCTTGTCTACGGTCTAAGGGATGCAGCTGCCCTAAATATTTAGAACAGGGTTCTAGCCACTGGAAGGGTAAGTTTACATGCACTAGCGATGACCTTTGTGGCCCCAGAGTAGTCCGAACAAAGAGACCCGTCTGGCACTGGGAATTTTTGCAAAAGGCACGTGTGGAATTTCCTGTTTCGCCAACTTATCGGGCAGAAGAAGAATGACATGGGGTGTTAGAATTGGTTCAGCAAAAGGGTTCAGAGGATGAGGGGGGTAAAGATGTACAAGTTTATCGAAAAGAATCTGAGCTTGATTTATTTGCTCTGTGTATTTAATAGTTAAGTCGTATCATCAGAAGCCAAAACAGTGAAAAGTGTGTACAGTGGGCAATGATTTATTTTCCTTTTTTTAAAAAGAAATTCACTTGGATTTCATACATTGAATACCTCAGGCTTTCTCTGCATCTATTCTAAACTCTTTTGCCAGACTCTGACTACTTAGAAAAACTGTTCATATTTGATTTTTTTTCCACCAAATAAAGAGAAAAGCATTTATGACTAAGTTGTTCCTTGTCAGTTACTGAATGCATAGACACCTGGTCATATTGTAGAATTTAGTAGCCATTTACAATACACAGGGAATTGTAATACAAACTTCTCTTGCAAGTGTTGTTTATAATGACAACTGTGCATGTCGGTCCAGCATGGCAAAGTTGTCGATGGTCCTCTTGTCTCCTGTGAGATCATACATAGGTTTAACAAAATGCTGACAGCAAGTGACTTGTGAGGTTTGGCATCAACACAGCCTAAATTCCCCATTTCTTCTTTAAATAAACATTTATTGTGTATGTCTTCAACTTTCAGTCCAATGGCAAGCTGTTTGTCTTTGACTGCGACACTCAGACATGGGTGGAGCGAGGCCGTGGTACCATCAGGCTGAATGACATGTCTCCCCAAAATTCCAGCTCTAACACCTTCCAGTCAAGATTAGGTCAGTATGAAGAACTGAATGTATATTTGTGCATGATCAACCATACTGGTATTTGTAGATGTTTGTCACAGAGCTTTGTCATGTTTAACCTCTGTTTTTATTTGAGCAGGAATTTAGCTTTGCTTCACAATGATAGGTGAATGATAAAGGTATTTCTTTTGAAAAGAAATGGTCAGTGCAAAGCAATGATTTCCTCTCTTGCAAATTATCTCGATGAACAGATTTTAAGTTTTGCGTCCAGTAATTTATGCTAATTCATTGCATAATTGTATCATTTGTTATTGAATTTTTTTTTTTACTACCTGTTTGACTAACTTTACTCGTTAGATATTATTAGTGTTAGTGGGTTACTCATGTATTTATTCAGACCATCACCTTGAATGATATTGTTGATGTCATCATATGGGGGATATTCATACATTTTGTGCATAATAATTATTACTATCAGTGTATGAATATTGTTACAGTTCTTCCTTGTGTTTATTTTGACATTGTTTGTATTCTAATGACAATTCTTCCATGTGATTATTTTGACATATTTGTATTCTGACAAAAAATACGAAGTTGAGGCATGTATTTCCTTTCATTTCTCTTATTTATCTCTACACTGTATTTAAAACGATGTGATCTTAAATAAACAGTAAACAAGTTGGGTATTTTTTGCTCCCATAAGAAAACCTAACACAGAGTAACTTTTATTCAAGACTGGCACAGCCTTTTAAACTTGAATAAAGTCAGACAAATACATAGACGAACAATCTAATAGTGGGGGAAAAAAACAAGCGCAGGCCAACAACTGAACTATCTTCATAGTAATGACTTGGCAAAGATTTGGACTTAAGGAGGGGGGGGGGGGGGGGGGGGGGGGGGGTAATTTGAAGATGGAGAAACTGGGAACATGAAATTAAGAAAATATGTTACAGATATGAAAACTCTTCACTAGCTGCATAAGGGAACCATCGCAACCTCTTTTGAAGGCAGATATATTTGTTGCGATGGTTCCCTTATGCAGCTAGTGAAGAGTTTTCATATCTGTAACATATTTTCTTAATTTCATGTTCCCAGTTTCTCCATCTTCAAATTACCCCCCCCCCCCCCCCCCCCTTTAAGTCCAAATCTTTGCCAAGTCATTACTATGAAGATAGTTCAGTTGTTGGCCTGCGCTTGTTTTTTCCCCCACTATTAGATTGTTCGTCTATGTATTTGTCTGACTTTATTCAAGTTTAAAAGGCTGTGCCAGTCTTGAATAAAAGTTACTCTGTGTTAGGTTTTCTTATGGGAGCAAAAAATACCCAACTTGTTTACTGTTTATCGTTTACTGTTCCCTGCCTCATTTCATTTCCGATTTTTGTGATCTTAAATGTTTATAAATGTTGTCCTTTTTTTTTTTTTTATAACGTATTAGGGATAATGTTGATTTAGTTGAAAGAACATGTTGTTTGGTGTGTGCCCAGTGATGAGGACACAGGGCAGCCTGAGGGTGATCCTGAACACCAAGATCTGGTCAGGCATGAACGTGGAGAGGGCCAGCACCAAGGCCATACGTATCACCGCCACAGACGTCGATCAGGCTGTCCGCGTTTTCCTTATCATGGTCAGTTCTCCAGTGCTCGTTGCCTTGTTGTCTGTTGTGTTCTCAGTGATTTGTGAAACGGTTTGAAGTATGTGCACACTTCAAACTCCTGCAGACGAAGAAGGCGTGTCTGTCTCACACATGGCGTCATTTTGCAGGGAATGTGTTTATATTCATATTTCATTTGTATGCCCCAAAGCTTGGAGTACACAATAATGCCATATTGGTGTTATTTATTAAGAACTAGACTTCTGTCTCCTGTTTTAGTATGAAGGTTAAATTGTCTGTTTTTGGTTTGGTTGGGTAAACTTGCTGGACTTCATAGGTGCGCTAGTCTGTGATGCTGTGAGGTGAACCATGGAAATAGACTAGGACTGTAAACTAGAAGCAGTAAACATGTAGTTGATTTTGCTCTGAAACAATAAAAACTGTTGATGTTTTTAGACTGAGGGTACAAGGGTTAAACTCCTACACTGTTATCATATACACATTCATGCACATAGAAAAAATATTTGGAGATGTAGATGGAGAAAGGCTGAGTTCCAGAACCAATGTGGATACTTAAAACAATTTTGTCCATGACAGACAATGACTAGAAAAAAAAATGTAATTAAATCAAGATGTGTGTATGGTTAAAGAAATATTTCCATTCACCATTCTATAAACATGGTGACAACTGAACATTTTGTTTATAACTTGCTGCGATAACTTAGAGGCAATAAAAAGAAAAATTCCCAGATGAGGATGATAGTGTTTGATGGCTTTGTCCGTGACAGACCAACCCCAAAGACCTGGAGAACCTGCTGCGTGCTATTGACTGGCGCATCCAACAGCTGAAGATCCATGAGGATTGGGACAAGGTGCCTGACCCCCTGCGCCACGGAGAGAAGAGGAAAGCCGATGTGGAGGCGGAGTCCCCACCCACCACCCAGTTCAAGCACAAGTCAGTCTGAGATCTGTTGTTTTGTGTGTGGGGTCTGTAATGGTCAACGGGTCGTTTGGGTTTTTTCCCTCTTGCTAAGTAACTTTAGAACTACAGGTAGGTTGTTGTTTTCAGATTTGCTCGTTTGTTTTATTGCACAAGATTTCTTTATGACTTCTTTATTTCAGTGTTGTTGAGCTTCACAATTTTTGTTTTTTCAATCTTGCCATCTTCTTATAACTTACCATAATGAAAAGTGAAACCTAGTGCATGCTTTGCTATATGAGAAAGACCAAATAAGACCTGACTCTTTGTGCCCTATGCATAAATGCATATGGGCCACCTGGGCATACATAATCTTCGTTCAAATCATGTTTAAGGTGTATTCCATTAAAGAATAACACCTCTGGTGGTCACAAAGAAGAAATGGTATTATGCCGGCTGCACACTGGCCATTCGTTTTTAACTCATTCGTACCTTTTTAAAGAGTGAAGAAGCTTTGTGGTGCATTCCATGTCATGTACCACTTACATTGAAACATATTCTTTTATTAGAGTGTTGGGTCTTGCATGATGTGAGACATAAACATTTTACAGCAGACTCCATGAAAACCTTGTTCAGAAATGTTCCACCTGATGTGATCTTTGAGTATCTGAGGGAGACTAACATTTTTCATCTGAGATTTTACAGTAGAAAGATTTTAAACAAAATTCTGGGTGTGTTTTTAGAGAGTGTATTTCAAAGGGCTGTGTGAATGAATGACTTGTGGTTTGACTTCAGCGAGGCGACAGCCCTGATATGTCCCTTTGGTGTCGGTAAGGCTGTAAGCAACATTACCTTACCTTACTATCCTCCTCATTGATCAGCATAAAAAGTCTCAAATTCTGTGGCCCTTCATGCCCTGCTGTCATGGTGAGCTCTGTTTGGATTGCCTCTCCGTCTGTGGCCTTGGTTTTGATTCTGTTGGGGTTGCTGGTATCGTCAGATTCATGGAGACTGTCCGTGAGTGGATGTGGTGGTGCTGTCTGGAGGGAGAGTTCACACACGTGTTCTGCGACTAAGCAATTATCATCTTCAGTAGGGGGCTTAGTAGGTGTCCTGCATACATTGGATCAGAACAGGCGCCACTGAACACCATCACAGTGACTCGGCAGCAGTGCAGTGTCCCCCTCTGGAGAGTTGGCTCCCCATGACTTGACACTGACTGATGCTGTGGACTGTTGTTGTTGGGCTGTGGATGGGGGGTCACAATGAGTGGCATAGGTGCAATGCTACCGAGGTGGGGCAGCAAAAACAACAACAAAGAAAACAGTTCAAAGAAATTTGTCTATTACTTGTTTGTAGTGTCAGTGTTTGGCATTTCTGACAACATGTAGACACTTTGTTGTTCTTCTCATGATTATTATGTAATTACAGAAACACTTATGAGCTGTAACCAGTTCAGAATTCTGTTAAGAATGATGGTTTTTAAGATGAATTGATAAGTATGTGGATATGTAGCCCTGTCTAACAGACTTTGTACTTCAGATTGTGGTGTTGTAGGAAAGTTGAAGGAGTGAGCGGCAACCTACGCAAAGAAGAATCGGACAGCAGTGTTCAGGACCCAGAGACAGAAGGTGTGTGTTTTATCTATTTCTGAAATGGCAAGTCATTCTCTTTTTTTTTTTTTATCTCTTTCTGAAAAGCTGGGGCTGTTCTTGTATTTCATTATATTATGCTTAATATTATTATTTTATATTGTGCTACATTATATTTTACCATATTTGTTATCTCTCTGAAGAAGTAGGGTCTGTTTTCTGTTTATTACATTATACTTAATATTATTTCATATTGTGCTACATTATATTTTATCACATTCAATAATGTTACTTGCAAAGACTCGACCCTCTCTGCTTCACACAACATAGAAGCTCACACAGTCGGTCACACACACATGTGCGTGCGTGCACACACACATACACACACTCTCTGCAGTTACTAATATTGATATATCATCACCATACCAGTGCTATAGATTACATCCCAAAACACAGATGACTTTAACACATAAGTAGAAAATTAGGAAAAAAAGAAGTAACGGTGACACTCAAAACATGGGGATGGCAAGAGGAAATGTGCTTCGCATGTTAGATCATGAAGACTTTGCTTCGCATGTTAGATAATATAATGAAGACTTTTTATCTATTTCATACTTTTTTCATACTCACATGTTCAAAATGGTATGTTGTTGCTTTTTGAACACAAGTGCAAGGGAAAAAAAGATACAAACAGAAAATTATCTTGATGTAGACGAGAGGATTTTGTGCCGTTAGACATGGCCAGATTGGCCATGAGGCACACTGGTAGTGTTGGTGTTCAGGTGGAAAAAAGGACGATGGAGCAAGATCAATATTTATCAGTTGGGTTGCGAGTTTAGTGTACAGAACAGAGTTCATTTACCAGTAATCTACAGTGCGGGTCTTCTTCACAATGGACCCAAGTGACCTGGCACTGTTTCATGTCGAAGGACACTGTCGATGGTTTCCTCATCACACAGATGTGTGGTGACAGGTAAAGCACTCTGCTACAACGTAGCCACCTCAGGATGATAGATCATTTATTGATAGGACTTTTTCAGCTGAAGTAGGCTTTGCAACTGAGGAGTAGCTTTAAATGTGAAAATGAGGAGGAAAGTTCTTCACACTCCTAAACCTCTCAAACATACAGAGTTGTCATAATCATCCCCAATTTGTTTTTTGACAGCACATTCCTCCTTATCACTCTGTTGATCATTAACAGGCATACTCTGATCAAAAGCACCTTTACCCACCTCCTCATCACTTGCTTTTGTGTCAAAGTCATTCTCCTGCAGTTTGATTTCAATTGAAACAAGCTTGTATACTGAATCCAACAAATCATATTAGTCTACCTTAATTAAATCAGCCTTTTCATCATATCCTTCTGTGTGGAGCACCAATGAGATTCTTACATAATTTACCCTTCCAGATTTCAGAGTCTTCTTGCCACCATATTGAAAAGATGTAAAATTGCTGCATAGCAACTCAAAAAAATCTACTGAAACAACACTTCTTGTCTTGGGAAAGGGTCTAAAGGAAGCAGTCTATGTGAAAGGAGCAGTAGCTGCTTTTCCAGCAGGAGTTTCTCACAAATGTGGCATATCCTGTGAATGAACGTATGATATTTTCCAACAGCAATCGATTGCCTCTGTGACGTGAAACAATGTAAACAGTGATTTTAGCAAGACGCCGTCGTGACTTCATGACAGAAGGAACTGACTCGGGGAAGGAAGCAGGTCAACATGAAGAATAGTTGGAAGAGGGACCTGGTGTGTCCTTCAGTTGCTTTTGTTTTTTTCCTTTTAGATTTCAGTTTGTGCATTTCATACAGAAGTTAATCTAGTAATAACAGGACTGTGGTTTTCTTCCTCCTCCCCCCCTTTTTTTTTTTTTTTTTTTTTTTTTGAAGAGAAAAATTTGTTAATATGATAAACATCTTGGTTGATTTTTACGGAATCCACACTTACGTTAAAATTTTTGTTATTGCAGCATCCTGTGAGAGCCAGGCCTCCTCATTGACTGTCAAATCGGAGTCGGACTGAAATGCAGCTGAAAGGAACCTTACCTGAGCAAACCATGTGGTGCATGCTGTCCAGAAAGACGTGGGGGTATTGGCTCTGTTTTGAAACGCTTCGTAACGATAGTGGCCATGTGATTGTTGGAGTGAACATGGCTGCTGTGAAGGACTTACCTAGTAACTAAGAGGAATGACTGCCTGGCTGTTGCTGTGCACATCACACGCCTGTGTGTTTTGGGCAGCCTCCGACCTGTAAATCAAGCTGAGAGAAAAGCAGGAACAGGGGTGTAGGACTTGACTATGGCAATCTCAAGCCAATGGATGCCTTGTTTTGTTGTTTATACCATGCATCACTTTGGACATCCAGCCTGTTGGGTGCTGCCACTGCTCACAGTTGCGTGTGTTTGGGCTATAGCTTCCAGTGTGTGTTGATGTGGAGATTGCCCACAGGTATTGTGAAAATAATCGAGCAGTCTAGAGAGTGGAAGGGGAAAAAAATCCGTACCATCAGAAACCCTGTATATTTGTTTCTAGGCAACTGTGAGGCAAGCTGGTACGTGAGAAAGTGTGGCACCCTATAAGCATTAGTTTCATTTATGTGTCGCAGTGACTGTCAAGTCTGTTGAAGTTTTTGAGGTCTATTGTGTAAAAAGGAAACTAAACTGTTATAGAATTACACCCTCCACTGCTTGAACTGGAGAGTTTTCAGTTCTGAATGTTACAAAAATTGTATATCCTTGGTGTGGGAAAATTGGGTAGTTTTCAGTATGTTACCAAAAAGATAAGGTTCTTGAAAAACGGAGAATATTTGACAATACAGGCTTAGCACCTGTGGTTGAGACTTGAATTTTTGACATGATAGGTTTCAGTGTTGTATGGGAAAGGTGTGGACATTTGAAAATTATTTAGTCCATAGAGAGAAATCAAACCATGTTGTGTAAGGCAACAGACTGTGGGCAGATTGTCATACTTAAAAGTTTGTATGATTTTATTCACTGGAGCAGTGTTCAGCAGTTCATTCTTCTTAGTTCTGATAGTTGAAACAGTCTTGCTCACTTCCGCTGCAATAGTTACCATTGCAGTAGGCAAATCACAATGCCAGTGAAATGTGTTCAGGTGCCCCTTGTCAAGGATTGGTGTACACTAGGTGTACATGTGTATGTAAATATGTGAAACAGATGACGTTGTGGACGTTTGTCCAACAGTGATTGAGTGACTGTGGAATGAAAGAGGCCTGACTTCATTGGTTCTTAAATGTGTTTTTCAAATAGACATTATTCCAATGACTGCTTTGAAGTTTTTCTGCAAAGAAGGGAATATGAATTTGAATAGAGAATTTCCTGCCTTTTCAGGACCCTTTTTATGACGATGACCACTCACCCTTTCTCTGCTATGGCAACTCTAGCACTGAATCAGTGTAGTTTAGAACAGCGTCGCTGTAAGCTGGCATTTCACCATGCTAGTAAGATTCTGGCAGCGTCTGAAAAAAGAATTCACCATCCTTCGACAGTCTTCAGTCCTAACCACTTCTACCACTTTGTTCCAGTGCACAGAAGCATAAAAGAAAACAAATGGGGGGGGGGGGGGGGGAGGATAAGGAAGATAAGTTCACCTTGGAGCTCTTGAATGGAGACTTGATCTAATAACAGTCGTTGGCCATACCAGTTTGTTATACCCCCTGAACTAAGTTTTGTTTTCCATCCCTATGAGAGTATTCCTATCTCCTTTCGGTATTGATTATTGTAGTATTCCCATCAGCCCTTTTTTTTTTTTTATCATAGTTTTTTTGCTGTTTTTTTTTTTTTTTTTTCTTTCTTTTCATTTAAATACTGAGAACGTACATCTTTTGTATTGAGCTTTTATAATCGAAACGTATAGTAGGAAGAAAGCCACACTCTAAACAATATTATTGGAGTGTCAGGGAAGGGATGTTGGGTAGGAGATGCTGAAAAGTGGCATAGGGGAAGAGGGTTGGGCACAGGAGGAGTGGAGGATTGATGTGTACGTCACGTCTTTGTTTTGTGGAAATAGGGGGACTAAGGCAGAGACGGTGCTGAGCATGCGTAATGTTGAACTGGCTGTTGGAATAGCTGTTCTGCAGTTTTCAGTATTACAAGGAAATTGTCTGCAGTGGAGTCCCCTCTTGTCTCGGCATTATTACAGTGGGTTTTTATGGGATTTTTTTCCTTTCCGTTCAGTTTTAAATGGAGATGCTTTGCTGTTATTGCAATGATGAGTAGCAAGTATCTTGAATGAAACTTTGAGATACGACCATAGAAGTTATCCGCTTGAGTTGTGCCAAACACATTTCTGTGAGCGTTTTCCCTTCCCACCAACTTGATGCATGTCAGTGTCGGAGGGCAATTGTTGATTTCTCTTCTTCAGCAATACAAGGATTAAAGCAGAATGTGAAAAGGTGGAGTCCAGCATGGAATGGTTGTTTTAAATCTTGCCTGTGAATGCAAGGAATGAAGCGGAGTAGAATGGTGGGATCTCTCAAAGGTGTATCAAGTCTGGCACTGCAGCACAGTAGTGTTGTCGGTAAGGGGTTTAGCTGGCTCGGTCCTTTGTGTATGAACCAACCACCACCAAAGTGGCCCTGTAACTGTGCAGCGTCTCCTCCGGAGTATGACCTCCAAAAGACCAGATTTCGATAGCATACTACAAATTAGCAACTTGATTGAACAACTCTAAAGTAGGATATGATATACATACCTGAGCATCAAACAATCAGAATATATTAGAAAAAATTTGGAGGTTTGGTTTTTTTTTTTTTTTTTCAAATGTTCATCATTCTTATATTACGAAACAGGCAGCTTGCACTTCAAGGCTGAATTAAGTGGCATTTTCTTGGCAGAGAATGGTAATTATTGAATACATTTTTTTTTTTTTCAAAGAGAGACCCAGATTGTTCAACGATTGAAAAGACGTGTTCATGAATGAATAAAACCATGCTAACATTTGAGACTTCTGCGAGGATGTGTGGATGCAGAGCTGAGGAAATTTGGTTTGATAACCACATTGTTTCTAAATCATTTTTGCTACACACCTTTATTTTGTCAGCTCATTCCTAACAAAATGACACTATTCTACAATTTTTTCTTCTACCCCCTTTGAGGTATTTTTTCAGTACTGACCTGGAATCCCCATACACAGCGTTGACAGCAGTCTGTGTGTGGTTGTATTGAAAATAAGATGCGGCAGTTAGCGCTGTGTGTGAAAAGGGTTAAACTGAAGATTTTGGTTTTTTCCTGTGTTGTCTGATAAGATTTTTTTTTTTTTTAAAAGAAAGAAACCCTGTGACTGTCATTTCCATGGAAATGTCATGAAGGAATTCACATTTGAAAAAGGATAGGGGTAAATATGACCATGACATGAGGACATACAGTATGTACAATGGTACAAAGTGACTTCCAGTGAAGATGATCTCTTCCATGGAGCTTATTGTTGCTAACGGTTAGTGGCACACAATACGTTTCTGGAGCTTCAGGATTGATGGTGACCAAACTTCAAACCATAATCAATGAGTACTTGTAAATTGCAAAACTGTCTTTTTACACAATACTGGCACATAGTGGCAACATTTCATACAACAGCATAAAAACCACACAGCTACACTTTTTTTTTTTTGCACAGTGTCTACATTTCATGCCATTTCCTGAAGTTGACAAACATTCTTTTTTTTTTAACATTCTTTTTCTTAACAAACTCATTGTCACCAAACACCATCCATGTGACAGGGCACTTCCATGTTCATGAACAGGGATGAAGAAAGAGCTTTCTATTTGAAACAATTTTGATTTGGGATGTAGAAACGGAAAAAAAAAAAAAAAAATTTCAAAAATTTTTTTTTGTGGGAATCACATCTCAGCTTATCTGATAAACTGTGTTTCATTTCATCATTTGGCACATCCTTGCCTCATAATGAATTCAGTCATAATGAGAAAGGAGGCTGAATTTGCCTCCTAGTTTATGGTAAATTGAGATGGAAGCTTGATAGAGCTAGATTGTTCAAGTTTTTTTTTTCTTTCATCTGCATTCTTGCAAGCAGATTTCAGTGAGATGTGTTAAAACTTTGTGAATACAATCCCAAATAAAGTTGCCTGCCAGAACTCTGTCATGGCTACTCTTTTGTGTGTAGGGAGCTGGTGGCTACCCATGAAAACTGCCCTTTCTTCACACCTGAAAACTGCCCTTTCTTCACACCTGAAAACTGCCTTTCTTCACACCTGACCCATGACTTTCCACGTTTTCTTCCAAAAGGAAAATGACATTACAAAAACAGAAGTTCATGCATGATTAAAAAAAATTCAAAAGCTGGTGTACAGCAAAAAGATAAAAGCAAGCAAACCAGTGAAAGAAAAACAGTAAAAGTGTGACACATAGAAAAAAGCTTAAAAAAAGAGAAAAATATGGTTTTTGAAAAAAATTAAAGGCAATTTTAACTACTTGCACCAGCATCTGCTCAGATTTCCAGCTAACATCCAGGATGACTGGGGAAACACAATAATTGTATAAATGACATTTCTGCTCACACATGGCAACAAATAATTTGGTGTTCATGAGTAACGTGAACATTCTAGAGTGTAAATATGCTGGGATACTTCACATTTGTATAACATGAAAAGTAAAAATTATTCATATAACACGTTCAAATGTTAAAGCAAGTACTGGTACAAAACACATCCTATCAACCAGACACATGCAACTGACCAGATTGGCTGTAAAAGCTCAAACAAAAAACATTTGCATGGATGCTGACAGTCAAAAACAGATACTGGCAATCAATCTACAAAATATCCAGTCTAACTAAATGCAAACAAGACGGACATAACATTCATTTAAACTCTTGGATGAACTTAAGCCGCAGATACAAGACGACACTGTGTAAACGAAAAAAATCACATTGTGCCACCATGATTCAGTTTTTGCAGGACATGAATTCTCTTCAGTTATGGAACAAGAGACACTTGTGGATACAGACTTCACAATCAGCAATAAGGACAAGCCAGCTCCTGTCTGTAACAACACTTGTTCCCATGGCATGCTCATGTTTTACACTGTATTTGTACCCTATTTCAATTTTCTTGTTCAAATATACAGCTAAAAAAATGTTCCAAGTTTTGCTTTTGTTTGAGCATACTTCATGTTCTTGACATAGAAACTTCATGTTCTTATCATAGAAAAATAAGTTGAAACAAGTGTAATTAGTTACCCCCTGACAGGCTCCAAGGTTTACACTTTTGTAGTTAATTTGTGAGAGAATTACATTTTAAAACTTTGGAAACTGACGTCAGAAGACAGATACTATCTGAATGAAAATGTTGCATTTCTTTTTTTATAAACGGCAAAGAATTTGTTGCATTTAATCATTCCCTCCGCTGAAGTATCCAAGACATCTGTTTGCAACATGGTACTCAATTCAACTTTTTCTTTCGTATCAAAGTTAGCACCAATAAGCATACACAACAGTACAGACAGAGCGCATTCAGAAGATGACAACTCTTTGATCAAACTCGACCTACATGATCTTGAGGCCTTGTCCAGCCAAATTCCACAAAGTGAAGCACTCTGAGGATATGGGAACCCTGTCTCCAACAATCTGTCCATATCGTGAGACATTCCCCATCATATCTTGGTCTCTTCAGACTGCTCTGATCATGTAAACTCCAACTACATACAGCTTTTTTTGCAAGTGACCTCTGACCCTGAACACCATCCTTCGTCATTTAAGTCAACTGGAGTTTCCCAGTTCCAGTAACATGTCACTCTGTCATCAGACTTGCGTAGGATTTCTGGTCGGACAGCATCTTCATGTACACAGCATGCTTTTGCTCATGGTACCTGTTAGAAGACAAACCAATCGTCATGGTACCTGTAAGAAGACAAACCAATCGTTCCTCATGGAATAGTATCTCCCAACGAACATCCTTCCAGATAGGACTCCCTCCCTGAACAGATTTTAATGAAACTCTCTGTCCACACTTCCTTTACCTCCCATTCAAGCCCCTTGCTCCCACCTTCCTCTTCCAAATCTTCTTCCCTCCTGCAACACCCCACCCCCTACACACACTCTCCCTCCCCTTCTCCTTTTCAGGGTCCAATCGTAAAGGATTTCTTACAGTTACTGGTGATTTCTATCATAGTGCTTTGTCAAGGGAAGCAGTATTGAAGTGAAGAAATTAACTGTCTTTCCATCGTCCACAGTTACGTAATGCTTGCACATCTACACTCGCACACACACACGAAAAATGGTATTTGACTGAAAAAGATCAGTACATGAAAACTGCAAAGCCAAACCGTACAATCAAATTTCTCATTAAGCGATGGTCTTTAACTTACAGCAGCAAATGGAAACCAGAAGGATGATGCTGATTAACATTACACAGCAAAGTTTCCTTATAGTTGCCTTTAATTAAATTCCTTAAGAAATTATCCCTGTAATCACCTGCCCTCCCCTGGCTGCAAGCAGCTGAAAACTATTTGCTATTAAACTTGCAAGGCTGGAACTGTGAACTAGTAAACCAACTACTATAATGTATACACCATTGAAATATGAGAAGAAACCTTAAATGAAAATACATGCACAAATCAAAACTGAACATCGGCATGCTTGTGATGCCAAGTGCTAATTGTGATGTTCTGACTGCAAGTAGGTGTTCAGCCAATGTGGCAATGACTTCTTTTCCCTGAGACCAGTACCTTCATTGAAGGTTGAGTTTGAAAGATATCTGGTTTAAGAATCATTTGTAACAACATTTGTGAAAGTTTTATAAATCTGCTTCAGATTACATGTGATTTGTAGGTTTATATTTTCATCACCATGAAGCAAAGCTGCATTTAATTGTTGCCACAGTAACTGGGAACTGGATGGTCAGACTTTCTCCCAGCGAGACCATGCTTTCAACCATGACAAGTAAGTCAGTGATGAGTTTTTAGAACCTTCATTATGTCATTTTCAACAAGTTTTGAAAATGATGAAAACAAATTCCAAACATCATATGTTGATACTTTGATGTTATAAATCTTTGATACCTTAATGTTATAAATCTTTTTCAATCTGCAACTGAGAGATGACAGATTACCTTAACACCAAATTTCTACCAAGTAGTCCCAGACACTGGCATCAACATGAAAAACATTTCCTTGGATTTTAACTCTGATCACAGATGAACAAGGAAGGTCAAAACAACACAGGAAGGTTTGATCATTTCATCTTTCACAACAAGCAAAACCATACAACTGACCGTTTCTCAGATGCTTGAGGCTTGACCACTTTGCCACTTCCTCCCATTGCCAGCATAGCGTCCTGAACAACAACACAACAGTACCAGGTATCATGTGCAGAAATATAAAGAACCACGCACTGGTCAAATTGCTGACCATTTTTTGTCACATTTTATCACATTGTTGGTGAGAAGTGGAATAACTGAAAATCAATTTCCCAGTTGATCCATTTTAGCACATTTATTTACATACACTGTCATGGAAAACTATAGATGGTCAATATCAAATGCATTATATAATATTGATAAATCTCTTATTTCAAGAAAGGAACTAAGTTTTGAGGACACAGAGCTGCCTTGGCAAAGTGGTTAGCAAGGTGTACTTCCAGATAAGTCTGTAGGGTTAATTCCCACCAGAACCATATACTTGAGAGCACTTGTTGGAACCCTGTTAGAACCATTTTCATATCAATAAGATTTTTCAGTCCCAGCAAGCTCTCGTTCTCTGAGAGTGTTGCACAGTTTTCCTGATCAGCTTGCTGCAGGTGTCTACATCTTTGGGGTCCTGGCTGACCTGAGGTATGGAAGCAAGATATTTGTCATATACCTGTGTCATGCAGTTTCAGACTACAATGAAACTATTTACACTGATCATCGAAAGGAGAAAAAAAAGTCGTCACATTTTATGGCCCTTCATGATCTGCTCTCGTGGCGATTTTGGTTTTGATTTCTGTTTTCAAATTCTTGCCTGTGTTACAATTGTGTAAAAGCGTTCTGTGTTGACACACATGGGGATTGTCCTTGGAGAAATACGATGTCAATCTCTCCAAAGTGAACGAAAAAATTCCAGCTTCTGACTAAGCAAGAACTGCTTTCAGCAGGAATTCAGCAGCTGCTGTCCAGAGTCAATCACAAGATGCATCACTGGACACCTCACAGCAGTGCAGGGTTGCCTCTATTGAGTGACCTCATGGTGATCTCCATACTGGCAGTTTCTTCTGAACTGCAGGTAGATGATCCTGAATGTGATGATGTACGAAGTAAAACAGGTGCAACAAATCTATATTGCTGAAGGCAAAGAAATACGTCACCTATCTGCAAGAAACGATCTTTCTTTTAGTGTACAACATGTTATCTGTACAAGACCATCTGTCTTTCAATATATTGCATAACATATACACAAAACATCTTTCTTTCAATATACTGCATTGTCTCATCTGCAAAGGGCCATCTTTCTTTCAGAGTGTTGCATGATGTTGGCCAGAGATGATCTATTTTTTTAGTAAGTTGCATGACGTCTGCAAGAGAACATCTTTCCCTAAGTATGTTACATGATGTCAGTAAAAGACCATCTTTCTTTCAAGATGTCTGCAAGATAAAATCATTCTTTCAATATGCTGTATGCTGCATGAAAGATACAAAAAAATATTTCTTACATGTTAATATGTTGTCTGAAAAGAGATCATCTTTCATTTCAATATGTCGTCTGCTTGAGGCCTTCTTTCTTTCAGTATACTGAATGTTGTCTAAAGCAGACAAGCGTTCTTTCCTTTGTCATTACATTCCTTTGTGGTTAAACTCACCTGAGTGTTGGAAAAACTGCCTGAAGCCCGTGCTCCCAAAATGGCCGCCCCAAGTAAAACCGACTCCTTAGCATCTGGCAGAATGACAGGAAGACCTGGGGAGGAAGTCAGGTGATATGCTGTTAGCATTATGCACTGAAAATACATCAGACTCCACTAGAAACAGCCTCCTATACCCATTCACCACTAAGTAAACCACAAGTTACATGCTCATGTGTGTGTGCATGCATGTGTCCATGCATGCATGTGCTTGTGCATGTGTGTGTGTGTGCGAGTGTGTGTGCGTGTGTCTGTGTATTCATATGCATGTCAGCACTCATGTGTGTAAAGAAATTGGTCTGTAATGATCGTTAATATTAACAGTGAACATAGATCTCTGATTCAAGTCACCTGAACAAGTCAACTGACCCTTCTTTCCTTGATGCTCAGAAAACATATTTTCTTAAGACTTAGTACTTAGAATATTTCTTAATATTGTCAGTAAGTAGAATACTATTTTTAAAGTCTGTTATTGATCAGAAATATATTTTTTAGAAAGTTAGGTATTAAAAACCATACTTTTTTTATCGTTGTTTGAAGTAACTTTCTGTGTTTCTAAGTGTGACTGTTCATGCCCTTTACATTACCCACCCAGAGCATCAGCGTGTGTCTGCACGAACAGCGAGTTCTTCCGCAATCCTCCACACACATACAAAATCTTGATGTCGTGACCGTTGCGATTCATCTCTTCCAGAATGTGTCTGGTTCCGTACTGAAACAAAACGGGTCGCCAGTTCTCAAACTCTGCAGGAAGCTTGCTGATTGTCAGAAGAACACGGAGTCTCTCACCAATAAAAACCACCAGATATGGAAGACTCCTCACTGATCCACTTGATCAGTCACTATCTATCACATGTTATCTCCTGACCACAAGGATGTAGGGATGCCACAATGCACACAGGATTTAAAGCAGAAAGATGGCCAAGTTGATTAGTTTACATGCTTAGGAAGTGGTCAGAGTGCCGGTCTTTTGAATGAGATGGTAAACCAAGGTACCTTGCCCAGCAGGTGTTTAGCACACACAAATTATCCCCACAGCAACAAAAGAAGTATCCATGGCAAAATTCAAAAGGGAAATTCCTTTTTGTAGGGAAACAAAAATCTAAGCAGTAACAAAAGAAAAGAAAAAGGTATGGGTGACACAGAGATGTGAGCCTCCAGAGACTGAAACAAGGAGCACTTAGTATGGCAAACTCGCTGACACAAAAAGGCTTAAAATTTCTTGTAACCATTGTTTTGCTTGTTATACATCTTTCGTTCTCCTAGTCTCTTTCTCTTTTTTCACAGTGTGTGTGTGTGTGTGAATAATGAATCTGTAAAGATGGTCTCTACCTAAATAATTGCTAATCATTGTTCTTTTCTGAACAGAAGAATGAACTGATTTTAAATGTGGTCCCAGCAGAAACTGGACATGACTTGTGCTTTGCTGGCTGCACAAGGTGTTCATCACTACATTGTCATTCTTTCTTCCCTTGGTAATCTTCAAGTCATGACACTGGGGACAGAAGAAAGGCCAATCACTGTGAACCCTGCAGTAGAAAACATGATTCATGAAGATGACTTTCTTGCAAAGTCAGTACATTGTATAAACTGAAGTGGAAAGCCAACAAAAGACCTGGAAGTTACTTTTTGTTCAGTAACCATCAAGCTTTTACTTTACTCCGTTCTATTTGAGCGGCACAACTTTGTACAGAAGCAAAGCATGTAGCACCTTTTTTTCCCCTCTCGGATAATTGTAGCTTTGCCATAAAATAGGGATTCATGGCAATAGTCATAAAAAAGGAGTTGTTCCAGTCACATTGGGGCAGTTGGCATCTTGGTCATGCTGAAGTACGGCGACGCACTGTCTACAGAGAGAACATCCGGAATTTCACACGGAGAAAATCGTTTAGAGAATACAGTGCCGGTGTAGCTGATTGAATATTCACTACAGCATTGAACAGGTGAACAACACAGTGCTTATCTCTTCTCCAAGAATCAATCCATACAGGAGGAGAGAGACAAAACTGATTTCACACTAAAATAAATGTGTCACCACATGGAATCTTCTACACCATGATCTCTGTCCACAATGAAGCCTTTTTTTTTTTTTTTTTTTGCTATACACCCACTCAACCATTCTCAAAAAGCATCTTCACTCAACCATTCTCAAAAAACATCTCCACTCAACCATTCTCAAAAAAACATCTCCACTCAACCATTCTCAAAAAGCAATCTACCAAAAGCATGTCAAAGAGCAGCAATGTTTCGACAAAATTGAATCTGTTCAAGACTTACATCCAAATACTACGTGCCCAGACTTTCTCCTTGTTACGTTTTTTTCCTGTTCTACGATATCTAAATACTACGTGCCCAGACTTCTCCTTGTTACGTTTTTTCCTGTCTACGATATCTAAATACTACGTGCCAGACTTTCTCCTTGTTCGTTTTTTTCCTGTTCTACGTATCAAATACTACGCCCAGACTTTCTCCTTGTTACGTTTTTTTCTGTTCTTCACGATATCTAAATACTACGTGCCCAGACTTTCTCCTTGTTACGTTTTTTTCCTGTTCTACGATCTGGTCCCTCATAGTGGTGCTACTCACAACAGGGCACACAGCTTCTTGCCAAAACACAGCCACACCCTGATTCTTTCAGCTGCAGTTCCACCACCAGCAATCTTCTGGGAGCTGTCACTGTCATATCATGTGGTTTCCCCGAAGATGGGAGTATGGCCGCCTTAATGGCAGGATAAAAAAAGTCATACACACAAAACTCCACTGCCTGTCTGTACAGGCAGTGTCCGCAGGAGTATCAGCCTGCGTACGCAGAAAGAAAGAAAGAAAGAAATCTCATGTGGCCACTCAGCTGATTCCCTGATTTTCACCATTCCCTCACTAGCAAACCACTTTCCTCGATTCCCTTTAGCTGCTGACTGTTAAAGTTCAAAGTTCACAGCTGGTCTTCACTGCATTATCTCTCAGTTAGAAAAATCCTCCAATAAATCTTGAATCAAGATACCTTCCCAAATAAAAACCACATGCGGGAAGAAAGTGTTTCCTTTTCAAAAGGACTTAAAATCTACCTCACAAAATTTCAACATAACACGTTTCTCTCAATTATTTAGCCCAGGTACAGCTGAAATAACAAATGCTTAGTACTGATTACAAGCTGCTACAGGCAGACGCCAGGAGAACGGACTACGTCACTCACAGTGAGGGCTTGTACAGTGGCCAGATAGAGACGTGCCAAATCTTCCTCCCTGCTGGATAGCGTCAGTCCGCACACCTGCACACAGTAGTACACACACATGCTCATCACCTGTTGATCTTCACAACACAGCATGACACTTGCAGGAAAAATGTTATCAGGTATAACATTTCCAAGGATTTTCAAATAAAATGCAAATCCTACCACTAAAGGTTGGACCAGTTCAAAATATCATGGATATAGACTGAAATGGTTGTTGTTTTTTCTTTCAAAACCCTCCATTTGATGAACTAGTATGTATTAAGCTGCACAGTACCGCATACTTTCAGCCAGTAAGTTACCATCACCAAAAGTGTCTTTCGATGGTACAGCATAACACAAATAATACCACTACTATACATCCATTCAAACACAACTATTTTGACATTTCATTAGAGATTTGCCACAGAAACCACTGAACTCATCATTCGTGATTAAAATGTACGAATCAGTGCTTTCTGATGTGACAACACGGCAACCTTAGAAGGGCAGCAGCTTTTTTCCCATTCCAGAGTCTAAAGCACTACCTTAAAGGACATATCAAAAGTCAAAAATAACTTTGCAGCAGCACTGCTTAAAGTATGTGGCACATATGCTCTGACACAGTTGCCAGAACAGCCGGCCTCTGAACGTCGGCTGGGCTATAACCAACATGAATGGAATTGAACTTTCTTTTCCTCTTGGCTTTTGCAGGGCACTATGATTTTGCCAACCCCTCCAGGTAAACATCAGGTTGGGTTATGACCTGGTTGAAGAAGTGTAAATAACGTGAGCCATGTGCACCTCACTGCTCCCCATCCTCACCTACCATGCCCCTCATGGAGGGATCGGCCAGAGGGGAGCGGTTGCCATGGAAATCAGGAAAGACGTGCAGGTGTCTGGTCAGGTGACTCAGTGGCATTCCCTCTTTTAGAGCTGCTTTTTCCAACACGCTGTTCAGGTACTGGTACACATGCACCCCGCTGCGAATAATCAAACATGGTTCATGTCCTGGTACACAAACATGCCTCTGCAAACTGTCAGACACGGATTAGTTCAGATACTGGTATGCATGCACTGCCTACAAACTGTCAATCACTATTTTCAGGTATTTGTATAAATACTCCTATCCCTTTCCCCCACCCTACTCCTACCGATTGCCAAACAACACACTGACTGAGAATTTTACAGAGCCTCCATTAACTTTTCATCACAATACAGTCGAAGTTGAAAACCCTTCAGGTCAACGAAGGATACCCCATCCCCTGGCTGGCTGGGGTCCCTGATCTCGGATTGGAAATCCATTTTGAACTGGGCTTTCCTCAGAAAGTAACTGAGAGGTGAGAGAATCAGCCGCCAGCCTCTGGAGTTCTTTGGGATGAGGAGCAGCCAAGAACAGAATCCCTGAGTGGGATTTACTCATACCCAGACCGTTCTCTTGAGAAGGTCTTGAACCTGCTGTCAAAGAACTGTCAGCTGCTCAGAAGGTGCAGGCATTGACCAAGATGAAGAACAAATGGAGAGCGTTGCCCTGTCCAAGGGAGGTGGTTTCCCTTCTCGAGCATCGAGATTATCCTTGTGTTCAGTCCCCAATGCGGCAATTGATAAGCATGCTTAGGTAGGCTGCAGGCCCATGGAGGTAGTACTGCTCACGAGGTATGGCAGGACTCCTGGCCTGGGTGGACTACCCCTGCCAAGAGACCCATTAAGTGCCAGCTATATAGGCAACAAATTACGAAATCTAGATGCAAACTGAAATGTTAGTCACAGTACATTCACTTCACTTACAGTTTTTCTGCGTTGGACTTGGCTGTGTTGTAAGCAGAATGGCCCTCAACAACAAAGTC
This sequence comes from Conus canariensis, assembly GCA_033310375.1. Taxonomy (NCBI): domain Eukaryota; kingdom Metazoa; phylum Mollusca; class Gastropoda; order Neogastropoda; family Conidae; genus Conus; species Conus canariensis. Next base: position 27,131,070 of record CM065719.1, read on the forward strand.
AATCTGGGAAAAAAAGAAAACAAAACCAGTTCTTCACCACTAACACACACACACTTTACCCTCTATCACCCTGAACACACTCGTCTCTGTAAATGTGTGTGCAAGTGACGCACACATAGGAAAAATACATACGCTCAAACACTGGACACTTTCAATCACACCCATCTGGAGATGCACATGCACGTCTATGCCCTAGGTGAGTTCACCTCAAACTGGCTGGTATCAGCGAGTTCATGGAGACTGTCACTGGACTGATGCGGTGGCACCATCGGGAGGGGCACGCTCACTCACACTGGTTCAGCAACTAAGCAATGATTGTCTTCAGGGGAGGACAGCTTAGTGGGTGGTGCCATACCTACGTAGGTCCAGCACAGGCATCACTGAACACCACCAAAATGATTCTGCAGCAGCGCAGTGTCTCCTCTGGTGGGATGCCTCAAGGCGTCCACTGACTCTTCCTATGTGTTGCCAACGCATGGGCTGTGGTAGGACAAGCCAGGGTGTGGTTGTGGACAGGCAGTGAGAATGAACGGCATGGGGGTGATGCCACGAAAGAGGCACATAAGATAAGACAGCAAAATGGAAAAAAAAAAGAAAAGAAGAAAAGAAAAAAAAAGGCACTCACGCATGCACACACTTAATCACATTTAAGCACACACATGTACAGCTGCATTCACACACACACACAACACACATCTATAGACACACTCTGAACCAACCAGTTTTCCAGAGGCACTCTGCCCCCCTTCATTGGTCCACAGACCAGGAATGATGGCGGAGTAGTACGGCCCCCACACGCCTGGCACAAACACAGCATCATGGCTGACCTGTCACATGCAACACACAACTGGAAACAGCTGATCTACAGCAATCAACATGCAACTGATGACCTACAAGTAAAAGAAAACCAGATGACTGGAAATACATCATCTATAACCAACTTCAAACACGGCAATAACCAATCACATATGTATATACTTAATCAGGTCACAACTGAATGAAGCTGCTGCTCCTCGAATTGCGCTGTTTAATGGCTTTTTTAAACGCTAAGAAATCACACTAACAAATACAAAATGATTACGACAGAATAGACAGGTTTTCTAAAATAGAAAGCATGACACGGATTAAGGATGTATCCACTGTTCAGTTTTAGTTCAAACATCATGTTCAAAACCGTCAAATACATGTGCGCGCATACACACACATACACACGCACACACACATACACGCACACACACATATGCACGCATGCGCACGCACACACACACACACACACACACACACACACATGCGCGAGCTGGTGCGCCCGCATGCATGCACACACACAACACACAAAAGCCAAAATAAAAAACACATATAAGCATACCACCATGTGACAGGTAGATGTTCCACAGATTAACGCCAGGCGAGAGGTCAGCGGTGGCAATGAAATGCTGCTGTCGTTCGGCACACAGCCGAGGCATGCTGTGGACATGCTGAATAAACCAACAACTGCAACTCCGCATATGGATGCAAATAAAATTGTTTCTTTAAAATTCAAAGCCACAAGCTACAAATGATGAATAAATGCTTCCAAATCTAAAATAGTAATGATAATGACTGTTGCATCAATTTCAAGAAAACTCTTTAAAAAATCACTATCCCTTTTCTGAAGACTGCTTTTCCTCAAATAACTGATCCTTCAACACACCCCGCCTGCACCTCCCTGTCTCTTACATCTCGCCAACGCCTTCTCTCATCCTCCTTTAATCTTACATTAATTTATCTCCTAATTTGTACCTATCTTTGTCTGTTAACTAATCTGTCAGTCTCTATCTTTCCTTTTCTCTCTCTTATTGTGCATGTGATGAATCATAGCTTAGAGTTTCATGTTGTTTCACTTTCTGTCAAATCTGGTCTGTCTTAGTTTCTGAATGACTGGTTGTGGAGTAGAAAGAATGACCAACCGATGTATTCATGTCTGTGGATTTTTTTTGTCAATAAACCTTCACACAGTTTGATGGTGTAGATTTAAATATGTGAATGCTTTCCCCCCCATTTCTCTTTAAGATCTTAAGTAACTACTTAATGATATTCTCTATTCATTTGTCTCCTCATGGATGAAAGTAGCATGAAAAATAAGTTGCCCAGCCTCTTACCCTAATTGATAAAGATTTTGTCATTCCAGCACAACATAACACATGACCAGAGATGACAAAAGGCAAAAAATGTCAAACTGCTTAGCAACCTCTCTTTAAAAAAAACTCCCAATTTATTGCCAATATAGAATTCCAACAGCCAACATTTGCCCTATCAGTAACAATATATGAAATATTCACCAGAAATTTACCCATGGTGATTTTAACAAAGATGGATAAACTGTAAACATAGTACTTCCAAAGCTTGTTCTCAAACTGAAAGGCAGCTTTTGTTTCATTGCTTCGTGTCATGCATGTGAGCTAAAACCAATACCACAGATCTTTGCCACAAATTTTGGATTTAAAAAAAAGTGGTCAAATTTCTGTTCCTTCTAGGAAAAAAGAAAAGATACTACATCAAGCAATCAGATGATTATCTCTCACAGACTCACAACACCAGTTAGACATGAAAATGCCAACAATGGAAAAAGGAAGAAAAGTTTCCAAATACTATACTTTGCCATTTTGATACTAATATCTATTAACAAGCTTTTAGTACCAGGAGACAGGATTAAAGAAAAACACCATACATTAATCCGCCTGTGCCTCATCAACAGAATCAATCTTACCAACTTTACTTTAGCTGAGCAAGGAGTGGATTTCCCCCTTAGCTCTCAACAGTTTTTGAGATTTTGCATTTTGCATGACGGATGTTCTTTTTTTCGTAACATTCTGCTCATTATTTTAAAATAATAAATATTTTTGTGATGAATGTGTCTATTTTGGGTTTTTTAGGCGATATACTGCTTCAGATAACAAAACTGTTGTTTTAAATACCATAATTCCAGGAAGAGAACTGTTGATCACCAGTGTTCGAAATAAGGGAAAGAACTGAAGAGAATTAAGGAACAAAACTCTTAAACCTAATATTATAAAGTTGGATGACCGAGAAGCAATGTCTACCAGTCAGGCGAGCGATTTAACGGCAAACTGAGTGGGAATGTGGGTAGGGCAATAAACTGAAATACCGAAAAAGTGAATGGATGGGAAGAAAATTTAGCAGGCACAATGAGAGCAAGTTGGCTGGTTGTTTGCTCCTGTTATAAGAAACAGAGAGTGACCACGAGTGAATGAGTAGGAACGTTGGTGACTTAAGAGAGCTTACATCCTGACGTCTCACATTTCAAACCCCAAACCTAGGTTCCAGAGCCAAATTGTCACGGAAACTCTCTTACCCAGGGCCCCAGCGTGGGCATCTAGCAGGGAGGTTCCCACAGGCGTACCAGCAGACAGACCCAGCTCCGCCGCTGCCTGGCTGCTCAGGCCTGATCCACACAGCTCTCCGGGGGACTGAGCGTCACTTCCTGACAGCACACAGACAGTGTCGTTGCAGTGTTAGGATGTGGCCGTATTACAGACAGTGTCGTTGCAGTGTTAGGATGTGCCCGTATTACAGACAGTGTTAGGATGTGCCCGTATGACAGTGTCATTGCAGTGTTAGGATGTGCCCGTATTACAGACGGTGTCGTTGCAGTGCTAGGATGTGGCCGTATTACAGATGGTGTCGTTGCAGTGTTAGGATGTGGCCGTATAACAGATGGTGTCGTTGCAGTGTTAGGATGTGGCGGTATTACAGATGGTATAACAGACAGTGTTGTTGCAGTGTTAGGATGTGGCTGTATTACAGATGGTACATCAGATGGTGTTGTTGCAGTGTTAGGATGTGGCCACATTACAGATGGTATATCAGATGGTGTTGTTGCAGTGTTAGGATGTGGCCGTATTACAGATGGTATAACAGATGGTGTCATTGCAGTGTTAGGATGTGGCCGTATTACAGATGGTATAACAGATGGTGTCGTTGCAGTGTTAGGATGTGGCCGTATTACAGATGGTATATCAGACGGTGTCGTTGCAGTGTTAGGATGTGGCCGTATTACAGATGGTATAACAGATGGTGTTGTTGCAGTGTTAGGATGTGGTGTTATAACAGATGGTGTCGTTGCAGTGTTAGGATGTGGCAGTATAACAGATGGTGTTTTTGCAGTGTTAGGATGTGGCGATATAAAAGATGGTGTCGTTGCAGAGTTAGGATATGGTGTTATAACAGATGGTGTCGTTGCAGTGTTAGGATGTGGCAGTATAACAGACAGTGTTTTTGCAGTGTTAGGATGTGGCGATATAAAAGATGGTGTCGTTGCAGAGTTAGGATGTGGCGGTATAACAGATGGTGTGTTGCAGAGTTAGGATGTGGCAGTATTATAGATGGTATATCAGACGGTGTCGTTGCAGTGTTAGGATGTGGCGGTTTTACAGATGGTATATCAGATGGTGTTGTTGCAGTGTTAGGATGTGGCTGTATAACAGATGGTATATCAGATGGTGTCGTTGCAGTGCTAGGATGTGCGGTATTACAGACGGTACAACAGATGGTGTTGTTGCAGTGTTAAGATGTGGCAGTATAACAGATGGTGTTTTTGCAGTGTTAGGATGTGGCGATATAAAAGATGGTGTCGTTGCAGAGTTAGGATATGGTGTTATAACAGATGGTATTGTTGCAGTGTTAGGATGTGGCAGTATAACAGACGGTGTTTTTGCAGTGTTAGGATGTGGCGATATAAAAGATGGTGTCATTGCAGAGTTAGGATGTGACGGTATAACAGATGGTGTGTTGCAGTGTTAGGATGTGGCAGTATAACAGATGGCGTCGTTGCAGAGTTAGGATGCGGTGGCATAACAGATGGTGTCGTTGCAGAGTTAGGATGTGGCGGTATAACAGATGGTGTGTTGCAGTGTTAGGATGTGGCGATATAAAAGATGGTGTCACTGCAGTGTTAGAATGTGGCAGTACAACAGATGATGTTGTTGTAGTGTTAGGATGTGGAATCATAGTATTAATAGTAGATATGACGGCACTAGTCTCAATAAGAAAGTAGCAGCAGTTTACATTTTTTCCCATTGCCTAGAACCAAGCTGCACGCAATGGGCCTTATCATGGAAGGTGGCAGTGGCTGAAGTAATTGTGGTATAATGTAATCTCTGTTAACCACTACGTACAACCTTGTCACAACCAGCAAAAATTCTGTTGGGATCATTTCTCTCATACAGTGATTCTGCTTTTGTCCTCTGTAGCATAACCAACAATCAAATCTTTTTTTTTTTCTCAATTGTTGAAAAAAAATGCAAACATCATTCTCTTAACAACCCAATTTTTCATTTGCTTTAAACTCAAACAGTCATTTCAGCCATTTTTGTTTTCCTGCTGAATGTGATCTTAAGAGACATACCAGAACTTTTTCTCTGATTGTATGCAACATGACATCTGACCCTTGTGAGAATGAAAGGTCTGAATGGGAATTGTAACATTTTTCTATGCAATGACACAACTGTCATAATGACAAGTCCTGAGCACTTTCGTATTCTGTGAATTGAATCAGTTCATGATTGCAAGAGCATGTTTGTGACTGAGACAAGCACAACATTTTGAATGGCACCATGATCATGATCTTAGCAGTGGTCCATTGTCAAAACAAAAAAAGAAGATTCCCTTTTCAGTGGAAACTAATCCAACAAAAGGCCTTTCTGCTCTCGCTGGAAACAGGACAAGATGATTTTACAGCCTCCACAGGATGTTCAGACACGTGGCTAAAGAGAAACAACATCAAAATGTCTGCTCTCTGTATGTGCGGATTCTTACTTGCGTACATACACATTTTTGGGCTGATTGGTCTACCTCCCTGTAGAAAGACCTGCACATAATGACCTATCTTTTATGACCTTTTCAAGGTCGTTGCAGAGAAGTTTCACTGTAGAGTGAGATCTGACCATTTCAAGGTCGCTGCAGAGAAGTTTCACTGTAGAGTGAGATCTGACCATTTCAAGGTCGCTGCAGAGAAGTTTCACTGTAGAGTGAGATCTGACCTTTTCAAGGTCGTTGCAGAGAGTTTCACTGTAGAGTGAGATCTCTCAAAAAAGACTTCCTCTGGTTCAAGATTTGTTCTTCCGGAATATTTCTGTCTGTACTAGATTTGTTCCCCATCAAAGTCTTCTTCCCTTTAAAAGCCTTATTTTATGCAACATTTCTGTCTTTAGTTGATACATTTTTGTCTTGGTCTATTCTACGTTTACCTTCTAATAAGAACTTCTTCCTTCAAAAGACTTGTTTTTCTTGGATGTTTTTCTCTTGGTCTATCCTGGGTTTACCTCTTTCCTGTACCCACGTGATGTTTAATGATTTCGGCTGGTCATTACTGAGAGGCTCCGCTGAAGGAGGAGGAGGTAAAGGAGTTGTACCAAGACCAAAAAGCAGCAGCAGTAACAGATGAAGATGATGGAGTTGAAGATTATCAGCCGCACATTTGCAAATGTGTGTGTGTATACATATACGAGTGCATGAGTGTGTGCATGTGCACACACACGTGTGTGTGTGTGTGTGTGTGTGTGTGTGGTGTGTGTGTGTGTGTGTGTGTGTGTGTGTGTATGTGTGTGTGTGTGCGCGCGTGTGTGTGTGTCTGTGTGTGTGCATATATGTATGTGCATGACAACTTAAATTCATGTATTCTGAAGTTTCTTGTGGACTCTCAGGCCTCCTACAGGTCATCTTACACCATTCTACATCACCGACATGTGTGGAGGTATTCAGCTGTCTGGCCCACACCATCAAACAAGATGCCTGGGCATTACTCTTTTGCTACACTAGAGCAAGAAAGGAAGCTGAAGTGTCTTAATAACTAACATGCTGTGACTGAAGCTGATCCTAGTTAACTACTCAACTAATACAATATATCACTCTACGGAGGCAAGTCAGCCAAACATAGGACTTAGGATATTTGCGCACCAGTTAGAATGGGCATGTACACACCAAACAGGATTACAGCACGTGCTTGCAGGTGAAAAATGATAAAAAGTGACTAAAATGTAAATACGTCATTAACAGAACAACAACACACAACTATTCTGCCACTACAGCCATTTGGTGAGCTGAAAAAACAGCAAAGTAAACACGATCTAATTAGGAGCCACGAAGAACAACATCCAACTCCCATTACCAATTCTGCTGTGGCTGTTCTCCAGCAGCTCCTCCAGGCCCACCGTGCGAAGAAAATCATCGTTCCATCCATGTAGCTGTGGCGTCTGGATCTCGTAGCCCCACTTACACACCAGGGAACACAGCGATCTGATCATCACACACCCGTCCACTGAACCCACCACGATCACATGAATACTGGTGTCTCATAATTAGAAAACACATAAATCCTAGCCATACAAATCTCAGTAACACAATTACTCGGTAAACATGAGCAAGTTTCACTTCCCAACAAAGTTCTCCTTTTCTATGTTAGATTTTTATGGTTAATGCAAAATCTTGTTGTGATAGAAGTAAAGATTAAGATTTGAATGTGATATCAGCATCCTTTTACCTGGCTTTGCGCCATTGTAAATAGAACAGAAGAAAATGGATCAAGAACCCGCACATTGTGACTGTCTTAACTTATCAGCTTTTTCACATTTATATGTCACTTAATTTGTTTATCAAAAGATTTCCATAACACAAACAGATTTTGCTGGTCCCCTGATACTTGAATGGACTCCAATGTATAATGCACCTCAGCTAGCGTAAGTTAAATGTACTGAGCATAGGGACAGCAAGGAACAATCATTCCTTTATTTCCAACTTAATTAATTAATATTTTATTGGGGGAAAAAACGCACAGAATCGCAACTCTAATCTGTACAAAACTGACCATAATTCACAGACAGTCTTCATCAGAATCACAACTCTAATTCATACAAAACGGACCATAATTCCTATACAGTCTTCATGTCTATGGTTATAGCAAGCAATGGGTGTCTGTAGATGATCTCTGTTTGGCTAAGTAAGCTGTATAGCTTGTAAAATTGAAACATGCATTAGGCATCCTTTCCTTCCAACGCCACACTCTCCAGAATGCTGACTGAGTGGGACAGGTCACCCAGGTGATGATTTCTGAAAATGTTGAAAACAAAGTAGGAAGCGGTCTCTCATTTTGCCCCCGTTTTATGGGAGATGGATGGGAGGGTGCATGCTACCCAAACAATGGGTTCAGTTGACCCATGGGTAGATCACACTGCAGCTTCTGGTTCTGAGGGAAGCTGGAATAGCATAAGTCTGCGTCAATTCTAGCCAGGACAGAGCTGCAGTACTGCGTCGCAGAACTGTCATGTGCTGCTGTCAGTCATGAAACCATCCACTGTAAGAAATGGACCAGGCAGGTATAGCTACAGGGGTCCTGTTGGTCTCAGATTATTATTATTATTATCATAATGAATACTTATATAGCGCCTATTCTCGGCTAGAGACCAAGCTCTAAGCGCTTTACAATCCACACTCGTTTACACAACGGGCTGGCTACCTGGGTAGTGCCGACTGAAGAGCTGCCAGCTGGCGCTTCATTCAGTCGTTTCCGCTTCATTCAGTCGTTTCCTTCATTCTTTCCATTTTTTATGCAGGGTGCATGCTATGTGTAACGTGTCATCCATACCAACGGCCAAACTGGCCTTCTCTTTTGAAAGTTGGTGATGGGAAATTACGTGTGTGCAAGATGGCATGGTTGAAAGGTGAAGTGGACTAAGGGAGTGAGGCACTGTGAACAACTTGCTCAATTAACACACTGAAAAACAAGTATGCCATAAAAGTCATCCGGATCCATCGTCTGGTTCACGTATCCCACTCACAAGCATTCTGACAGACAAAGTGGAGGGGACCGCCATAAAAGAGTATATGGGTCCCCCATTTTTTTCCACTTGTGTGTCTCCGCTATTCAAACACCTTTAAATTTCTCTTGTGGTTCACAGCGATTTTGTCCGTGGCTCACGTTGTGAAGCATACAAACAAAAAAGTCAAGAGCAGGTAATCACTATCTCAAAAACTCTTTGTACACAAAGCACTTGTCACCTTGTGCTGAGCAATGAAGTTAACAGTGGCTATGCCGTGACAATAAGCCTCTAGACTAAAGTTTCACTAGGAATGTTTACTGGTGTATGCAACAGTCTGACTAGATACAGCATATGACATACAATGCCAGTTTTCACACTGTAGATGCAGAAAAGCAAAAAAAAGCTTGGAGTAAGAACATCCGCTGTTGAAGATCTTGAAAAATATGGTTTTACTGCTTGTTACTTTCATACCTTTTTTTTTTTCAGCATGGCAGTCTAAAGGGCGTTCTAAAAGACACTGGGGCTGACCCCAGTAAAAATGCATTGAATTCTCTCTTGCATCTTTACATACCTGCTAAGGTTACCCGTTGCACGCCATGTCAGAAAGTCAGGAAGATCAAAGAGATGAGCCATTTTCTTCCACTGCTCTGGCAAATGCTGTAATGAAAACAAAACTATATGCACCCTTTACTTTAACTCTCAACAGTTTTTGGGATTTTTGCATTTTGCATTAATTTTTTGTAACATTCTGCACATTATTTCTAAAATAATAATATTTTTGTGATGAATGTGTCTATTTGCAAAAATATTGTCTTAAATACCATAATTCCGGGAAGAAAACAGTCGATCACCGGTGATCAAAATTCAAGGGAAAGAAAGCTACATATTAACATCCAGTTCCACAATGTAAGAACTTTAACAGTAACTAAGTACATCCCTTTCCCTCCTCCCTCCACCCTTCACATTCCCTGGATGATGTTTTTCTTTGTTCATCCTAGTTTGTATATTTCATTTAAGTACATATTAAAAAACAAAAAAAATGCCGTTTCATATTCCTTGCCCTCTTTGGGGCACTAATCCCATGTGTGCTCAACCTGCCCTCCTGTACATAGCCACATCTGGGATCATCCTGCAGCAGTTCCAGTGCCAACAGTCAGTATTACATCTTCCTGAGGCAACCTTGGTTGGCTGTTTTATTTAAAGTCTTTTCATCATGTTGATGATTTCAGACTCTAGCATAAAAAAACAGCAAATCTTTGTTAATTTTTAACTTAATCAATTTCTTTTTAACGGGATAAAAAAGAGAGAGAGAGAGGGTGGGAGAGAGAGACAGAGAGAGAGACAGACAGACAGACAGAGACAGAAACGGAGACAGAAAGAAAGGGAAAGGAAGAGGAGACAGACAGACAGACAGACAGACAGACAGAGAGTTACAAGAAACGTGCAATAGGACTACATAACAAATAACTAACTAATCTAAATATTGTAAGGTTGAAAAGATTAAACTGATCCCAAAATAACTTAACATTAGAAGCAGGCAAAATACATTCTACAACTTCCGGAAGTAAGAACATTTTCATTGAAGCACATTTTACCAGTATAAGCTCAACTGTTAATTCTGCAGAGCAGACACGCTTAATGTCTTTACGGTACTTTGTCGTTAAACCATTCAACAAGAGTCTGAACGACAAGGTAAAAATTGATCTACTTGCACATGGACTATTCAATAATGAAAAATACTTTGTCCCAGAAGAGAAAAAAAATGTCATATTGTTTCATTTTTCGTTACGTTACACATTTCTGAGGCAACCTGTTTGAAGCGATACTGCAGATGTTCAATGACCTGTTCTGATCCCATATATGCAAGTCACCCCCTATCACTTGGCTGCAGACAACAGGTCCAAGCTTCCTACATTCGAGGGAGACAACTTCCACACCCTTCCAACAACAGTCCGCTAAGAACTTGTCATCGCTGAAGACTATGAGACAATCTCACTACAGTTATCAATGCACAGGGGTAACTGAAACTGAGGTCGGCACAAGAGAAGGGCTTAAAGACTACAGAATTTGAGACATTCATTTTAAGCAGATGAGGACCAGGATCACAGTGATGATGCCATTAAGCTCCAATCTGCTCTCAAAATGCATCACATGCTAGGCCTCCCTCCTAGAATATATACCGGTGTCAACCAGCCTGTGTAATACAGACACCAGCAGCACTATGTCGTGAAATCTGAGCAACACTCCCAGTGAGGGCATTCATTTTCAGGATAAAACCTGACCATGTAGTTCCAGTCCTTTCATCTAAGCCCATAGCACATTTAGCAGCCTTCTAAAAAAAAGCAACAAAAAAGTTGGAACTTGCATTCAAAATGCAGCAATCTGGAGCAAATCTGAGCATTGAGTGGTGTGTATTGTCCCCTGTTGGGTGGAATTTGGCAAAATTTGTTAATCCCAGAAGCCAAAGTTGAGAATACCTAAGGAGAGGAACAGAAGAGCATACTCAGGGCAGCTTGCTAGACTTCAGTGTCAACGGGACAACCACAGTTATTCGTTCCTCCCGTGAACCATCCCTGAGTGGAACGATTCACTGACTGAGGCTGTGGTTGGAGCCGCATCTCTGGCGTGTTCACGTCGGGAGCTGGTAAACTCCACCAGTAGTCACAAGCTGCTTTTTTTCTTTTTTTTTTTTTTTTTTTGCGCCTACCCCTCCATTACAAGTGTCAGAATAATCAGCTTGTTGATTGAGGACACTATACGGATGAAGATAAGCCCCGACCAGGACCACTCGATCATAGAGCTTTTATTAATCTCTTTCAATTTTGCAGTGTCTTGTTGATGCATGATGTCAGAATGTGACATTATTTTGCCTTGAAGTTGTTCAGCTGAGCAGACTACATGGTGGCTACCTGCTCTTGTAAGGAAGCTTATTTTTCGGAACACTGGTGTTGTCTGTAGCATACAGACAATGTGACCAGATTTGTATGAACTGCCTGCCACTTTTTTTCCTCTACTCTGAATTTCCGTTTCAATTATCTTTTTTTTCAGTTTCTCATTTTCACATTTGTCTGAAATCTGAGAATTCACAGAAAAGTGGGACACCTGCTCTAAGTAAAATACGCCATGGCTGAAAAAACAACATAAATATGACATGCCTTTGAATAATTGTGAACCTGTAACCTCCTAGGCAGAGCCCCAGATGTTATCACTACGCCATGGTAACAGGAGTCCTTACCTTCCAATGGACTTCCTTCCCTTTACGATCCAATTCTATAGAATTTCTAGAGGTTGGTACTGGAAGGTTCCACTACACATCTCATTCAAAATCATTCTCATGAAAGTGTAAGCCCGTCTCTCACCTTTTTCAACCACAGCAGTTTGGGTGGTTGCATCTCCAGAGAAATAGTTCCTCCCACAAAGCGCAGAACACTGTGTTCTGTGGAGTTGATCATGGCTGCCTCCTTTTCTGCCCTGTGGTCCATCCACATGACGATGTTAAAACGCTTGTCACCTACACACACATGAAATGCAGTTGTTGAGACTTTACTGCAGTGCTTTTTTTTCACAAAATCATCTCAAAATATTATTCAACCACACCAATTCATTCAAAATTCAACTTGTACAACTCCGCTGGCTTCCTATTTTATGCATAATTTAGTACAAATGTCCCTTATCTGCAACAAATTTTAACACATTCATCTCTGTCTCTCCGACTTGTTTCAGACTACATCTCCAAATGCTCCATTTGCTATTCTACCACTTATTGCCATATGGAAATTCCTCCCTTGAATCCATATTCAACTTGTCCAGAAAAAAAAAATCCCATTCTGCTGCTAAACTTTGGAATTCCCTCGTCTTCAGCTACAGTCTCTCCTTACTCTCATTTTTAAATCCAACCATAAAACCATCCCTTTTAAACCATCCCTTTTTTCATTAGTTCACAGCACAATAAATCATTAATATCAGATAATTCCCTTTTTCCATATGTGCCATCCACGTAAGGGCAGCAGCATTATGTTCTGTTCGTAACATACTGCCCATTGGTAATCTAAAACTAACTTTGGGTATTAGAATTTAATCTATTGACAATACCAATCATGAAACTAGACTGGAAATCTAAAACAAGGTTTTGCAACATGTTACAAATGGCTAAATATGCTACAAAGTGATAGTTATGCAACCATGAATATTGCATGTACACAGGGAAAGACCAACTTCACCAGTATACATCAGGAAAGAGTTGGGCCACTATGTGGTAATTTCCCCTTAACTCTCTTGAATCAAAACTTGCGCGTTTTATGGATTCAGCTAGAACGACATGTCCTCTCACACTATTCCTAGGAGGCAGTCTACAGTGACATTTTTCCACACCTTAGTCTGGCCCAATAACCAAGCAACACCTGTCATCAGGAAGTGGTGCAGCAGGTATTATCCTGCATAATGCTGAATCAGACAGGGCTGGAACTGTTGCCTTTTATCATCCCTTGGAGTTAGCATGATTACCCGTCACCAGATGTATAATTTTTGCAGGAGTAATGCCAAACAAAATCATAAAGCTGTGGCACTAATACACATCAATAGACACATTGCTCAGTAAGGTTCTGATAGTCAATCCATGTTCCCATTTTCTCACATACGTATAAAACGCATGAGTGTTTTCAAAATCCCCCTCAGTCTTTTACCTGTAGGGCTACAGGAGACAGGCTCAAAGTCTGTATCCAGAGCTACCATGGAGCAGGTGGCATCAAAACCTATGCCCTTCACTTCAGCTGGCATTATCCCACTGGATTTCATCACCTCCTGAAACAGTTTACTATCAGTAATAAGCAGATCAATTCAGCTGCAGAATAAGAATTTTATCATGGTTGGGTACACTTTATCAAAAACTGATGGGACTGAATTTTTTGTTAAGTTAGCCTTATTTCGGTTGATGAAATGTCTGGTCTGCCAAATGGTGCTAATACTAAAGTTTTAAAGTGGAAACTGATGAAGTCATTCATGTCAACCAAAACATTTGCTTTGTAGTTGTTTTGAGGCTAAGATACCCAACAAGATTCTCTTTCTTTCTGTTTCATGAAACATTATTAAACAAAATTTCTAAAAAATATGTATAAAAATCAAAGCTTAATATTGGTACATATATCTAAAAAGATTCAATCGCATTCTAAGAATACATTTTTATAAATGAAACATTGAGATTTCATTCACGATTACAAACATCTCAAGTTAAAACTACCACAACAGAACCAAACATTATCCTTTCCTTGCTGATTGCATGTTCAATTAGCTTTTCACCCATATGCTTGATGCTCTTCACAACACTCACAAAGTCACATGCACCCACACACACACACACACACACACACAATACATTTGCACTCTTACCCGTCCATAGTGACGTGATGTATAAAAAAATCTCTACAAGTGTTTGCATTATATGAAAAATCTAAAACCATTAGTAACCTCAAGTATCTGTAACACAGAGGAAAACGTTCCTCACCCTGACAGTCTTGACAACAGCTCTCCAGATATCCTCTGAAGACTGTTCATAAAAGCCAGACTGGGGATTCTGGATCTCAATGGGCTCCACGGAAGTTTGAATCACAGCACCATCACTGGACACCAAGGCTGCCCGTGTGCTGGCTGTCCCAACATCCACTCCAAGGTAGTACGCCATACTGAATTCCTAATCTGGGCACAAAAATGAAAAATTGTACATGACATTGACATGATGCCATTTGCACAGTAATGAATGGTCCAGAATGAATGTTGTGTGTGTGTGTGTGTGTGTGTGTGTGTGTGTGTGTGTGTTTGTGTGTCACACTGTGTTGTGTGTGTGTGTGTGTGTGTGTGGTGTGTGTGTGTGTGTGTGCATGCTGCTGCGTGCGTGCGTGTGTGTGTGCACTTCATTATTTGTGCAGCATGTGTTTGCCACATGCGTGTCATGGTTAGAGCACATGTATGCATCCACACTTGTGTGTGTGTGTGTAAACATGTTAGTGTATGCACTCATGTGTGCCTCTCTGTGTGCATTTTTCTCTAACTGCAAGTACATCCATGTGTATCCGACTTTAAACAATGAAACAGTGAGTAATCAATGATTCCTTTTACCTTGAAGGCCTGAACAACCACAACAAAATCTATATATATGCATGATGTCTCTGCAACTGCATGCCACAAACATGACACTCACACACTTCAGTTTTTTTGTGGGAAAATCTGCAAAGACAAGGACTTGGAATGTACACGTGCTAATGTGTTATCTACTTTATATGTGTGCATACTGTATTGCCTTTTTTTTTTTTTCTTTTCTTTTTGCAAGTGTGCAACGGGCTCAAGTGGGAATGAGTGAGCGAGTTCTTTAATTTAGAGTCTGTTCACACTTGGTGATATTAGATTTAAAAAAAAAAAAAAAAGGGAAGCAAGGGGAAGTGGAGCGTTTATAAAAGTCTATTAATTTGATGCATGGAAAGCACTTTTGCTATTTGCATAATTTCTGGTTTGTGGGTTATTGTTTGATAGAAGTGGGAAGACTGGTGCCACATACGTGCTAGCTTAGTTTCATCCAAGCAATCAATTAATGGAACTTTCTGGATGTTGCTTATATTTCCTGACTGATCATGCAGCCTTTCAATCTCTCAAGTCTGCTACGCTGACTACCAGGTATCCGCTGAACTAAAACATACTGCACAGAGTACAACCCAACGATGTCTGATAGCAAGAAAACAACTCCTTAGCATCATCATTATAACCCTGGCTGTCACTGGCGATTTTTAACAACAACAACAAAAAAAAAATCTGTATTCCGTCAAGTTTTGTTCTCACTGTGTTTTAGTTTTTAATGTCATACCTGCGACAAACTCTGTCAGTTTTGGATAAGAGCAGATTAACAGAGACCGGTGCTAAATGTATCTGCTGTCCGCCCCTCCACAGTGGAACTCTCACTCCACGTGGAAGCAATAATTATGAACAGTGTGTTTTTTACGCATATCTTAGATCAGACTGAATGCCACTGAAAGTGACTCAGCATCAGTGCAGTACCTCCTTTGGTGAATCACTGAATGACAACCAGATATCAGCAGCTAGCTTCTGGTGACCTGCTGACACTGAAACTGGAGAATGAGCCCTAGACTGGCCGAACATGGGATGGGGGTAATGTCACCAGAGCCCATGGAATACTGGGCAGAGTTAAAATTAACAGATGAGTACATTTTGTTTCCATGTGTATTGATGTGCGGCTTTAGCTTCAGCAATCACATGATCCCGAGGCAGAATTTGAAAATATGAAGAAATGTTGACTGCTGTACCTTTTCCATATAACTTGAAAATATAAAGGTAAAGAAAAAAGGTACCTTTCAGAGAATCCTTCAACGTTTCGTGCTGTAAGCACTTGGTCAAGAAGTGAAGTGTTGAGATTGTAGGGGAAGCTGGCAGGTTTCTTGTGACCACAGTTCAGCCAAAAAGGGAAGGGAGGGGGTGGGGAAAAGGTGAACTGTGTTAATATGGTCAACAAAAGGGGTGGGGCAAAGAGGGGGTGGGGAAAGGTGGGAGGGAGAGGACCATCTGGGTGGTGGTTTGCAGAGAAAGGGGAGGGAGTGATGGTAAGGAAAACATGGTATAGAACATGGTATAGAACATGGGGGGGGGGGGGAGGGGGGGGAGGGGGAGCAGGAGGGGGGGAAAGGGGGGGGGGGGTTGCAGCTTGAGAGAAACAAGTTTATTCCCTGACATTGAGTCCATAAGGACTCAAAGTGCCAAGGCGTTGTATTAGCTGGCTTTCCATGAATTTGCGGTATTGGCCCTCTTTTTGTCCATTGCGCCAAAGCGCTGCCACTCTGATGTGCGACAGGTTATGGTGTTCAGAAGTAAAGTGGTTTGCCACTGGTGTATCTTTTCCTGTCAGAATGTTGTCCCTTTTTCTTTACCTTTATATTTTCAAGAATTTGAAAATGCTGTCTGCAAGCACTTAGAAGAAAAAACACACACACACACACACAATAGAATTTAGTTCAGAGAAATCTGTCATATTTCTGTATTTGTGTCATATGACCTTCCCAACTTTAGGTAGAATGCAGAAATCAGGTCTCTTTATAAAGCACAACTACAGGAGGCACAGGTTTTTCATTCTAAAAGATTTTAACCAGGTTTAAAAACGGAGTGACTGAGGGCGGAAAATGAAGCAAAATTTAGAAAGAGAGGGGGTTAGTTACCGCCAAGGACACAGACAAACATAGCACAGGACAAGACAATGTATTTCGAACTCTTGGGTCGAATACATTGTGTCTTGTCCTGTGCTATGTTTGTCTATGTCCTTGGTGGTAACTAACCCCCTCTTTTTCTAAATTTCAACCAGGTGTTAAATCACATGCACAGCGTCTGCTTGCACTTGCAGAACATCTGTTCACACCCCTTCCCCCTCCCCCCAAGCACCTTTCTTCAGCAGTATTTCCTAATTCTCATAGTCAGTTCACAGTGATTCAGTTTTGTACTGCACCAGCTACACACTGACACTTGCATGGATCTGGGTCACTTTTCTGAAACCAATTAGGTTATCTTGAACAGAAATCCTTTAAGCTGTGTGTGTGTGTGTGTGTGTGTGTGTGTGTGTGTGTGTGTGTGTCACTGTGTGTGTGTGTGTGTGTGTCACTGTGTGTGCGTGTGTCATTGTGTGTGTGTGTGTGTGTTCGCTGGGGTACAAATATATAGCAGTCCCATGATTGCATTAAAGATATGGGCGGCAAAATACAAACGTAAGGCCTTCAGAATGTCAGGGGATATAATCAGTGTCGAACGGACCACTCAAATTGAAACAAGCTGCCTCAGAATTTCCTACGGGATACTATTTCTATGTTTGGTGTCGAATTGTTGATCGGTGAACCCAACTGACGGCAATTAAACAAACCTCTCAAGTGCTCCACAGTCTCTGCGAGCTGTTCAGCGGAGTTCGAGTTTTGCAACCCCTCTTCCAGCCTCGACCCTGTTAAAATAGTATTATTTACAATATAATGTGACTGGAGTGTGTATGTCACACACTATGTAGTGTAACTACCCCGCTCCTTCCGACAGGCAATTAAATCCGTGGTTCGCGAAAATTCAGTCCTAATTATTCTCGGTCCAGTCAGTTTTAGAATGTAAACAAAGAACACTGGTGTTTTGTTCTAAACAGAACTAATGAGGTGTAGAGACCCTAACGAAACACAATGCACGTGTGTGAACTCACAGCTTTTCAGGAACGAGTACTCTTAGTTTCACTTTTTGATGTTCGTGTCCACATATGCAGATTCTATAGTAAATTCACTGCGCGCAGTGTGTGTGTGTGTGTGTGTGTGTGTGTGTGTTGTGTGTGTGTGTGTGTGTGTACAGATTCTGCAGTAAATTCACAGAATTACTGCAGGGGGGTTGCCTGTGAGAAATGTGGACTCTCGTTCCACACTATCAAAGTATCGGGTCTTCATCCTACATCGACCTTGGACATGAAGTTGTGTGGCGATGCTTGGTATGCAACGCGGAACACTACAGCGATACGGCTTTTGATCTCTATAATGTAGGGAAAACGACGAGATTCCTCGATGCCTCGATACCTTCCTCTCTTGAAGGAACACCTTTCAAGCCCTTGCACACATCAACACCATCCAGAATCAACCAACAGAACAAACAATACTACAGACCATTAAGAATACTAAACTTCAACGCTAGGTCAACTATAAAAAAAAAAAACCTTCCAGGTGTCCTGAACCTGGTAGACACAGTCAAACCAGACATCATCATCGCTACAGAGACACGATTGGAGAAGAATATCCTAGATGGCGAAATTCTTCCAACATCCCAATATAAGCTACACAGATGCGATAGAAGGAGAGACGGAGGAGGGGGGGGGGGGGGGTGTTCATCGCCGTCTCCACGAATCTGGTCAGCTCCAAAGCTACAGAACTTGCCGTGGATGGCTGTGAACTTGTCTGGGCGCGAGTAACACTCAAGGGAAGAAGGCACCTCCTCGTGGCGACTTATTACAAACCAGATGACGGAGATGCAACTAGCCTAGGACAACTTTAGACGTCTCTCCGACGAGCGGCAGACTCCAATGCTCACCTGATTGTTGGGGGGACTTCAACCTGCCAGCCATTGACTGGACAACATGCAGACTGAAGTCTAGGCAGTGCTACCCCAGACTTCACGAAGACTTCCTCAATCTGCAGCATGATCTTGGCCTTGAGCAGATGGTCACCTTCCCAACAAGAGGCGAGAACACCCTGGACCTGCTCTTGACCAACTCTCCATCGCTTGTCCCTAGAGTTGAGGGAGTACCCGGTGTATCGGACCACTCCGCGGTTTTTATGGAATTCCAAATTCACCCTGCCCGCCGTACAAACACGAACAGGCCTGTACCCCAGTACAATAGAGCGAACTGGCTGGCCCTCCGGGAGACGGCGGTGAATCTATCCCACTCCATAGTCCAGACCTATCACTCTTATAGTGACACTGAGGAAATCTGGAGCAGCTTCAGGGAAGGCCTTCAGGCCATCGTCAAAGAGCACATTCCCCATACCACCCTTAGACCTAGGAACAACAAGCCCTGGGTGGACTATTCTACCAAACGGCTCATCAGGAAAAGGGACAGGAAATATATATGCTGGAAGAAGTCAGGCGATCTGGATATACACGCAGAACTAAAAAGTACAAGCATCAAGTTCAGCGCCAGCTCAGAAGGAACTACTGGGTCCACACAGCTGAAATGTTAGAGGACAAAGGTGATGGGGACATTAAAGTATCAAAACACTTCTGGACTTACATCAAGTCAAAGCGACACGAACCAGCAAATGTTTCTCCTCTAAAAATCAACGGCAAGCTTATTTTTGACGCAAAAGACCAGGCAGAGACACTTAACCAGCAGTTCCAGTCTGCTTTTAGCAAGAGCTTCCCATGCTCCTCTGATGACTTCACATCAAGAACAGGACTCAGTACAGACGCACCCGGGCCAACCTGCAGCACCACACTATCACAGAAGGAGGTGTGCGTAAGCTTCTGAGGAATCTGGATCCCCGGAAAGCGCCAGGACCAGACAACCTTAGCCCTCGTATCCTGAAGGAATTGGCAGAAGAACTCGTCCCAGCCCTCACCCTGCTCTACCAGTCGTCTATCAACACGGGCATCGTACCGAAAGATTGGAGGACAGCGCATGTTACGCCCATCTTTAAGAAGGGAGAGCGCTACAGGCCGGAAAATTACCGTCCAATCTCACAGACGAGTGTTCCTGGCAAAGTCCTAGAACACATCCTGGTCCACACTGTGATGGGCTTCGCAGAGAAAAATAACATCATCTGCCGGCAACAACATGGATTCCGTCGAGGGCGTTCTTGTGTGAGTCAACTGCTAGGACTCGTGGACGACATCACACTTGATAGAGAGAAGGGAAGACAGCTTGACGTCCTGGTCATGGACTTCTCCAAGGCTTTTGACAAGGTATCTCATTCGCTTCTGGTTCACAAGCTCCACCACTATGGAATCCGGGGCCACCTGAACAGGTGGATAAGGAACTTCCTGACCAACAGGCAGCGAGCAGTGGTGGTGGAAGGAGTTACATCGGCATTTGTAGGGGTTGAGTCTGGAGTCCCCCAAGGCTCTGTCTTGGGACCCTGCCTCTTCCTATTCTACATTAACGACATCCCGATAGGCCTCTCCTCAACTGTACGCCTTTTCGCAGATGACACTGCTTGCCACAAGACCATCAGGAAGGCCAGTGACCAAGCCACGCTACAGAGAGACCTTAACAAACTTGCTAAATGGGAACAAACTTGGCTCATGTCCTTCCATCCGGACAAGTGTCACACTCTACATTTTGGCACAAGACACAAGGCCACTTACCATCTGCATGGTCACAACCTCCAGCCCACCAAGAAGGAAAAATACCTAGGGGTTACCCTGTCCACAGATCTGAAATGGGAACCCCACATTAACAACATCGTCAACAAGGCTTCTAAGACCCTCGGCTTTGTGAAGAGAAACCTGAAATTAGTTTCTATCCAAACCAAAGAGAGAGCCTACAAAGCCCTTGTGCGCCCAACCCTAGAGTACGCCTGCCAGGTGTGGGATCCCCATCAAGAAGGTGACAAGATGGCACTTGAAAACGTTCAACGAAGGGCGGCGCGCTGGGTTGTAAATCGCTACCGTCAGACATCCAGCGTAGGTGCTATGTACAAGCAGTTGCACTGGGCTCCTCTAGAACAACGACGTCAGCAAATCAGGCTAGCCACCTTTTACAAGTTTCACCACGGCGACATCAAGATCAACTCTGCGCACATCCCTAAGCGTTACACCCATCAGTACAACACCAGAAACTCTCACGAGCAGCAGTACCATGTAGAACCCTGCTGCAGGAACTACAGAAAGAACAGCTTCTTCCCGCGCACTGGGAGGGAGTGGAACAATCTTCCAGCTGAGGCAGTGGCATCGGCCTCGCTGGAGGACTTCAGATCCTGGATATAAGCCCCCCCCCCCCCCCCCCCCCCCCCCCCCTCCCCTCTCTCGCTCCCTCTTCTGGCCGCCTCGCCCCTCCCACCCCCCACCCCCACCTATCCCTCCCCATCCTCACCTTAGTCCGTCCCCTCCCCCCCCCCCCCCCCCCCACTCCAGTGTAAGGCCCACTTACTCATAAGCTGATGATCCAGGCAGCAGTGTTTGATCTACCGTTGATCCGGAAACCCCCTACTATAGTGTCAGAATCTTCAACTTGATGAAGGCGGACACTTAAAGAAAGAAGAAGAAGAAGAATTCACTGTGCGTGCGTGCGTGCGTGCGTGCGTGCGTGTGTGTGTGTGTGTGTGTGTGTGTGTGTGTGTGTGTGTGTGTGTGTGCGTGCGTGCGTGCGTGCGTGCGTGCGTGCGTGGTGTGTGTGTGTGTGTGTGTGTGTGTGTGTGTGTGTGTGTGGTGTGAGAGAGAGAGAGAGAGAGAGAGAGAGAGAGAGAGAGAGAAGAGAAAATTCTTTATTTACGAGGCTAATAGATAAGCACCAGTTGACGCGCTTTTTCACATCCCGTCCTCGCCCTGAGTAGGGACTACAACATGCAGTGAAATGACTTATGAAAGCAAACAAACAAACAAAGCAGTCTTGCAATCATAATGGAACATCAAATTTAAAAAAAAAAAAGAGAAATGAAGAAAAAATAAAGAAGGGGAAGAAGAGGAATGGGGTAGGGTGGGGTGGGGGAGCATATAGAAATGTACTATAACGTACAACAATGAGAGAGAGAGAGAGAGAGAGAGAGGAGAGAGAGAGAGAGAGAGAGAGAGAGAGAGAGAGAGAGAGAAAAGACAAGACAAGACAAGACAAGACAAGACAAAATTCTTTATTTACGAGGATAATAGATAAGCACTGACGTGCTTTTTTACATCCTGTCCTCGCCCTGAGTAGGGACTACAATATGCAGTGAAAAGAAATAATGTAAGAAAGCAAACAAGCAAACAAAGCGGTCATGGAATCATAATGGAACATCAAATGAAAATAGAACAGAAATGAAAAAAATAATAATAAACAAACAAAAAATAAAAATAACAATAATTAAGGGGAAGGAGAGAGTGGGGATGGGGGTGGGCTGAGCAGGGGGAATATATGGAAATGTACTACAACGTACAAAAATTAGCATGTATAAAAACAGACAGTAAAATGAATATGACAAAGTACGTACATAATTTGGAACCCACACATACACGCACGCATGCACGCACAGAGAGAGAGAGAGAGAGAGAGAGAGAGAGAGAGAGAGAGAGAGAGAGAGAGAGAGAGAGAGAGAGAGAGAGCAAGGCACAACATGTAATCATTTTCCGTAAGACATGAAAATACGTGGAAGGTATTTAGGAAAGTGAGATGGAATCTGAGGGGGGGGGGGGGGGAAGGGGGGGGAGAGGAAATGAGGGGGGAGGGAGAGAGAGAGGAGAGGAGGGAGAGAGAGAGAGAGAGAGAGAACACTCATAGAAAAGATCATGTTAAAGACAAACACATTAATAAATGTGCAATATAAGACAGGAAAGAGCTGATTAAAATAATAGAAACAAATACATATCAATAAATATATATATGAGCAAAATATGATAAGAAGATGAGACAAGGAAGCATGCACTTAAAGCGCTTTGATGTGTGTGGTGTGTGTGTGTGTGTGTGTGTGTGTGTGTGTGTGTGTGTGTGTGTGTGTGTGTGTGTGTGTGTGTGTGTGTGTGAGAGAGAGAGAGAGAGAGAGAGAGAGAGAGAAGACAGGACAGACAGACAGACAGACAGAGAGAGAGAGAGAGAGAGACGCAGGAGCGAAAGGAGTGCAGGGAAGGGCGATAGAGAGAGGGAGAGAGGGAGAAAGAGGCGAGAGTGGGTGCGGGAAAGAACATGTTTAGAACAATCTAACAATCAAAAAACACCAAAGAGATGTAAGACAATCGATTTTGAAGCACCAGGGGAAAAAAAAAAGGCACAAATGGAGGGGTGGGGGTGGGGGGTGGGGGTGGATGCATAATGATAACCCAGTCACCACGGGTAGGAGGGGGGATGTCATGTAGATAATATATCAAGTCATTCCAGGAGAACCATGAGAGAGAGAGAGAGAGAGAGAGAGAGAGAGAGAGAGGAGAGAGAGAGAGAGAGAGAGAGAGAGGAGAGAGAGAGTCGCATGAGAATAAAAGCATAACGACATAATGACAAGAGGGCAAGAGAAGTAGGAACACACAACACACACACACACACACACACACACACACACACACACACACACACACACACACAATACACGCACACACACACATACGCACGCACACTCATACACACACGTACTCACATAAGACATACTTACTAAACACAATAACATGTGCATTTCAAATACAAAACACTTTCTAAATAGACAGGTTCATACATAAGGCAAAGAGGGTGGTGGTGGTTGGTGGTGGATTTATGGCGGAGTATGCAAATACTGGCACATAAGATGGTTGAAATAATGGTGTTTGAAGGCTGATATGCATTGGTGTTGTTTGGTTGATTCAGGGAGCGAGTTCCATTGACAGGAACCGGAATATGTTAAACTGGATTTGAATAAGTCAATTCTAGGAACAGGGACATGAAGTTTGGGTAGAGTCCTTGAGGAATTAATTAAGAATCTGTGAACAAATGTGGAGGGTGCCTTCCCAGACACAGCCCTGTGCATTATGATCCCTTTGTTGTATTCTAATCTCAGACTTAAGGGAGAACCTGAATCTTTTTATAGTCTGGGTCCAGAAGACTACTGGTTTTTAGGAGGACTAATTTGAGTGCTCGCTTGTGTAGGCTTAGTAATGGTTTGAGGGTGTTAGCACTAGCAGAGTCCCATAGAGTAGATCCATAGTCTATATGTGATTGAATATGAGACTGGAAAAAGAGCTTGCGTGAACGCAGGTCGAGGAAGCGTTTGATATTGGAGAGTTGATAAACTTTCTGCGAAACTTTTTTGCACAGTGAGGTTATGTGAGCTTGCTAACTCATGTTGTTATCAATTGTTATTCCTAGCACTTTGAGGTATGTTACCTGTTCAACAGGTTCATCTTTGAGATGTACAGGAGGAAACTTAATAGTGAGATTTTGTCTTTTTTGTCTGGTTGTGATAAGCATGGATTTAGTTTTTTGAGGGTGAAGCGACATGTGATTTAGTTCAGTCCATTTTACGAGGTCATTCGCACTTTCTTGTAAAGTTTGTGCAAGAACAGTAACATCAGAATGATTTGTGTGTATTGTTGTATCATCAGCAAAGAGTTCACATGTGGATGTGATATGGAGAGGTAGGTTATTAATGTAAATTGTGAACAGTAAGGGACCCAGGATAGAGCCTTGTGGGACGCCATAGGAAAGCGTTTTAAATGAAGAGAAAGTTGTATTGATTTTCACACATTGTTGCCTATTTGTGAGATATGATTGGAAAAGCGAAAGAGTTTTTGTGGATAAGCCATACAATTTCAATTTTCTAAGAAGAAGGTTATGGTCTATCACATCAAATGCTTTTTTGAAATCGATGAATAGGACACCACAGTATCTGTTGTTGTTAATGCTATTTAGCCAGTCATCAACTAAGTTGATTAGGGCTGTGTGGCATGAATGGTTGTGTCGAAACCCGGACTGTCTTGAATGAAGCAAGTGGTATGTATTAAGGTGGTGTAATGTATGTTTGTTCATGTGTTTTTCCAAAGGTTTGGAAATAGAGGAAATGATTGAGATTGGTCTGTAGTTTGCAGGGTCTGAGTTGTCACCTGTCTTGTGGATAGGAAGGACTTTTGCTTTTTTGAAACTATCGGGAAAATGATTTTTGTCTGTGCATAAATTGAAGACGTATGTTAATGTATCTGTAATTGCTGGAGCTGATAGTTTGAGGATTTTTCCGTCTAGGCCATCTACCCCGCAGGTACCTGACTGTTTTAGTGCGTTAGGTAGTGATAAACGTCAGAGACTGTTATTGGTGGAATATGAAGTTCGGACGTGATGTTTTTATCTTGGCAATATTGTTTCAGTTTTTGAAGATCGTTTGATTTGGAAGAATCTGTCGTGACAATTTTATTAGCTATAGTGCAAAAGTGTGTGTTTAGCTGTTCGACAGAGATGTCTTTAATTACAGTTGATTTTGAAGAAGATTGACTGTTTGTAAGCTCGTTAATAGCTCTCCATACCAATTTTGGGTTCTGGTTTGATGATATTAGTTCTCGATAATATTTCGTTTTTTCTCTGCGCTTCTGTGAATTTATTGCATTTCTCAGTTTTCTAGATTCCTCTTCATAGCCATGTTGTTTAAGCAGATCTCTAAGGTAACCTGCCGCTTGTAACTCTTTAGTGTACCATGCCGGTTTAGGATCATGCCGTACTCTAATCGTTTTTAGAGGGGCGTGTTTATCATATATTTCTGTAAATGTTTTGATCCAAAATTCAACAGCAAGATCTGGATCAGTTATGTCGAAAACTGAAGAGTGAGAGAGAAGGAAAGAGAGAGAGAGAGAGAGAGAGAGAGAGAGAGAGAGAGAGAGAGAGAGAGAGAGGAAGGAGAGAGAGAGAGAGAGAGAGAGAGAAGACGGCAATAGGAGGAAGAGTATGGGTGGTAGAGGGGGAGGAGATATTTTACAGTTCGGCTTGCAATGTCAGTTTGTGCACTTCGATGTTTCCCCCAAACTAAAACCATCATGAGGTAATCAGCAGAACTGTCTTGCAAGCTTGAAATCTGACCCCCCCCCCCCCCCCCCCCCCCCCCCCCCCCCCCCCCATGCATAAACGTCACTTTGTGATATTACAGTGTGTGTGTGTGTGTGTGTGTGTGTGTGTGTGTGTGTGTGTGTGTGTGTGTGTGTGTGTGTGTGTACGTAGGAGTATGCGTATATTAAAAAAAAAAAAAAAAACATTGCACAGTCTACTGCAGCAATGTAGACAGTATTCAGCGTACAGCCACAGAGCTGACTGCATCTTCGAGGGACAAATCCTTCCTGTCTAGCATCCCTAAAATTTCCCTAACGAAATGCTTTTTGGGTCCCCAGCGGGCGATCACGCTGGTTACAACAAAGTAGGCACCTATAGCGAATCGTATGTTCGGCCCCATAAAGAGTTCATGCCGTATTTAACGAAGTGGTTACTTTTGTGTTTGGCAACTTCTTCATAGGCTCATGGTCTGGCATAGGCCATCAACAGCTGCCCGCTAAAGACCACGACCCCGGGCAGTCTTTTTCATTTCTCCCCAGCTGTAACCCATCCACCTGGTGTCCGCCTCCAGGTATTTCTTGGTCTTCCTCGCTTCCTCTTGCCTCGAGGATTCCAGGTCAGAGGTTTTTTGGTTGTGTTGTCGGGAGACTTTCTGAGGGCGTGTCCTATCCACCGCCATCTTCTATTCCGGATGTCTTGCTCTACTGGCAGTTGGTTAGTTCTTTCCCATAGCTCTTTGTTCCTTATTGTCTCTGGCCAGTGAATGTGGAGGATCTTTCGCAGGCAGCTGTTAATGAAGGTCCACAGTTTGTGCATGGTGGTCTTTGTGGTTCTCCAGGTCTCCGATCCGTACAAGAGGACAGATTTGATGTTCGATTTGAAAAGGCGGATTTTCGTGCTGGTGGTGACTAGTCGAGATTTCCAAATGTTTTTGAGTGTGATGAAGGCCGCTCTTGTTTTTCCTATTCGGGTTTTCACATCGGCATCAGTTCCTCCTTGCTGGTTGACTACACTGCCCAGATAGGTGAACGTCTTGACTTCTTCCAGTGGGGCTCCATTTAGCACCACTGGGTCTTGACTGACTGTGTTGATTTTAAGTATTTGGGTCTTCTGCGGGTGGATGGTTAGGCCGATCGTTGCTGCAAAGGTTGACAGGTCTGATGTCCTGTCCTGCATCTGTTGTCTGGTATTGGAGAGCAGGGTCAGATCGTCCATGGAGTCCAGGTCGTCGAGCTGGGTACAAAGGGTCCCCTGTATGCCATTTCTCTTTTCTTCTGTCGTCCTCTTCATTACCCAATCAATGGCAAGAAGGAACAGGAATGGTGAGAGGATACAGCCCTGACGGACTCCGGTCCTCACCTCAAATCGACGTGTTGTCTGTCCTGCATGAACCACCTGGCATGCTATTCTTCCATAAGATTTCTGGATCAAATTGGTGATCTATACTGGTACTCCATAATGCCGTAATAGTTGCCATAAGCTGTCTCTGTGCAAGCTGTCAAAGGCTTTCTGAAAGTCCACAGAATTTATGTAGAGTGAAGTGTTCCATTCTAAAGTTTGTTCGATGATGATCCTTACGTGGCAGTCTGGTCTGTGCAGGTGCAATCTTTTCGGAAGCTTGCTGACTTGTTCTTTCTTCTGTTTACTTTTGTGGATTTCTCAGGGGTTTCTGTTGTGATCCAATCTTTGTGGTGCTTCTTCTTTGATCCAAGAACCTCTTTGCACATTGATAAAAAGTCTTTTCCCCGTCTGTCCAGTAGGCGCATATGTCTGTATCTTCCACGTGTAGGTCTTGTAGGGTTTGAAATCTATTCTTCAGGGACAATGTGAATGAGTCTCTGTAGCGCTGTTCTCTAAGTAGTCCACATTGAACTTTTCTCTTCCTGCTGTTGGTTTCACTGGGTTCTTCAGCTTGAGTTTTATCTTTGCTATCAGAAGGTGATGGTCTGATGCGTCTGCCTGTCTCTTCACTCTAACATCCTGCAGCGACCGTCTGAATTTCTTGGAAATGCAAATGTGGTCAATCTGTGCTTTCCTGATTTGGTGACAGCCATGTTGCTTCATGAAGCCTTCTGTGTGGAAATATGCTGCCACCGATGACTAAGCTGTTCATCCCGCAGAGGTCTGCGAGTAGTTAGCCATTCTAGTTCATGTCACCTAGTGTGTTAGTGCCCACAACTTCTTCGTATCCACGGTTGTCTCCTCCCACCTTGGCATTCATGTCTCCCCTGAGAATGGTGATGTCTTTAACCTTCAGCATGTTCAGTATGGTCTGCAGACTGTTGTAGAAGTTATTTTTGTCCTCTTCAACATGGTCATTGGTCGTGGCATAGCACTTTACAATGCTCAGTTTGATGTCTTTCTTCTTTATTCTGAAACTTGCAGTCAAAATACTTGGGTAGTGCGTTTCCCATCCAATTTGCGCCATTTGTGCTTGTTTTGATAGCATGACTGCTACTCCCTCTGTATGTGCTGAGTTTTCATCTTTATGGCCTGAAAAAGGATTAACTCTCCGGAAGATAACCTGACTTGTCCGGACTGTAGCCATCTCGGCCCACTAAATCCTAGTAATGCCAGGTTGTATTTGCGCTTCTCAGCTGCTACTTGTCGTGTCTTCCCTGCTTCATACATGGTTCTGATGTTCCAAGAACCGATGGTGATGGTTTTCCCAGTCGTCATCAGGTGGGTCGGCGCTGTGGCTTCATTTTGACTTTTACCACAACGTGTCACGAGTCCTGCTGATGCAAGCCCTTCTTCTTCCAGGAGTGGAATTTAACGTTCTGTGTACGTACAGTTTTATTGCAATGGAGTCATTGTGTGTGTATTTTATTTTATTTTATTTTTTTTAGAGAGTACTTATATAGTGCCTATCCCCGGCCTGAGACCAAGCTCTAAGCCCTTTACAATCCATATTCTGGTTTACACAACAGGCTGCCTACCTGGGTAGAGCCAACTTTAGAGCTGCCTGCTGGCGCTTCATTCAGTCGTTCCATCGTGTTCTTTAGTCAATATCGTTCATTCAGTTTAACTATTCTCGATTTTTCATGCAGAGTGCATGCTATGTGTAAAGTGTTATCATACCAACAGCCAGACCAGCCTTCCTCTTCCGAAAGTTGGTGATGGGATTTTACTTGTGTGCAAGATGTTACGCTTGCGTTCACACACGGGACCTTGGTTTATAGTCTCATTAGGACTGTTTGGGAAATGGAGTCAGAACCAATGTTACACGGAACCTCGGTTTATAGTCTCATTTGAAGAACTGTTTTGGAAATAGAGACAGAACCAGTGTCAACTCCGAGGGAAAAATCCCCCCGTACCGAAACAGTTGAGTGGAGATTCGAACCCGCAACCCCAGGTTAACCACGATTATGAGTACAGCGCTCTACCGACTGAGCTATTCCGGCCCCCTCTGTCTATAAAGTTATCCAAGCCCAGGTTTACTTTGATACATACATGTGCACTACGTATTTGTATGTGTGTGCATGCATGCGCATATGTGTGTGTGTTCATGCCTGCATGTGTCAATCTAGTGCGCATTGTTTTATGTGTGTGTGCTTGTTTATGAGAGTGGGCCAGGGGCAAAGTGAAGTAAAGGGGCCAGATGGTTTTGTGAGCTTTTGTTCCCCATTGCAAATATTTCTTCAGTGATGAATATAACACAATACACAGTGTATTGAGCTCCACCGACACTTGTGTTGAATATGCACTTTCATCATTATCATAGGAATATATATTGCATATGTAACACTTTGCAGAATAAAGTGAAGTAAAGAGGAACCCCCAAAAGCCTGTTGTATAGCTAGCGGTGATGTAGATAGTGATGTTGCATTGATCTTACTGCGTGTTCTGTAGGCCTACCTATTTGTGCATGTCGATGTCTATGTACCTCTGTGTGTGTGTGTGTGTGTGTGCGCGCGTGTGTGTATGTATGTGTGTATACGTGCATATGTATGTGTGTGCATGCTGAAGTGCAAAATTTCATGTAGCATTTACAGCAGGTAGCTTTAGTTCTTGTAGGCGCCATTTGCATGATTTTTTGAAACACATTCAGCAGTCCAAAGAAATTAAATGTGCATATTGGATTCAAAATAATTTATTGCAACAGCCAAAATACAATACATACATACATAATGCTGTTGGAGGAAAATCGAATGCAGAAATCCCACTAGAATTCGATATTTTCATAAATATAAACGTCTTCCTGAAAAATGGTCCCAAAACTGTTCCCAGCAGGAAAAGAACCCAATGTAACGTATACAGCTGAGACAGTGATAAATCTCAGTAAGTGTAAATTTCCAAATAAATAAATAAATGTTATGGCACACATTACAAGCAGAATATTGCATAATTACATATTTTGTTCCCAACTGAATGAATATTATGCCACTCATAAAAAGTAGACATACTGGTTTCTGATGGATATTATCATAGTGACTTTTTGGGAAAGTCTCTCTCTCACACACACACACACACACACACACACACACACACACACACACAACCCCTTTGGCTGGCTGGACTCTTACTAGCATTTCTTGGTCGGTGGCACTGTTAATGCCTAATTTTCTTTCAAGAAGTTGGGACAGAACTAGAAAAGTAGTTAAAGACTCAGAATCAAAACTTACTTGGAGAATATTTCGACAGGGTTGCCCTGTCTTCATCAGCTCACTGATGCTGTTGTGGCAGCAAGGCCTGGTGGGGCGACTGTTGTGTGGGGTCAACGGTTCACCCATTCACCCCACACAATAAAAGTAGTTAAAGTTTAACTACGAAAGTAGTTCAAGACTCAGAATCAAAACTTACTTGGAGAATATTTTGACAGGGTCACCCTGTCTTCATCAGTTCACTGATGCTGTTGTGGCAGCGAGGCCTGGTGGGGCGACTGTTGTATGGGGTGAACGATTCACCCATTCACCCCACACAACAAAAGTAGTTAAAGTTTAACTACAAAAGTAGTTCAAGACTTGGAATCAAAACTTACTTGGAGAATATTTCGACAGGGTCGCCTCGTCTTCATCAGTTCACTGATGCTGTTGTGGCAGCGAGGCCTGGTGGGGCGACTGTTGTATGGGGTGAACGGTTCACCCGTTCACCCCACACAACAAAAGTAGTTAAAGTTTAACTACAAAAGTAGTTCAAGACTCAGAATCAAAACTTCCTTGGAGAATATTTTGACAGGGTCGCCCTGCTGAAATATTCTCCAAGTAAGTTTTGATTCTGAGTCTTTAACTACTTTTCTAATGTTGAATCCAGAATCCAGAAACCTATATTCTTATTTGGGACAGAATGTCTTATCTTGAGGCAGCTTTCCTCTCTCTCTTATACCTTGCAAAGTTCTGAAACACAATACATGATGTGATTTATTAAAAAAAAAAAAGAAAAATAATACTAAAGTCATTCCATGTGAATGAAATAATGCCATACCCACAAATGTCTTTAATGCCGCAAAGGTAAAACACAAGTACTACACTGGTAGGCTAGTTCACCATTGTATTGTAATTTACAATGGTATAATAGCAAATTAATGTGTTGAATATAAGCATTGTTTATAGAACGATCAAAAGCCAAATGAAGTCAATAGAAGCACAGACTTAAACAAAATTCAAACAGGCCCAAAAAAAATCCCTCAAGGATCAATTTTCAAAGAACATGGAAAATGCTTTGACATGCATGTGGAGTTTAAGTAAGCTGACAGGGTCATGACCATGGAGATGTGAGAGATGAATTAGAGGCGGAAGAAGGAAAGTGGGTAGGAGAAGGGACAGCAAGTTATGCTTTCCACTCCATTTTCTTCATACTATTTTGCTTTTCTACTACTTCTTACATATAAAACTGCTCTAAACATGAACTTGTCCATTTCATTTGATACTGAGAATGCATCTTCTCAAATATACTTTCAGTTACCTTTCTTTTTTTCCTCCCCATTTTCATCATCAGAGAGGGGCAAAGGAAGAGAAAGGTTGATGGGAGACTGGAAGGTAGTGGGGAGGGGTGGGGTGGGGGCTGAGGTATCAGTTTGCACAATAAAAAAAAAAGGGAGAAATCTGTCCAAAAGAAGAGGTTTTGCATGCAGGAATAACATCCACTTCCAACAAATCATATTTTCATCAAACCACAACCATAAGCAAATTACAACTCTAAAGTGTGTGTGTTGTGTGTGTGTGTGTGTGTGTGTGTGTGTGTGTGTTGTGTGTGTGTGTGATGTGTGTGTTGTGAGCGTGCATGCGTGTGCATGCCGGTGTGCGTGCATGTGTGTGTGCGTGTGTGTATGAGACAAATAAATAGTGAGGGAAAACAAGTGCACGCTAACAATTCCTCCATCATTAAACCAATGACTTGACAAAGACTTAAAGCAAAAAAACAAAAAACAAAAACAAGAAAAACAAAAAAAAGAGAAGGGGGGGTGGGGGTGAGACGAGGAAGGAGATTCATATATTTGATATCATTTTATCACTCACTCTGCTGCCAAGTCACTTGCATGGTTTTTAGATTGCCCGTTCTGAGTTAACACATGTAGGGAGGGAGCCACCACATCGATCCAACCACCGTTTCCATGAACTTGACGATACTGAAGACTATCAGATGGACTCAGTATGGGCATGCACATGTGGTGGAAATCCAAACTGAGGTCACCACGAGAGCAGGGCATGAGAGGCCACAAGATCTGATACTTCTTTTTTCCAGTTTTTTTCTTTTTACCATGATCAATGAGGACAGGGATGAAGAAAATGATGCACTGGAGTTCCATCTTGGGTCCTGACAGGGCTGTACTCTATCCCTCCTTTCACAATACATCCTGGTGTCTACCTGGCCCAAAAGACGCAGACACCTGAAGTGCTGATCAGGAAATGTGAGCAACACCCTCGTGACCCAGCCATTGAGTAGATAAAACTGTACTGTGTCGTTCTGAGCAACACCTTCGTGACCCAGCCATTGAGTAGATAAAACTGTACTGTGTCATTCTGAGCAACACCCTCGTGACCCAGCCATTGAGTAAATAAAACTGTACTGTGTCGTTCCGGTCTTCCCAGCTGAGCCCAAAGCCCATTCAACTCTGGACAGAACATGGCAAGGGTAAAAAAATATCACACAGAAAAATGCCTATACTGGAATTCAAACCCACGATCCCAGCATGCAAGTCTGCAATGCTAGCCGCTACATCATGGCAGCTGTTATAGATATTTTTTTGTGCTCAAAACTAAAGGGTTCGTGTCTGAAAATGACCTGTATTTCAGTATGATAAACATGAGCTATTCATGCATAACCATTCTCACACCTTTAATGGCGATATATTCTACATTTTGGTTTCAGTGGCAATGTCTATATTTTGTCTTACTGGTCTTGATCAGACAAAACCAGTTCCTCTCATACTCAAACTATAACAGCAAAGGCCTAAAAAAAATATAGACTGGCTTTCAATACAACTGTAAATACAACATCAACTTTATCACCTCTCTCAAGGTGGCTTTGCTTTTACCTGCCTCTGCTGGTCTATTTTTTTATTTCTCTCAATCTGTCAGTGCGTTTACACAAACACAACAGAACTTATTTCACTGGGATGTGGTAGAAAGATGGAATGTCACGCATAGATTTAGCTGTAAAATTTTGCAGAGTATTCAGATCAGAGTGCAGCCAGGAAGTTTTTCTTCTTTCCCACATTTTGTAATATTGTGAGATTGGCAATTTTTAAACTTTTTATCATCTCTCAAGAAATTAGGCATGGATTTAAACATTTTGTCATTTCTAAAAAAATTAGACAGGGATCTAAAGAGAGAAAAAAAAAATCAGGCTTTTTAGATGTATTGATAGCAGTGAACTTGTAAGACTTATGCAGAACTGAATCGCAATCCTGGTCCAGAGGGCAAGGTCTTTTTATCTTTATGGATGCCTGTGCTCTTCTGAGTGCCTTCTAGTTCGGTGTATTTTTCTGGCAGTGTGGAGTACTAAGTGTACTTTCTTTGAATCGCTGAACAAAAACTCACAACAAATGGATGGGCGCATATATCTGTCATACATGCAAACATTTATATATATTCACAGAAGATGAATCCATGAGCATACATTACAGAGAATGAATTTCAGTCTATTTCAAATACATGAATATGTCATAGATGATATAGTTATACATTCAGTGAGGATGAATCTCACAAAAAAGTTTATTTCCAACATAACACTGTTAAATTCCACTGCCATTTTAACACATAAGGCACTCCCATAAATAAAACGTATGGCATAAGACACATCTATTATTAAATGTTGTTTGTCATACTATCACCAAACAAACCAAAGTCAGCTGAACAAAACAAGCAGACTGCCTTGATGCACATGCAAGAGATCGAAATAATCAATAGTGAATTTGTCCCCTGAATGTTTGTCCAATTGGTGAAAAATAAAGATGTTCCACATTTAGCACCTAACTGCCGCCAGATATACACAAAGCCTAAATCAAGAAGCTCAGCAGATCTTTCTTTTTCTTTTAATACATACCGACAAGCCTGATTTTTATCATTGTGGGAAAACAGATTCTGCCTTACACTGACCTTGATCCAACACTTTGTTAAGTGTCTGACACAAGGTGGAAATCTGATGAGCATGATGTGCGACTGCCTACATAATGTAGTCGACAAAAATAGGCAGGTCTGTAATCCTGTCTATAACCCTGAGGTACATGGGCTGTGACCCACAATTTGCATGTCAGGTTGAGGGTGAAGACAACCGTAACAATGTTAACCTGACAAACCAGTAATCACATATCTGACTGAACAGGCATCAACTAGTGTTCTTCATGAAATCAAAGCATAACAGTGGAAGAATATGGTGACAGAGATAGCTTTT
The DNA here is from genome assembly GCA_033310375.1 of Conus canariensis. Taxonomy (NCBI): domain Eukaryota; kingdom Metazoa; phylum Mollusca; class Gastropoda; order Neogastropoda; family Conidae; genus Conus; species Conus canariensis. Next base: position 27,165,897 of record CM065719.1, read on the forward strand.
AGAAGGTATAGCTTAATAACCATGTTTAGCTTACTGTGTGTTTCTCCGCTTTACATTTAGCTTTTCATTTGCACATGTTAAAAAATTCATAACTGATTCAATCAAAACCTTTCATTGCAAGCAGCTGGCCCAGATCTTGGGAGTTTGCTTGGTAATAAAGAGTCACTGCGGATCTGTTGCACAACGTGAATGACCGAGTGCTTATGGCAGTACATCCTCACCACTACAAATTGAGCAAGAGACCGAACATAAGACAACAAATGGGAAAACAGTGTGTGTGTGTGTGTGTGTGGTGTGTGTGTGTGTGTGTGTGTGTGTGGTGTGTGTGTGTGTGTGTGCGTGTCCATGTCCAAGAGTGTTTTTGCACATCTGTAAGTATATTCACAGCATTCGTGAACACATGATACAGTACTGTATATCTTAAAGCAAAAAAAGTCATCAATGACAAGCTGACCACTATTTCTTTGTAGAAACAGGAGAATCCATACCCTGACGTAGAATCACCGTTTCCAAACATGACACCTGGGTACAGTGCGTCCCTTCAGCGTGGAGTGGCAATAACCTTGTAGGGTTTGGGTGCATGAACAGCTATCATACCCACTTGACAGGAAGGGTCATAGGTCACATCCTCTGGCAGAGTGAAGCTGAAGCGCTTCAGCAAACTGGCCAGAAGCAGTAGTAGCATCAACCGAGCCAAGCTCTCTCCCAAACACATCCGCCGGCCAGCTGAGAAAGGTATCCATGCCTTTGGTGCTGGCTTCAGTTTGCCTGCTCACACACGTACACCATTGTGCAAACACATTATAGCATATGCACACATATATTAAGGTACTGAACTTCAAGCAACATTACTGCGTCCGCAGAGTTACAGGAAACACAAGTATTCCAAGACTAAACTCTTCTTTGAATTTGAAGTCTGTCTACAAATACATGCCTCTAGACAGTACCAAAATGTGACCGGCATCAATCTGTTCCCAAGCATGAGAAATTCATTTCTTATTACATTTGACATGGAAAGTTCGCCTTGGCTTAAGGTTGTGTCAGGCCAGTTGACGTAGGCTAGAACACCAAGGCTACATCAAAATGTTGTTATGCTCGACACAGTTATGTGGGGATTGTCTTCACAGTTGTGACAAACTCCTAGCATAACATTATCAGTCTCCAAAATCCCTTGAAGTCGGAGTGCGGCTGCCCACGTGGCAGGGTAATCAAAAACGGTCACACACGTAATGTTCTCATCCCTAGCTGATGCATTTGTACCATAGTGTTCAAGTGATTCGGCTGTTTGGATGATCCCTGGAGTCTTTTTGCCAGGGTACGACAACAACAACAACATGGAAAGTTGGCCTCTCAATTACCATCCTAAAAAAAAAAAAAAAAAAAAAAAATCCACTTTCAATTCTCCCTCCCATGCACACCAGAGCAAAAATTAAAGGACAAAGGACAGAGAGAACGAAAATATGTAAGAAAAGAGTTCACCTTGATCATCCAGAAAACGTTCTGGTTTGAACTGGTCCGACTCATCCCACAGTTTAGGATCATGTGTCACGGCCCAAATGTTCACCAAGACCATGGTGCCCTGTTAGAAATCAAACAATATGCTCGCTACAGTGGGAACCTTTCTATAGGTAAAAAAAAAAATCTTCCAGAAAAACACAGCTTCAAAACGTGGGAGTTTTAACTTAATCTAAGGAATGGGGTTGGGTTCTTTCTGGTAAATCATGCTGTGTGAAATAAAACGAACAAATGTTTCCATGAAATTGGTGTAAACCCAGTGCATCTGAGTCAATCCTGGAAAAGAATGAAAACTGTATCCTGTGTTGGACAGTATCAAAATATTTCAATTATGGTGCTTCCCCAAATTTGGGTAAGGGAGGGAATGTGGGATGGCTGTTGTGGGGGGGGGGGGGGGGGGGGGGGGAAGAGGGAAAAAAAAAAACTCTTACGCCTATTGTCTCACTTCTTGGCTTTCCTCATGTCTTCTTTGTGGGCCCTCTCTTTTTGCTATGAGGCTGGCCATATCGGGAAATAGCCAACTGATGAAACGATATGTTACAAACCCCTACACACATCTCTACGATGCTGTCTCTGTCCGTCTCCTCTTTTTTTTGTTTTGTTTTGTCAGGGGTGAAGGTGGGAGGAACGCACATACACCTGGGTGGATGGAGAGGGAGACGGGCAACTAAAACCAATGATGTCCTTTCAAACATGCGTGCTTACAAGATCAATTGCTTATACATAAATTTTACGTTGGTACCGCGCCTTTAACTTGGTATCTATTACAGTTGTTCTATTTATGGTATGTGTGTATGTGCCTTGTGCGCGCGTGAGTGTGTGTGTGTGTGTGTGTGTGTGTGTGTGTGTGTGTGTATTGTGTGTGTGTGTGTGTGTGTGTGTGTGTGTGTTTAGGGGATAAGCTGTTGCTGTCTTTTTTTTTTTTTGGTCTCACAAAGCGAAAGCGTCATCACACCATACACCAGTACATGAAAAAACGCTTTGTATGAAACGTCAAAATAGTAAAGTTCACATTAGAACGTCCATCAGTAATGGAACCGACAGATCTGCATGGTGCATGAGAGTCAATGGAGAAGGAAAGAGGAGGAAAAAAAAAAAGAAAAAAAAAAAAGAAGAAGAAAAAAAAAAGAAAAGGTGTAAAAAAGGAGGTTGGAAGAAAACAAAACAAAAATTATGCTGCTTTTGGTGTGTTCTGTATCGTCAATTTTCCACCTGTAAGATCTAAATACTTAATAATCTGTACTGATCCTAAAAAGCCACCTGCCCGACTTTGAAGATCTGCAGAAATGCTTTCAAGTTATCTTGAAGTCACAAAGATATGCACACAAGGACAGGTAAGAAATCAATACCCTGCACTGCAGACTTTCTGAGTGCTGGAATGCTCACCACTTCAAGCCGTTCTGGCCATGCCTGTTATGACCTTAACTTTCCCTCAATGTAACTCTGTGGTGAAATGGCTGAAAACTTAAGTTACATGCATTTCATGAAATGATACCTGATCTGGTATAAAATGTCCGATGCCATAATGATACGCAAGGCTGCGGTGTCCATCCCTTCATATTTTTTACCTTGTTCCCATGCGTCAAAATGTTTCATAGATGCGCTTTTTTGTGCATCTTTCACACATGCATTACTAACTGAAAGCAAACTAATGAAAAAAGAGTACCTTCGGCACGTCATACTGGCCGACAGTGGTGTCACACAGGGCCTTGTGCAGTGCCCCAATGGGTGCAATGCAGCCCAGTCTAATAGTCTCTTGCAGCACAGCCTGTGTGTACTGCAGCCGTCCCCGATGCCTAGCAACTGACAACGACGTGCCTGCGGCTGCATCTATCTCTGCCTGTGCCCGCTTCTGAATCTGTCACAGGATGGAAAAAATTATGAAGAGCATGAAAGCGTGAGGAAACCTCACCATACAAACCCTTTGAATTATGGTTCCTCTAACGCACCCCATCCCTGCAAAGACGTTTTATTGAGAATGTTTTTCTATTTGTCTACATTTATTGTACCTCCTCACTTAGGATCCTATTCTTGGTGGGGGGGGGGGGGGGGAGGGGGGGGGGAGCGCCGTTATCTGGAGGTTCCGTTGCGTAAACGAATGTACACGTCAACTGGTGTGAAAACCAACAGGACCACAGGACAGGGTAGAAAAGGGAAACTGAAATGGAAAGAAACAGTAAGGTGGGGACATAGGAGTGAGAGAGACAAGGAGGAGAGCAGGTAAAGAAGAAATGACAACAGGTACAGCAACAGAAACATGTAACAGTGCCCCTCCCCTCCTCTGATCACAATACACATCACACCAACATCCCTCCCCCTTACCCACCCCCAGTCTAAACCATCTCCAACGTATGCACACCTATTATTGTTTAAAACTTTAAGCAAATCCACAGATAATGTGTTTGTACAGCAACACTATATTCTGTGAGCAGTCAGTACCTCTGGATGTCCAGCCATATACAGCAAGGCCCAGTCCAAGGTAAGGCGTGATGCATCCACTCCATCCCCAAACACATCAGAAATGGTTTGTCGTATGTGGACATTTGTAAACATAGCCATGACCTGTGCACTCTCTTCACGTGCTGCTGTACTTTGAGCCAGAAGGATGCTGTCTGTCACGTCCAGAACTTGGTCTGAGGAAAATCTCTGCCGGTGCTTCTCAATATTCTTCTCAATGAAGTCATAAAACTCAAATATCATGGAGATTATCCTCTGAAAACGCTTAGTGGGCCAGTACTTTAGAAGTGGAACAATATCTTCCCAAACACCATTTCCAACTTCTCTGTTGGAAGTGTCAAAGATTTCAATGAGTCGCTGGATACTAGGATTGTCGAATGATCTGACTTCTCCAAAACAGATGCCGATGATGACGAGGAACATGAGGGTGGAGTTGTACATATGGGGGTCAAAAGGTCCAGGCTCTGCCGCCATTTTGTCAGCCACTTTGGCCATGACCTCATGCACAATCATGTCGAGGTGTGCTGACCCTGTCATGTAGTGTTTAAGGGCCTTCATGGCAATTTTACGGTGAAGTTTCCAGGCTGGAGAGTAGTCAGAGAAGACTATGCTCTTGTATCCTTCTGTTATGACCTCCAAGGAATGGAGCTGGGGTCTCCCTGCAAAACTGTCCCCTGCAATGAAAGAAATAATTTCCTGTCTATCAATGTTTTCAGCAGCAGCACATGGCAAAGATAGAAAGGAATTCAGTCTTTATCAGTTATGGCCATATGAAATGAACACAATTCAAAAGCCGTTTTGGGAATAAATTCTGCCACAAACACTCATGACACCAACATATGACACTCAACATGCGTTAACAGACATATATAGTATGACTTGCGTGAAAACCTTTTTTTTTTTTTTTTTTTTTTGAAATTTCAAAGTATCATCAGCCTCTAACCACCATATACCTATGCATTTCTCCCTCCCCCCCCCCCCCCCACCCCCATCTGTCTTTATACATGGTTAATACATACTGTGAGCTGCCAAATTCATAGAGTTTTCAAGGAGTTTTCAAAGACCATTTACTTCTTCTAAAGGATTTCGAGACATACATTTTACTGTAAATTTACAATAAAAAAAAATCAAAACAGGTCTGCTTGAGCTCTGATTTTTTTACTTAACCAAGAAAGTTTCCTGAAAAGATGAAATTGCTTTTCCTGAGCTCAACTTCACTTGCCCCTTCATTCAAAAGTATCTTAGTAACAATCATATATGCTCCAAAAAAATGTTCTCATGCTTGTCAGTTGTCTTCATATTTTGAGTGAAACAGCATTCTGGCCGTAGCAAAAGCACCGACATATGACATGTTGAAGAAACTGGAAACAGAGGCAGTTGGTCTACTTGCTATCTGTTTTTATGTCTTTTTCCCTTTGCATAACTGGTAAGGGTCATCCCACCCATAACTAAATGCTGATAAATCTTTGGCAAACTGAACGTATTGCCTTCTGTATTTCAGCATCACACTTTAATTAGTTCCTTCAAAGTTCTTTCTCTGGCTACTTTCCGTTGAAGAGAAAATTTCACCCCACATATTTTTTTGTTTGTTTTCACTTCTCACTCACGGCGATTTCTTCAGTTTCTCCGGAAGATCTGACATTCAAATTCAAGGAAGTTTCACAGGCCCTTGAACTGGTGTTTCATGGAAATTCAAGGAGCATAAAACCCCCGTTTCTCACAGATATACGCAGGTGCATACATGTATACATGTCCAAATCCACACATGCATGTGTGCACACATTCCCAGTCTCTACCTATCCATCCCACTCCCCTATAAACATCATGCTAAAATTGATACTATATAGTCTCAGCTGCTCAGGAAAGAGAGAGTGGACAAACTGGAAAAAAAAACTTATGGATTAGAATTGATATAAATAGCTAACTATTTCCCGTGATGATTATCAATATTCTTAGCTATTTTCCCTTTTTTGTGCCATTTTTTGAAAGTTAATAACATTACAAATAATATCTAACTGTTTGTGATTCACACCAACTATTACAACATTTTAAATGTAGCTTTACTGTAACAGACATATCCATGATAGGTTGGCTGCAACTACCATCATTCCTGCTGCAGCAAGCTTACATTAAGTCCCTTCAATAACAAAAGACTGAGCATTTCGGTACAAGAGCTTTATTCTTCTGCTTGGGCACAACACTATTTTCCTCTTTTTTTCTCTCTCTCTCTCTCTCTTTTTTTTTTGTTTTGTTTGTTACAACTGCCTAAAATGACTGACCCACATCTGCTGGGCAGCATAATAGCAACACTGAAAATCTCACCTTTCTGTACCAGAGCCTCAGTGATGGAGTCCAAATCATTGAGTGTGATGCACCGTTTAGGGCCCAAGTAGACTGTCATCACGGGGCCATATTTCTCCCTGGCCAACCGGCTCAGAGTGACATAGAACTGTTCCGCATCGCTGTTCATCCACCGCACGTGGCCCAGCAGCGGTAATGACCAGGGTCCTGGGGGCAGGTGGGGGCGCTTCTTCGTCAGATACCACCATGTCAGCATCCACAGCAAGACTCCCACCACCAGGGCTTGGGTCAGGGGTCTGCCTGGGGCTCTGGTGCTGGCCGCTCTGGCTGCCATAACAAACTCTTGCCACGAGTCTTGCACGACATTCAGGAGATCACCCAGCATGGTGGACAGGGCCTGGAAACACCACGGAAACAGCGCAGTGATAATGTGGATCAAAGCCAAATTTTGCGTGGGTCTGCCAGAACTTCATATATCATGAGAGAGAGAGAGAGAGAGAGAGAGAGAGAGGAAAGAAAGAGAGAGAGACAGAAGGTTATAACTGGAGAGTAGGAGACAGACTGAAAATAGCTGCCTTTGATCCGGGGTCTACCAGAAAAAAATGTTAAAAGGGGAAGGCAGGGGGTGGGGGTAGGGGAAAAACACCAGAAATATTTCCAAAAGTAGTAAAAATATAAATGGGTCTGTTTTATATACAGTAAACTCATGCAATATTTAAGAGGCATAAAGAAAGTGGAGATTCTTCTATGGTTGTAAGTCAACATTACGCTTCCTTTTTAACAGTTGCAGATCTCTATGTGAAGACAAAAAACAGACAAAAAACTGAACTAGGTATATCAAAGGCAAGTCAAGTCAAGTCAGGCCAAGAATACTTTATTATCTCCAAAGAGAAATTAAGAAATCAAAGATCCCATAGCTTATGTCAGTAATTTAGTGAATTATGAAAACCCACCAGCAAGACTTCATTTAAAACAATGATTCCTTCAAAAAGAAGCAAGAAGGCTCATTGATTTGGTGACAATTCTGACTGAAGGGCCTGTAAGCAAATGGCTAGAGGGTTTGCATGGTAAACTGAGGGTCACGAGTTCAATTACTCATCGGATCCGACTTTTATCATTTGTAAATTATCCTCTCTCTTCATCCAGCAGGAAATGGGTATTTGATTCAAGTCACAAAAGGTTAGGGCATGGAACAACAGGGACAGGCTTCGCCATCCACAATGCAATGCCCTGGACTCAGCGAACCTTTTATATACTGTTAAAAAAAAGTTAAGGACCAACATTTCACTGAAAGAAAATTGGGAAGTGATCAATCTCCAAGTGCAACATGAATTTATTGAATATGTGAAAAGTGTGTAAAGACAATGACAAGTCCGAGGAATCAACAAACTGGAATCGAGCGCAGTACAAACACCCCACCCCCAAATTTGAAAGTCACAGGAGGAGTGTTTGTTCAATGTCATGGTTAATAACGTGTGTGTCCCCCATTATTGGCAAGGCATTCAAGGCAGCGTTGTCGCATGGAGTCCACCAGTGTGCGCAGAAAGGCCTGGGGGACAGCAGCCCACTCCTGCTGGAGTGTCTCAAACAGCTAACCCAGGTTAGCAGCAGGAGGACGACGCTGCTGCAGTCTCCGGCCCAGCTCATCCCAAAGATGTTCGATGGGGTTCAGGTCTGGGCTGTTTACGGGCCACTGCATTCTGTTGACACCAGCAGCTTGGAGAAACGTGTTTACTGCTCTGGTGCGATGGGGCCGTGCATTGTCGTCTTGAAAGACTGCCTGAGGTCGAAGCTGTTGAAGGGCTGGCAGCACCAGGGGTTGCAAAATCTCTGTTTGGTAGCGAACACCATTCAAGTTCCCTGCCACATTGTAGAGAACCGTTCTGTAGCGTGTGCTTATGCCGCCCCAAATCATAACGGATCCCCCACAATAGCGGTTCCTTTCCAGGACAGCTTCTTCTGCAAAACGCTCCCCACGGCGTCTCCAGACCCTGTTCCGTCTATCAGTGGGGTCCAGACAGAACCGCGACTCGTCTGTAAACATCACGTTAGCCCACTGTTCATGTGTACATCTCATGTGCTGTGAGCACCATACTCGGCGTGCTGCTCTGTGGGCATCAGTCAAACAAGGTCTTATGGCTGGTTGTCGAGCACGGAGGTTAGCGGCGTGTAGGCGGTTTCGTATGGTCTGATCACTGACAACAGTGTTGGTGGCATCTCTAAGGCAACGTCTGATGTTGTTTGCACTTGCTGTTCTTTCTTGTGTGGCCTGCCTTTCAATGTATTGGTCCTCTCGTGGTGTTGTTATTCTGGGTCGACCAGAGCGTGGTCGTTCTTGCACTCTTCCTGTGTCTTGAAAGCGTTGTCTGAGTCTGATAACAACAGAGTGTGATACCCCAAGTCTCCGTGCCACTTCCCGGACTGCAACTCCTTCTTGGAGCCATCCTATTGCTCTTCCTCGATCCAGCTCGTTCAGTCTTCGACGTGGAGGCATGCTGTTGCATTGCATTTTTCGCCAGTACAGTGGCTTTTAAAGACATTTGGTTGAGCATACTTTATGACCTACAGCCTGATTTAGCTCGTGCTTCACATGATTTTGATTCAGCACATGCTCCTCGGATCCCAAACATCAGAAATTCACCCCAATTTGTTCCAAAAATGACAAGTCGCGACACGTGTTTTTCCAGGCGCGTGAGAAATGTGTGCCACAAAATTGCAGTTGCCGCATTCACGATCAATTTGTGCATGTGGTTCAATTTGTTTGGACCACTAAGGCGGTACAATTGAATTTTTGTGAATTTTAAAAAGTTTTTGTGCATTCTCAATGTTGGTCCTTAACTTTTTTTGAACAGTATAGATTACTATCTCCATGCCCATTAAGCTATACTTTATCCCTTATTTATCACTGTTGTTTTATGGTCTCTTGACAACTGCCATTTGTTTCTGGCATGTTCCCTTCCTCTGTCCTGTCTAAACTCTAATCTACTTTTCAAAATGTCTGCCTCAGTTTGGAATGCCAGTTCTGATCTATACTTCGGTTTATTGTTTTTCTTGTTTCTTTTTTTCCTTAGCTTTCCTAAGTGACATTGGTTTTACAGCTGAGAGAGCTGCTTCACCACAAGGACTACAGAACCAGTCTACAGTTGATTTCACTGCACACAAAAACTGACCTTTTCTGATGGAAAGAAGAGAGTTGAACGAACAAAAAGAAAAAAGCTGTCATGGAGAGTTTGAAGTGTTACACCCCCCCCCCCCCCCCCCCCCCCCCCCCAATCCACATACACCAGTCTCTTCAAACAGCAGAGATGGATGTAAAAAATGATTTTTCCCTCTATATTAACCTCAGGTAAAGGCATAGTTTAATCCATCCCCCCACCCGTTCCTCTCTGCCTTCAACACCACCCACTCCCTTCTCTGCACTTCTTGATTTTTCACTGACCTTATCCAGTGTGGAACTAAATTATAACTGTCATGTTAAAGCGATGGCGTTGTATGTTCTATAGCTAAGCTACACACAAAAAGTTAAGGATCACTTTCACAAACATTCATAACTGTCAAAATAAGAAAGTCAATGCGTTGAAGTTTGGCCAACATTTAATTCCATTCTTTAGTGGTAACGATACACAATTGCCTTCAATCTCGAGCAATCGTTTGGTGTGTACATTTGATTAAAGTGGGTACATATCCAAATTTGATTTCCCAAAGTCATTGAAATCACAAGACAGGGCATACTGATGCTCCCAAAAGCTCAGTAATGCGTGTAACCACCATGGCTGTTCTGGCACTCGACGCAGCGAGTCCTCATCGAGTTGACCAGGTTGGTGAAGATCCTCTGTGGAAGCGCCTGCCACTCAGCCTGCAGCATCTGGTAGAGGTGTTGGGCATCCCTGGGAGGGGGGTGGCTCCTCACTTTGCGATCCAGCTCATCCCAGAGGTTCTCAATCGGGTTGAGATCGGGACTGCATGCTGGCCACTCCATTCTGTTGACTCCAGACTGCTGCAGGAAGTCGTTGACCACCCTTGCCCTGTGGGGGCGAGCATTGTCATCCTGGTAGACAGCCCTCGGTCCCATCTGCTGCAGTGTAGGCACAGCCAGCGGTCGAAGGATCTCATCCCGGTATCGGATGCCAGTCAGGTTACCCTGTACATGATACAAGGGTGTTCTGTGGTGAAGGCTGAAGGCCCCCCAGACCATTACAGAACCTCCACCAAAGGCCACCTTTTCTTGGACAGTGGCATCAGTAAAGCGTTGCCCTGGGCGCCTCCAGACCCTCAGTCGGCCGTCATTGTGGTGAAGGGTGAAGCGTGATTCATCACTGAACAGGACCTGGGACCATTGCTGACGTGTCCACCTCACGTGACGTGCATAGAAGGCACGGCGTGCTGCCCTGTGGGCTGGAGTTAAGCGTGGCCATACTGCTGGGCGACGAGAACTGAGATTAAACCCATGTAGGCGGTTCCGTATGGTCTGCTGGCTGATGTTGATGTTAGTAGCCACCCTGAACTGCCTTTGAATTATGCTGGAAGAGGCTGTTCTTGTCTGCAGGGCTTGTCGTTCAATGAGACGATCGTCACGTGGGGTTGTCTTCTTTGGTCGACCAGATCTGCGTCTTTCATGGACAATCCCAGTGGCTGTGAAGCGTTGAATCAGTCGGACAATGACCGAGATGGACACATGAAGTCGCCTGGCCACTTCTCGCTTGGGAACACCATCTTGGAACCATGCAACAGCTCGTCCCCTATCCAACTCGCTTAATTTTCGTCGTGGAGGCATTGTCAGATCAGGCCTACTACTGGTGGAATGTCTTCTTATATAGCCAAGCAAGCGACAGCATCTCACACATAAACAGCAGTGCTTGCACGTGCATAATGGTTTTTCCATCTGGCAAGTGCAATGTGTTCAGGCAGAACGGTCCAAAACAAGGTCATTTTTCGCAAGTTTCCGCTTTTCCGTTTGCGGCCCAGCTCAGTAGTAGAGAATCCCGTGCAATTTTCGCACTAACACAACATCGCCCACTTACAGCTGAACAAGAATTCATGACAATTTGGCTGGACTAAGAAATAAATAACAGTAGCGAACTGAGTTTATTACGCACCTGTTTTCACATACCGATCCTTCACTTTTTGTGCGTAGTATATTTGACCATTCTTCATATTTCTGGCAACTAAACGGGCTTCAAGTGACAAGAAACGTATAGGACGGATGGGGGTATGTCTGGATATCTTCCCAATATACACAAAACGAAAGATTCAGGTGAACCCTAATATGCTACCTTTGGGAGCATCATCGACAGCACAATGATTTTTTTCAGATAATAATAATAATGAAACATCGAACCAGGCAAAGCTGAACACCCTACGCTGCGCAGACCATCATTACTTGTACCCAAGCAGTTTATCTGCAAAAGTCAGCATTAATAAATACGAAATCATTTATTTTTTTCCGTCGGTATTCGACTTCCAAAAAACGATGGATATGTACTCTGCCCACTTGCTAAAGATATAGTATCAGCCAACTATGACAATGTTGTTACACTCACTGGGCCAACGTGCAAAGTAAGAGGCCAACAGCTAACACGTCTCTCATGGGTACTCTGCACCTTGGCGGACTTTTTTTTTTTTTCTTGTCTATTTGACGGAACCTTGGCTAAAATCGGTTTGTCAACAAGCGGTGATTTGCTCTCTTGTCTATTTGTAGGAACCTTAGCTAAAATCGCGGTTTGTCAACAATCAGGTTAAGTATTACATCATATTACTGCTTATAGACTAAAAGAGTCTGCATGTAATCGGCAATGTTATTTCAACAATATGAAATCTGTTGACAATGCCCGGCGTATGATATCCAAATACTTTTCCCGATACCATGGCAATCAAAACTTGGATACCCAACAAGACTGACCTAAACTATTGGAAACCCATGACCTTGGAACTGATGTTTTACATGTATACGACTGAAACAGTGAAAGTTGCATTAAATGGTTGGAGGAAGAGAGAGAGAGAGAGGAAGAGAGAGAGAGAGAGAGAGAGAAAAAGGCTCTAGTATAAGTGCAAGGAATGATTTTGATACACGTTAAATAAGCACAGCAAGTCAGTCCTGTCCACAGATGAGCTAACTGCGCCACTGTTGTTGCCAGATGTTTTTGTTGTTGTTGTTGTTGTTGTTGTTACTGTGGTTCCTGTCGTGTTGTTGCTGGTGGTGGATGTGGTGGTGTGTGTGCGTGTACAGACACCCAACAAGACAGTTTTACACACACACACACACACACACACACACACACACACACACACACACACACACACACACACACACACTCACACACACACATACACACACACACACATACAAGCATGCACGCACACGCACGCACATGCACTCGCACAAACACACGCATACATGCACATAGGCCTACACACATAAAATGCGTGTACGTCCACGCACAAGCACGCACGCCACAACACACACACACACACACACACACACACACACACACACACACACACACACACACACACACACACACACACACACAAGGAAATGCGTTAAAAAAAAAAAATTACAATATTTTTTTTCAAAGAAAACCATCAACATCATCTATGCAATGAGAAAGCTTTGACTATGTATGTATTGTTCATTTCTTTTTCTTTCTTTCAGATTTATTCATTTATTTATCTATTTGCTTTTATCATGAATTTGAGCATTAGGCCTATGTACTTCATGAACATGCAGTATTGGCACATCCAACTGACATATGTTTTTGAATAGCATACATATTAAATACATCAAGGTCATTCGGATTATAGCTGACAGATTTGATGCCGACGCAGAAATACCATAGAAATGGACACTACGTTTTTAGGTTCATATTTCGTTAAAAAAAAAAAAAAGAAAGAAGTCATTCCTTTTGGATGAGAGTTGGAAACGGGCACGCACGCATGTGTGTATGTGTGTGTGCGCGCGCATGCATGCGTGTGTGTGTGTGTGTGTGTGTGTGTGTGTGTGTGTGTGTGTGTGTGTGTGGTGTGAGTGTGTGCGCGTGCGTGCGTGCGTTGCGTGCGTGCGTGCGTGCGTGCGTGCGTGTGGGGTGTGTGTGTGTGTGTGTGAGAGAGAGAGAGAGAGAGGAGAGAGAGAGAGAGAGAGAGAGAGAGAGTGGGAGGGAGACAGAGAGACAGACAGACAGACTCGGACTCAATTTGTCATGGGAACACGGGTCTATAGACACACTAGGGGGGCTACAGCAATAATATAAACACAAAGACAGACCATGTGGTATACGTGAACCAGGATTTATAGTTCTTCACAAATCGTGTCAAATACTGTCTCTTGAAGTATATGCAATCATGAACATATTTCGCAACTTGAATTTTTGAGCGTCACTGCATATATTTTCACTTTGACATTCTTCCGCAAGTTTAGGCCTAGTACATAATAGGATGGTTTCCTTTTTTTTTTTTTTTTTTTTTTTTTCTTTTCTTTTCTTTTCCTTACTAGCGTGTACTTGGCACAGCTGCCTAGAAAAACGAGTTCCATTTTTTCAACCACACTACATACTGAGCATTCTCTGTCTCCTTAGAATTCATGTATTGACCTCTTTCTATGTTTAAGTCATGTGCTCTTAGAATTCATGTATTGACCTCTTTCTATGTTTAAGTCATGTGCTCTAACGCGACATCTGCCGAGTTCATGTCTTTGTCGGCGTTTAAATTTTTTTTTTTTTTTTTTACATCTATTGTGCATGATTTTCATTAGTAATTTCCAGTAATTTTGAAGGGAAATTGTAGTCCTGAAGTGCTGCGTTTTGTTTTTCAGAAGCCTCTGTTTCTTTATGACGCATTTCATTCAGGATCATTCTCTTGATACTAACGGTAGATTATCTCTTCAAGACATTCAATACAGATCATTTCAGAAAAAAAGGACGAAATTGAAGCGTGGAGAAAAAAAAAAAACCCACCCCAAAACAAAACCAAAAGCGTGCAGATCCATGTCTTTGGAACACACAACCGACTGATTTGGAGGAACCTGGTGAACTGTTCTTCAGGATGGTGCCCTAATGACTCCCAACGGAATTAAGGGAAGAGGAGGAGGAGAGAGGGTGTATGGATAGGATTAGTACTGTTAATACATCATGCCTACGCCACTTCATATGTAAAGTATGAGCAACAAACAAACAAACAAACGAGCGTATGCAAGTAATTCATTATGCCGTGTCTTGCTCTAATCGTTCGTCCGTTCGTGGGCGAGTTTTACGTCCTATTGGCCTGAGGCCCTTAAGGACACAGTACACTTGCAGACGTAGGTCTGCATGTTCTGTGGCAACTGTTGTCGCAGGCAGTAGTGGGCGAGTTGCGTGTGAGGCCGTCGTAATTCTCTCTCCGAGCTCTCGTTTCTCTTGAACTTCGGTTCAATTTCGGCCGTTGGTCGACCGACGATGGGTGTATTTCGCCTCCTTTCCCCAAACTAAAGGCTGTCTTCAGGACCACCAGGCGGCCTTCTTCGTGCTCGGGTGGCGATGGTCCTGTGCTCGGGTGGCATAGCCACACTCGCAGCGAACTGTGCTCTGATCTCCGCATCACGATCTAAATACACATTAACTAGTGGGTGAAAAAGATAGTCCCCACAGACACGCACGTATGAGCCTATGCTAACATTGTAATACTTTTCCGTAAACTTTTATATTTGATTTGATTTTGTGTGCGTGCGTGCGGCGGGCGCACGCGCGCATGTGTGTGCGAAGCTCATTTGTACATTCAGCGTTGCTGATGTTCATGTAAAAATGGTATATCTTACGAATTCAGCAAAAACTGTTTTGTCTTTATATTCAACAGCTTAGCAACTTGTTTTAAAATAAATGACACCAAAAGGCATCACAATTGAGAAATTGATTGTGTTTCGCAGTATACAATGAAAGTAAGAATCTCTTTCTAAATTTCAGTTTCATTTTACTCAAAACGCATTTTCCAGATGTATGGTTTTTGCCCCAAGACATGATAATATAATATAATATATATATATATATTTTGTTTTATAATTGAATATTTCTTGCAATCTTTGCAACACCAAGCTGCTCTGTAAGTTGCTAGAATGGTGCTCGGTTACTTATCCTTGGAATTTATTAGTCAATTATAATTTAGTCCCTTGCGGATTCATTCCACGAACTGGCCCTCAGCACTTGTGTCTTAAGAGGTTATCTTTTTATATTTTCTACTTTTCACTAGAACATGTAGCTTGTTTTGCTCTTTCATGATTTTCTTTTGCTTCTTAGGTGGCACCTTTGGTTGTTTTTTTGAAAACTCAACAAACATACTATGGTATTGCACACCAGCCTTATTCTGGAATAGCATTCTTCTTAAAACCTAAAAGGCAGAGGCGTTAAGTTACCACTTTCCGCGGTCACTGAAGAGAAACAATCACGTTTCGAAATACCGGTATGTGACCAGGAGTTATATGTTAGTGAGTTTCCTCCCCATTGGAGAGTGTCTCTTTCTTGGAAACTATAAGCTTGCTGAAGACTCATTTGAGAAACATTTATTATTCCCCACTCACCCTCTCAAGCACATACTGTTAGTTAGGCAAAATTAACTGCCACTGCAGATATAAATGCTTATTTCCCCTAATTTCCTCACTCTAAGACATAAAAGCAAGTTTTGTTTTATAATTGAATAAATATATATATTGCACAGGGGAAAACAAGTGCAAACTAACAATTTGTCCATCATTACATTAATGGTTCGCAAAGGCTTTAAAAACAAAAATCAAACTCGACAGATACGAATAGCGGGAAGGCTAGGTGAGATACCGATCCATACCCCTTCACATCTTTGTATCCACCAAACGGAATACCGAACCTCACACACCTGACTGCTGGTCAGTTCTTCTATAAATAATACGACTTGACTGACCTTGGTCGAGCTTTTTTCATTTTTGTCCGTCTGTTGTTATTCTCACATTAATGGTTTACATATGTCATACAGTGTGTTATATGGGATTTACGGTCAAACTGTGGTAAGCTTTTGGCATAACAATATTCATTCCCTAAAAAGGAATTCAAAATTTTCAAGATACTATGTGTTACTATATGGCGAAGGCTAAAAGAAAATGTCAGAAACGTAATGCTCTAACTTTATAAAAGGCTGACAGTGACCTGGGGGTTTTGCCTGTGAGAACGGCTTGGTATGTCAGGTGAATCCAGAGTGTTCAACTGGAGAAGGCAGTCAAACATTATTCATTTAGGCAAAGATGCAGAGAGGACAGGCTCCGCCTTTCGCCAGTTGGAGTTCCATTGTGTACATTAAAGGCATTCATCACTTCCTGTTCACAGTCTCTCGGCAGCCCACCAACGGAGACATTGCACTGTCGCTGCGTTGCTGGTGTTCGTAGTATATTCTGATTCAGGTTACATTTGACACTACATACTTAACCCCAATTGACGACAAGAATTGATTAGTCGAGAAGCCTCATGAATTCATTGGCCTGTTTTGGAGGGCACCATCTTCCACGTCCGTTCAGCAATAATCTTCATGAATTTGGCAACACGAAGGACTGACACACGAACTTACCACTGGCGTTGACGTGGTCAGAAACTGAGGTCATCACGAGAACAGGACACGAAGGGCTACAAAATTTGAGACTTTCAACCAACAAACAACAACGAACAACACAACCCAATTTCCAACACAACAACTTCCCACCACATTCACACAAGGAGAACAACACTCACCAACAACCAGAATGAAAGATGCCCCCGGGGGTGATATACTATGAGACAGTACCGTTCATTTCGAGACTTGTTGTGTGCAGGTGACTGTGCTCCTGCTGTGCGTTTTCCGTTGTTGTTCGCTGCTCAATGTGGCGGTTTCAGAGATACTAGACACTCTGTACATCTGTTCTGTTATCTTGTGCGGCACCCTTCAGCGACTAATCCATTTCGTTATTCCTTCTTCATTGGTCATCGTCAGTTGTTATTGTTGTACTTACCCAAACATGTATCATTAACAGCGATATGTGAACGAGTAGTGTGTGAGTGTGGGTGGGTGGGGTGGTGGTGTGTGGGTGGGTGTGTGGGGGGGGGGGGGGGGTGGAGGTGGGGGGGGGGGGGGTTGGTGACTACGTGTTGCGTATTGTTTGCTCGGTGATGTGCTGTGAGTTGTCCGTGGTGAGCGGACTGCAGCGACGGGTTTTTTGTCTCGGACTCAACCTTGTCCTTGGTTGTCTCGACGTTGTTTTCGTGATTACCATCTTCATTAACAGCGATATGAGACGAGTAAGTGGTGAAGTGGGGGGGGGGGGGGGGGGGGGGGGGGGGGGGGAGGGGGGGGGGGGGAGGTAGAGACTAACCAGATCAGACGCAACGAGACACGAGATACGAACGCACATGCACGTAAGCACAGAGGAGAGCGGAACTGCAGGCGAACGGATATTTCTCGCTCGGAAGCCCAACCCTCCTTGTGTCGACGTATGGCTTATCGGATTGACCATCTCAAGTAGGCTACTACCCCTAACCTTGACTCTTGAATACCAGTCAACGAAAGGAACACCAAAGGGGGGGGGGGGGGGGGGGGGGGGGGCTTCTAAACTAGTGTTATACCCAGCGCTAAGTACTGGCCAGAGGGTTGAGATAATCTTCCCAACACAGAGGTTGATCTTCCCTTTTGAAACTATTAGTTTCACCCGGCGGTGGCACGCTGCTGTTCCTCTAGGCTACGGCTAGTTCTTCGATCAGATAACCGCTGTTAATCCGGTCGGCTCTCTGCCTTTAACGACAGAACCGTTTGTGGAAAATATGGAGATCGTTTTGACTTCAACCTCGCTTTTCTTCAACCCCTCCCCCCAGCTCCCGTCCCCCGTCTCTCTCTCTCTCTCTCTCTCTCTCTC
>CM065719.1:27206538-27226538 GCA_033310375.1 Conus canariensis
ACCCATACCATACCTGACTCTGAGGCAGGTCTCATGGAGCCGGAATAGCTCAGTTGGTAGAGCGCCTGACTCGTAATCTTGGTGATCCTGGGGTTGCGGGTTCGAATCTCCGCCGGGGCGTTTCGGTACAGGGGGATTTTTCCCTCGGAATTAACATTAGTTCTGACTCCATTTCCTATACAGTCCTTCGAATGACACTATAAACCGAGGTTCCGTGTGTGAACGCACGCATAATATCTTGCACACACGTAAAATCCCATCACCAACTTTCGGAAGAGTAGGCCAGTTTGGCCGTTGGTATGGATGACATGTTACACACAACATGCACCCTGCGTAAGAAATGGAAAGAATGAAGGAAGTAAAGAAACTGAGTGAACGATATTGACTGGATGACACGGGAAACGACTGAATGAAGCGCCAGCTGGCAGCTCTTCAGTTGGCACTACCCAGGTAGGCAGCCCGTTGTGTAAGCGAGTGTTGATTGTAAAGCGCTTAGAGCTTGGTCTCTAGCCGAGAATAGGCGCTATATAAGTATTCATTATTATTATTATTATGTCCGTTTCCTTTTTCTATGCAAGCACGATCCACATGACCCTTCATTGACCTGTCGTCTGCTGGACTTTTCACTCCAAAATCCCAGAGCCCTACCAAATGACGTAGAAATACAAGGAGTCCACAAGTCGTGCATCATTCTGCTTTTCTTGCTGACATAATATGGCATTGAACTAATTTACTGACCCCAAATTCCAGGATATATAAAATAATCTTTTTCACATTTATTTATTTTCACTGAGCCAGGGCTATTTCCAGCAGTTCAAACTTGGTTGTTACTATTTAACCTTTGTTGCAACCCCGAACTCTGACCTAACTGGACAGTTGAATACTATCAGAATCAAAGTGTGGTGAGCAGACAGACAAGTTGTGAATAGGATGCACAAGTAAACCTATAACAGATCGTCGGGAAGTGATTAATACCTTCAACATGGATTTCCAACTGCTTCAGTAACGGCAAAGACACTGATCTCTCCCTTCACCATTCTTTGGACTGGGTCAACACGGACCCACGAATGCTTTGATAGAACTTATTTCCAAGTAGTCCCTCGCTCGCCTGTGTGTGTAATAACTAAAACAGAATGTTTGTCCTGTGTGTGTGTGTGTTGTGTGTGTGTGTGTGTGTGTTGTGTGTGTGTGGGGTGTGTGCGTTCTACCACACATACGGTTATTGACTCGTTGGCCGAAGGCATGTTTCTCTTTAGCTGTTCATTCGTCATTTCATACACATGCCGTAGATGATTCACTTTTGTTGGAGGCCACGTTTCACTTAACTATCCTTTTGTCGGATCATTTATGATAAATTTATGCCTAAGTAGTCAGCGTTTCCTGTAGAATATTTCAAATTCCCCAGTTAGATTTTAAGTTCCGCGTTTTTTGCATTCTTTCCTTTCTTTAGTTAAAATCGTGGCGATGATTGTAAGAGAATGAGAACATCTTTTACCAGTTTTTCACGCTGCAAACACACACACACACACACACACACACACACACACACACACACACACACACACACACACACACAGAGTAGAGCTAGAAATCGGAGAGAGAGAGAGAGCAGACAGACAGACAGACAGACAGACAGGCAGGCAGACAGACAGACAGACAGAGGCAAACCAGTAGACAGACAGACAGAAACGTGAGTGCTTTTCCAAACGCCCTTTTCTCCTTAGAACTGTCGCGCGCACGCACTCACATACACACACACACACACACACACACACACACACACACACACACACACACACACACACACACACACGACGCGCGGGCGCACGCACAGACACATGCGCGCGCGCACACACACACACACAGACACACACACGCACACACACACACACACACACACACAC
Source organism: Conus canariensis (assembly GCA_033310375.1). Classification (NCBI taxonomy): domain Eukaryota; kingdom Metazoa; phylum Mollusca; class Gastropoda; order Neogastropoda; family Conidae; genus Conus; species Conus canariensis. The sequence continues at coordinate 27,208,443 of CM065719.1, forward strand.
ACACACACACACACACACACACAGAGCGGAGATAGAAATCAGAGACCGACAGACAGACAGACAGCAGACAAGGGGGTGGGGGCAGAGAGAGAGAGAGAGAGAGAGAGAGAGAGAGAAGAGAGAGAGAGAGAGAGAGAGAGAGAGAGAGAGAAATGTCAGTGCTTTTCCAAACCCTTTTTTTCATTCCTCAGAACTGTCTCGGCAGATTTAATACGGCTTTGGTCGAGGTCTGAATAGAATGATCGTTTTACCCGAGTGTTGCAGACACCCGCAGGGATTCGATCAGTAGTGCCTTTCATCCTGAAATATCCCCGCCTACCGGTTAACATGAGTCAGTCAACCCAGTGGTTGTAGGCCTGCATGCTGGATTACCCGCTCACAAAGTCACAATGAGTGCTCGCCACAACGCTCCAATAACGGAGTCTTGCAAACATCATTATAGATGCATACAGACACGTACTCTACTACAACAGCAAGCGCACTGTCTTATGCCCGCACACGTACGAAATCACAAATGCCTGTTGGCTCCTGCACATACGTACGTGTGAATACGTTCGCAAGCACGCACTCACAGGTACGCATACGCGCACACATACACATATGCGCGCGCGCGCGCGGTCACACACACGCGCACGCACACACACATACACACGCACACACACACACACACACACACACCACACACACACACACACAAAAACACACACACACATACACACGCACACACGCACGTACGTACGTACTCACACACACAGATACACACACACGCACGCATGGACGCACAAGCACATGTGTACACACATGCGCACGCAGAGAGAGAGAGAGAGAGAGAGAGAGAGAGAGGAGAGAGAGAGAGAAGAAGAGAGAGAGAGGATTAGGTTAAATAGATAGGCCCTATGCTAAACGCTTTCTCTTAAAAAAAAATATATGTACAAGAGAGAGAGAGGAGAGAGGAGAGAGAGAGAGAGAGAGAGAGAGAGAGAGAGAGAGAAGAGAGAGAGAGAGAGAGAGACGAAGAGAGAGGAAGAGAGGCAGGCATTTACTAGAATAATATACTGTAGCACTGTAATTATTCTTTGTTTCTAACTTCCCTCTTACATCATCTTAGTCACCACGGACTGCCTTCTTTCTCAGAATAATGTTAAAGAGGGATGCCAAAGGAATCATTTCATCTGTATGACAGGTGTCGAAGTGAACAGTTTCAGTCCTCTATAACAGAAATCTTGCCTTGCCCGCTGCTGCTAAATTCAATTCATATTGCTTAGAGTTCAGCCGATCGCAAAGGGCCGTATCAGGGCTGTCCGCCTCGTTGAAGTCAACCCACTTCAAAGAAATTTCACACACACACACACACACACACACACACACACACACACACATACGCACACACACGCGCGCGCAAGCGCACTCACGCACGCAGCACGCACGCACGGTCGCACACACGCACGCACGCATGCACACACGCACGGGCACACACACGGGCACACACACACACACACACACCGCGCGCGCGCGCGCGCACGCACGCACGCACGCGCACGCACGCACGCTCGCACACACACACACACACACACACACACACACACACACACACACACACACACACACACACACGAGGCTGTCACCTCGTTGAAGTCAACCCTCGACAAAGATTTTTCACACACACACACCACACACACACACACACACACACACACACACACACACACACACATACACACACACACACACACACTTCCTTAAAACCGAGTTTCTACACACACACGCCCGCGCGCACGCACGCACGCACGCACGCACGCACGCACGACACCACGCACCACCACACACACACACACACCACACACACACACACACCTGCTTAAGTCCGAGTGTCTAAAAACAGGCTTTACTTGGTTTAAAATCTTTCTTCCGTGAAGATCTGAGATTAGATGATAAGTGTTTCTGTCTTTCAGAAACTCAAAATCATGTCAGGTGGAACATCTCTGGGCAAGGTTTGAATAGAGTCTGTTGCAAAGTGTTATGTCAGATATGATTTAAATCCCTACACTCTCTAAGAACCTGTTTTATAGTGAGTAGTGCGTCGCATGGAATGCACCACGGAGCTTCCTCACCCACTGAAAGATGACGAGTGGGGGTAAAAGGGGTAGCCTGTGTGCAATCCTAGTCATCATAACTTCTTCACCATCTGCCAACAACACAGACAGCACGACCTTGAGCACATACAACAGTTCTTTAGATGATGATGATAATAATAATGATAACAATAATGATAATAATAATACTTATAATAATGATAATAATAATCATGATGATGATGATGATGAAAATAATAATAATAATGATGATGATGATGATAATAATAATGATAACAGATTTTGTCAGAAGGCAGAATGCACGAATGTAAGCGCATAAAGCAGCTCTTCAGATAATACTAATACTAAGACGACGACTAAGAAGAAGAAGAAGAGGTTTACATTCTGCCAGCAAGACAGGTAGCAGGAATATGAACACATCTAGTAGCTCTTCAGATTAAAAGGTCAGAAAGTCGTAAAGTGCCAAGTGTCTTGACATTGTTAGCGGACAGGAGGTCAGGGCTGTGTGCATGTTCAACGTGTGCGTACTCTTCGCTACTTTGTAGCCTACTACAAATGCCGTTCAGCCTACTTTTCATGGGCTCTCTTCACTGTTTAGTATTCGTACATATTGTTTGTTCTACACTTTCACTGATTTTGATCCTGCGCGCGTCGTTCAATCAATTTTTCAGTGATTTTTTTTTTCACTGCATTTATGTAATGTTTTAGTAGCTTTTCACTACTTTCGTTCCAAGCTGTTCAGCCTACTTTTCGCTGCTTTTAACGACAGTTTTGTTCAGTAACTTTCCGCAGCTTTTAATTACAGGCTGCTCAGCCGATTTGTCGCTGCTTTTAAACACAAGAATGGTTCAGCAACTTTCCACTGGTTTTCGCTGCAAGTATTGCTCAGCCTGCTTTTTAAAGTTCTGTTTTTACTTACAAAAAAAACATTGGTCAGCTTACTTTTCACTGCACTTTTACTACATGTACTCTTCAGCTTACGTTCTACTGCATCTTCTGTCTATATAATTTTTTTCATAGCTTTTGTCTACACGTAGGCCTATTCCTCAGCCCGCCTTTCAGTGCTTATCGCTGTTAGGGATACTCAGCCTCCTTTCACCGATTTTCAGTGTTAGAAAAGTAGTTAAGGACTCAGAATCAAAACTTACTTGGAGAATGTTTCGACAGGGTCGCCCTGTCTTCATCAGCTCACTGTTGCTGTTGTGGCAGCGAGGCCTGGTGGGGCGACTGTTGTGTGGGGTGAACGGTTGTCAGGATCTGATTGTAGATAGGGGGGAAGTTCAAAGCCTTGATCTCTGTTCAGGCTGGGGCGTCTGTTCTTGATTTCGATGGCTTCTTTAACTTTTCTTTTTTTTTCAGTGATTGTTGAGCACCTCAACCAACGACTTGTGACAATATGTACACAAACTTTGCTTTTACGTAAGGATATGCTTTTGGCTGGCGTGAAGTGAAGGATAACTATGATCTCCTGCAACACAAAATGGCGGAAAATGTTACCGAGGGGGCATTGATGCCATGCATTGGTTCATTTTCGCTTTGCTTCATCAGAGTATACGTAGTGAAAAGAATGGATCACCTGAACACAGCCCTTGACGGATTACTCGGTAGTCTTCACAGTATAATCTCTGCTTTGGCCAGGTTGTGCCTTATTGACCAAAGCCTGGTCTTGTCCATAGAGTGTGGTTCTGTCTGTCTCTGTCTGTCTGTCTGTCTCTGTCTCCATCCCCGTCTCCCCCCCCCCCCCCCCCCCCCCTTCTCTCCTGTCTCTGTAAGCGTATGTGCGTGCGTGAGTGCACGTACGTCTTTATATTGTGTGTGTGCGTGCGTGCGTGCGTGCGTGCGTGCGTGCGTGCGTGCGTGTGTGCGTGCGTGTGTGTGTGTGTGTGTGTGTGTGTGTGTGTGTGTGTGAGTGTGAGTGTGTGTGTGTGTGTACGTATCTGTGTATCTGTGTGTATGCATGCGTGCAAATATGCCCAACATTCCAGACCCCAGTAGTTCGATTCGACGTCGGCTACTTCAGGAAAGATTCCACCATCACATCATGGCCCCACAAAATCCCTTAGGCAGAATCCTATGAAAGTTTTCCCAGCTTCAAAGGAAACTTCACTGATGTTTCCACGTCTCCTAAACCATTCATGCTCCATACATTTCTTCCCTTAATCTTTCCTGACAGCTTTATATACTTTGCCGAACTTACTGCCCTGGTTCTGGCACTGGATGAAAGTTCTCTTCGGATTCTCTTTCTGCTTGTGTAGCAATCGTCACCCGTACGAAAATCATTTCCATGTAGGCAATAGGCCCACCGTTGGTGTGTCAGTCTGGACAGACAATAACTTCCTTTCGATACAGAACTGCTGAAGAGTTGCGAGTGAAAATTACTTCTGATTTCACTAGAAACATAAACAGATCTACTGTGTGAATAGGTTGCCCACAATTGAGTCTGTCGTCGGGCTGGACAGTTTCTGTCTTTGTTGGTTCAAATCTCTGTCTGTCTGTCTGTCTGTCTGTCTGTCTGTCTGTCTGTCTGTCTGTCTGTCTCTCTCTCTCTCTCTCTCTCTCTCTCTCTCTCTCTCTCTCTCTCTCTCTGTCATCTGCCAGAATCACTACAATAAGAGAAAAGTCACAAGCACAGTCTCCACGTTTGTGGCCTGATGATTTCTATTTCTAGCACATAGTGTTCTTTCATCTTGTCTCCTGACAACCTTACTCATGGTGATCCTGTCCGAGACAATTCTGATCATTAATGGGCTTTCTGGGCACTGGCGTTGTTCTCTAAAACAATGAATGAAGCTGTAAACAAGTTCACTCTAAGTTTATTAAAGCGAAATGTCAGGAAAACTAAACTTATGAAAACAAATTTACACCAGCTCTGTCAAAAATCTTTTTTTAAACCCATGGTCCGCATCTCAAGCGCTTTTTGTTTTGACGGGAGGGTTGAAGTTTATAGCCTGTTCAGATGACGGGAGGGTTGAAGTTTATAGCCTGTTCAGATGACGGGAGGGTTGAAGTTTATAGCCTGTTCAGATGACGGGAGGGTTGAAGTTTATAGCCTGTTCAGATGACGGGAGGGTAGAAGTTTATAGCCTGTTCAGATTAAAGAGTGTTTCACTTCGAAAACAGCTACCGACATTGATAATCCACACTCTTGCTGAGAGGTTTTCATCCCCCCGAGTCACTCGTTAAACGAATAGGTTGAATCAGACTACTCGTAGCACTGCCGCCCTAACCCTCACACCTTAAAAAGAGAAGACGATTTCTTGCCTCCAAAGTTGCTAGGTGTATTTTATTTTTCAGAGGTTGTGGATTTTGGGAGCTCCAACCAATAACTCTTGTACGGCTACCTTCTCCCCTGCCAAGCACGCTACAAGACTGCTGGTCCTATGACAACAGAATCAGGGACGTCTTTGGCTTTTAAAGAGATATTGGTTCAGGCCGGTATCCCCGCCAGGAAAGTGGTATTGTACAAACGATCGACTAAATCGATGAACTACTAAACATCGAAACGATCTTCGAAGAGGCGCAGCAAATTAGTTAGCCGACAGGTTCGGCCTGTGCAGAGGAAAAAACAAAAGAAAACACAAAATACAGCGAACTCTGAAAATTATCTCACTTGGCGTGAAGGCTCGCGTAGTGCGTGTGAAGAGCTCGTAGTGAACGTGTCTGCACAGCACGGCTGAAACTGCATCAGATTTATTTCTTCCTCTTGTTATTCCAGTTATGTCCAGCTCTAGTCGTGGCTCCTACTGACATATAGAGGTTTAAAAATTGCACAGCGAGGGGGGGAAATTGAGATGTGTTAGGCTAAAGGGTTTGTCCCGGCACTCTCAGGCTGAAAGTGCTTTGGGCGGAGGAACAGTCTCTTGGAGCAAAGCGTTCCAGTCGCGAATCTTTATCTTCATCCGTATAGTGTCCTCAGTCAACAGGCTGATTATTCTGACAGCCTGGCGAAGGGGTGGTTGTAGCGGCAGTCAGTGCGGCAGGGAATGTATTGGCACTGCTGGTTGTGGATGCTTCATCTTCTGCCGCTGGAGCGGAGGGGTTTCAGATTGACGCACACACAGAACGGATTTTGAAGGGCATGGTGAGTCTCACGGCAATCTGTCGTGTTCCCCAAACGATGGCTACTGCAGCAGTTTGGGCTCTGGGTGTTCCTGTGTCTGTTCAGGAAAAACCTGGCTCCCCTTCCCTGGACCTCCTCGGTGTTTCGAAGAGGGTTTGTCGGTGCAGGACTGCCAAACTGAGCTAGCGTACTCAGCAATGGGGAGAACACGAACCGTGTACGCCAGTTCTGTGGTCTTGCTGGGCCTGATTTCAGATTTCTCCTCAAGAAGCCCAGCGTTCTCCTTGCTTTGGCGCAGGTGTCATCACCATGAGTCCGTCATGAGGTCTGTCTGCAGAGTGAGTGACCCCAAGGCGCTTCACAGAGGACACGCGAGGTTGTGTTGGTGGACAGTGTGGCTAGATTATGTTTTCAGCGGGAAAGGTGCAGTTGGACTCGCTTGTGCAGATAAAAGTCCATGTCCCACTCGCTCTCGTAGACTTCTAAGCTTGCAGAGGTCATCTTGGAGTTTGCCCCAGTCTTTGGAGCAGGTGACGGAACGGCAGGTCACGGTGCTATCAACAAAAGGTCTGGGTGGGAACGAGAAAATGTATGACAGGTCGTTTATACATGTCAAGAAGAGGCAAGGCCTAAGCACTTATCCCCAGAGGATGCTACACTTCACACCGTCCTTGCCAGACTGTGGGCTGTCAACCGCTACTGCTTATTTGAGACAATGATGCAGCTGTTGATGCTTCCTGAGACGCCGCAGTGATCTAGCTTGCGTGTTGATAAGCTAGGTTTGATCTTGTTGAATGCTTTACCGAAGTCCATGATGATGACTTCTGGCGTTACACCCTTTTCCATCGCTGTAGAGATTTCTTTGATGAACTCGAATAGCATGATCTCGCAGCAACTATGTTAGCGGAAACTATGTTGTTGACTGGACAGAAGGTGCGTGTGTCCGTGGGCGCACTCACGCGAGTGTATGTGTGTGTGTGTGTGACTGTGTCTGTGTCTGTGTCCGTGTGTCTGTGTGTATTGTACACACACATACGCGCACGCACGCGCGCGCGCGCGCGCGCGCCACGCACACGCACACACACACACACACACACACACACGCACACACACACACACACACACACACACACACACACATACACACACACACACACACTAAACCATTCACTCAGGTCACAACATATAAAAACCATTCCTGTCATAATCAACACCACCAACAACAGCAACAACAACAACAATAACAACATGGACGCCTGGGTCACTATCCTCACTAATCTGCACGTCTCGGCTGACCCCTTCGATAGTGCTGTAACGTGGCCAGATCCGGTCTGACCAAAGCCTCTTCCCACGGAGGCAGAGGAGAATTAGTGCAGTGTCTAAACTGGGGCGGATTATGGGAGGGGAATACAGAAATCCTGGAGCTCCTACTCACTCTCCTCCACCCCCCCCCCCCCCTTCTGTCCCTCTCATTCACACACACACACGCGCGCGCGCGCGCGCGCACGAACGCGCGCGCACACGCACACACACACACACACACACACACACACACACACACACACACACACACACACACACACACACACACGCACGAGCTCCTACTCACTCTCCTCCACCCCCCCCCCTTCTGTCCCTCTCATTCACACACACACACACACACACGCGCGCGCGCGCGCGCGCGCGCGCGCAAACGCGCGCGCGCACACACACACACACCACACACACACGCACGCGCGCGCACACACACACACACACACTACACACACACACACACACACACACACACACACACACACACACACACACACACACAACACGCACACACACACACGCACACGCGCGCGCACACACACACACACACACACACACACACACACACGCGCGCACACACGCATGCACGCATACACTCACACACGCACATACACACGAGCACACGAGCACGCACACACACACACACACACACACACACACACACACACACACCACACACACACACACACACACCTCACGCACGCATACACACACGCGCACACGCGCATGCACGCACGCACGCACGCACAACAGAGCGCGCGCATGCTATCACTGACAGTCAGCGTGACATCATCAACCGAACTGAGCGGTGAAAATAGGACTCTCACTGAAACTTCTCGTCGCCAAGAAGAGAGGTGAGAGTAGGAACGGAGAAGGGAGCAGGGGGAGACATAAGGGGAATGAGGAGGGGGAGGGGAGGGGGTAGAAGGTGAGTGCGTAAGGGCTCCATATTCTCTTACTTTCTCGCTGGGAAATTAATGATGGATGAAACGACCGATTAACCAGCCGCCGTGGCGAAGTGGTTAGCGTCGCGGACTCCCGGCTGGGAGGTCGTGGGTTCGAATCCCATCAGAGTCATGTGGGGTTTTCTGCCCAGACCGGCTCCTACCCAGAGCTGAGTTTGCTGCGGACTCAGTTGGGAAGACTGGGACCACACAGTCGAGTTTCATCCACTTAATGGATGCGTTTCTGAGAGTGTTGCTCAAATTTCCTGACCAACACTGCAGGTGCCTGTATCTCTCGGGCCTGGTTGACGCCGGGATATGTTATGAAAGGAAGCGTAGAATACAGCCCTGTCATGTAGTCTCAGACCGAAATGAAAATCCGTAGCATCATCTTAATCATCCTCATTCTCATCGATCAGCATTAAAAAACAAAAAAAATGTCTCAAATTCTGTGGCCCTTCATGCCCTGCTCTCATGGCGACCTCATTTTCAATGTCATCTCCACGTCTGTGGCCTTGGTTTGGTTCCGTCGGGGTCACCGGTATCGGGGCTGTCGTTGGACGGACGTGGTGGCGCCCTCCGGAGGGAGAGCTCACTCACGCCGGCTCCGCGACTAAGCAATTATTGTCGTCAGTAGGGGGCTTAGTAGGTGGTGTCCTGCGTATGTTAGATCAGAACAGGCACCACTGAACACCACCGAAGTGACTCGGCAGCAGTGCAGTGTCTCCTCCGGTGGGGTTGCCTCTTGACGACTTGACATTGACTGCTCCCTGTGGCTTGCCGGTGCCGGGGCTGCGGCGGGGCCGACCGGGCTGTGGCTGTGGACGGGGTGTCGGAATGAGCGGCGTGGGTGCACTGCCTCTGAGGTGGCGCAGAGGTTGGGACAGCAAAAAAAAAAAAAAAAAAAAAGAAACGACCGATTACATAAACAAATAAAACAAGTTCTATAAGGCAAAAAATACTTTCTATCTAATAATAAGATACCCCGGAAACAGAATAGAGAGGAAGGTGGGGCGGAGAGAAAGGGATAGAAATGAATGGGGGAAAGTGCGACAGAAAAGAAAGGCAGAGACAGTTAACAACGAAACAGACAAAACAATACACTATGTATGAGTTGTATTTCAAACACCTAGAGAGAGAGGCTAAGGAAATCCTGTTGCTTGGAGGTTCACCTCCTGTCTCGTGAACACTGAACATCACTTCTACGCATAATTATGATGAACAAGGACCCTCAATGACCCTGTTGTTGTTGTTGCTGCTGCTGCTGCTGCTTTTGGTATCTGTGGTTATTGTGTTTTGATTAAAACGAGGGAAGGGGGTATGGACGAAGACTTGCAACCAGACGGGCTGAACACACGCACGCACGCACACACACACACACACACACACACACACACACACACACACACACACACACACACACACACACACACACACACACACACACACACACACACACAAATCATATATTAAACACTGCGGATATAGTTAACAGGAACAGGAAACCTAGAGTCAGATACCAGACCAATGAGGTAGTATGTGACTGAACAAACCTAGTCATATTCAAACTTTGGGTTATCACGTATATAGTGGAGCACTGACCAACAAACCTAAAATTATCTGCAAACCGATTATTTGACCCGGGAACTAAAGGCTCAGAAACACAGCAAGAGTCATATACATAAGGACTACCTTACCGTGGATAGCAAAATAGAGGCGCATCGATAAACGTAAATTCATGCACAGACCGACTGCTTCCCTGCAGATACGGTTGAAACTTTGGCAATCCAAAAGTCACATACATACAGGTGACCTCTTTGAGGATATGGTTAAAACACTTATAACGCTAAAGTCATATATAGATCGATTATCTCTCTGAGGATATTGCTAAAACACCGGTTAACCGAAAGTCATATACAGACCGACGATCTCACCGAGGATATGGTAAAAACACCAATAAACCTAACGTCAAGCACAAGCCAGTTACTTCTCTGAGGATATGGTTAAAACGCCATAAAACTTGAAGTCATATACAGACCGATTACCCCGCTGAGGATATGGTTAAAACACCAGTAAAACTAAAGTCATGTACAGACCGATTACCACTCTGAGTCTATGATAGGGCACCAACAAATCTGAAGTCAAATAAATACCAAATACTTTTTTACGGGAAAACCATAATGTACTTACAAACCTTAACTCATATATATAGTATCTCATCGACACTGACTATCTCACCGAGGTTACAGAGGGGCATTAACAAACCTAAAGTCATATGCAGACTGACTACCTCACTGGGGATGTAATGGGCACCGACCTTAAGTCATACACAGACCGACTATCTCACCGTGGATAGAATGGGACAAACCTAAAGTCATATACAATCTACCTAACTGTGGATATAATGGGGCACAACTAACTCAGTCATACACAGAACAACTATCTTACCGGGGACATAGTTGGCACTGGCAAATGGAAAGTCATGTATAGACCAACTAACTAACTGGCGATAAAGCGGGACACCAACGAACTTAGTCAGACACAGACCGACTGCCTCACCAGGGATATTATGGTGAACCAACAAACCTAAAATCATAGTCAGACAGACTACCTCACCATGAATATAGAGGGGCACCAACAAACCTAAAGTCATAGTCAGACCGACTACCTCACCATGAATGTAGAGGGGCGCCAACAAACCTAAAGTCATAGTCAGACCGACGAGGTCACCATGAATATAGTGGGGCACCAACAAACCTAAAATCATCGTCAAGACCGCCAACCTCACCAGGGAAATAATGGGGCGCCAACAAAGCTAAAGTCACAGTCAGCAGTCCTGGTGTCACCGTAAACACTTCGACATGCAATGGTCAGTACTGGGGAGATCCTTTCTCTAAACAATACTCAACCTTCTATCACCCCTTCCCCCTCCACTCCCCCCCCAAACACACACATACCCTCCCCTCCCTCCCCCTTCCTCCACCCCCTTTCCTCTTCACTTCCCCCACCTTTAACCTTTCCGCCCCCAATCCTCCCCTCTTACCTACTTCCCCCCTTCTTTCTTTCCTCCGCCAACGGTCCGGTGGAGATTCTTGCTCAACACAATACTGAGCCCGTTCCTCCCCCCCCCCCCCCCCCCCGATCACCTGCCCCCCACTCCCCTCTCTCTTCCCGCCCCTCCCCCATTCTGTTTCTCTCTCTGTCTGTCTGTCTCTGTCTGTCTGTCTGTCTGTCTGTCTGTCTGTCTCTCTCTCTCTCTCTCTCTCTCTCTCTCTCTCTCTCTCTCTCTCTTTCCTCCCCTCCTTGTCTCTTCTCTTTCTCCCCCTGTCTCCCCCTCCCCTCCCCCACCCCGCCCCCTATTCCCAACAGTGCGAAGGCGTGTTGGCACCGTGCCGCCGCTGTGCCCCATTTCCCAGAGCCCATAGCTAGGGATCAACACGCTAATCCCACGCTCTTGTTTTAGGGCCGTGTTCACAGTCTGCCTGATGACAGCCTACGGAATGTACTTGCAGGTCACTTAAAAAAAAAAGAAAAAAAAGAAAAAAATCGTTTCGTTTCCGATACGCGCTTTCCTTCTGTAGGCGGAACGAACTTTTTTTTTTAGCTGGATAACGTCACCGTGTGTGTGCAAAACTCGCAAGTCTACCAATTTCTCCCGAGTCCGCTTCTGAAGTTTTCCTCAACTGAGTTTCTGGCGGTGCTACGAACGATGAATCAGCTGTGTTGAACTCGTCGAAAGTTAAAGAACAACAACAACAACAACAAAAAAGGAGCCACAGATGTGAGAAAACTGTCTCCACGGTAGGTGTGTGAAAGAAACACCACTTGAAGTTCCCCCCCGCGCGCACACACACACACCACACACACACACACACACACACACACACACACACACACACACACGGGTATAACCTACCAGTGGCAGTAATTATACGTACTAGGTCCTGAAAACCTATCAGCTGAGGTGTCGCGGAACGGTGTGGAGTGGTAGGGGATCGTCTCTCAAGGAATATTAGTGCTGGTTAAATGGTGCCATTAAAGCCAGGGTACCCTGGAGGTGGGGACTGGACTGAACAGCTGGTAAGACATGGTGCTAGACTGTCCGAGTGTTGCTCTGCCTGTTGTGGCTCCAGTATTTGGACAGTGCGTCCTTCATGATCAGTGAGGTGTTGTGTGTTACAGAGCGACTAGAAGGCGGTGTGGTGTATTCGGTGTACGTTTTGTGTTCTGTGCTCAAGACCGTTTTTTAAAACGCCGATGATGGTAATATTAGTAGTAAAATAATGCTGGAGGTAATGTTGATAATAATCATAACAATCACAAGGGAGATATTATCACTGTTATTATTATTATTTATTATTATTATTACTGTTATTATTATGATGATGATGATTAGTAGTAGCAGTAGAAGAAATATTGTTGTTTATTTATATGTATATATTTATTTATTTATTTATTGTTATTATTATCATAATCATCATTAATACTATCATCATCATCATTATCGTTGTTCTTGTTCTTGTAGTCTTCGTGATAGAGATGGTATAGCGTTATTATTTTACTCATTATTACAGGAAGAAGAAAAAATAGGCATTGTTTTTCAATGATTCAATTATTTCTTTCCTCATAATTCTGGGAATAAGTCATCAGAAATCGAAGGTACAAATCTGAATCGTTGTTCATATCATGACTGCAGTGCTACACTTTTTAAATTGAGAGAGAGAGAGAGAGAGAGAGAGAGAGAGAGAGAGAGAGAGAGAGAGAGAGAGAGAGAGAGAATACGAATATTTTCATTGAGGTTTAGATAGATAAGCTAATAGTTTTTTTTTTGTTTGTTTGTTTTTTTTTAACACCATGCCCTCAAAAACAACAAAAGTAAGAAACAATATCAAATGATCTTATGTACAATACATGGAAAGGAAAAATCGAACTGGCTAATAACGACAAAACATGAATAAAATAAAAGTACACAGCAAACAAAATTAAGTCACAATTACGAATAATATATATATGAGAGAGAGAGAGAGAGAGAGAGAGAGAGAGAGAGAGAGAGAGAGAGAGAGAGAGAGATTGATTTTGCGTGTGCAGAATGGTAAGATTTTCATAAACTATGTAAACTGCAACGTTATTTACAGACGACTGAGTAAAATCCCGAGAATCCAGCTAAAAAGTAAATAACCAAATCATTACCGGAAAACCGTAGGCTATTTGTAGCATTGAGGGAATGAGTAGGACATTAGTTACACGCATTAGTCGTGAAAATTCACATGATATAATTGCAGTAAGTCACACGATGTATGATGTTACACTCTCTGACCACCGAGCGTCGAGTTTCATCAGTGGATATGTGGTTTAACTGAAGCTTTTAAACACCTTCACGGTCCCTTACGATGCGTAAAACAAAAGTCGTTTGTCGCTAACCAATGATTCTTGTTCAAGGAGATACCATTCCACATTGATAAACGCTTGGGTGTGGAGAGGATGGTGGAATGCCACTGTTGCTTTATAACAATACGATAAAAGCCAGTCGTTTGAAGTAAAGATATGCTATCTAACACGGTCACGGCAGGAACTGTTTTGGACATTTGCAGGAATATGATTAAGCTTAAAGGAAAGGGGAGAAGTGCCGAGGTTGTGTCTGAGGAAGCAAAAGGTTTTCCAGCCTGTAAGATCTTTAATGATTTGATATGTATCATATGATACGATATGATATGATGTGATGTGACGTGACGTGACGTAACGTGACGTGATATGATGTGACATAACATTACATGACATGTCAAGGTATGATATTTGATATGATATGATATGACATGGATTTTGGTAAGGCAGTGCATTGTAGAGCTTTTTTTGTAACGCGTTTCATGTGGATGTACATGCATGCATACATCAGTCTACTCGTGCAGAGGACACATTTTAAGCATGTCTGTGGTGAACGTGAGAGTCTCTCTCTCTCTCTCTCTCTCTCTCTCTCTCTCTCTGTCTCTCTCTCTCTCTCTCTCTCTCTCTGTCTGTCTGTCTGTCTGTCTCTGTCTCTCTCTCTGTCTCTCTCTGTCTCTGTCTCTGTCTCTCTCTCTCTCTCTCTCTCTCTCTCTCTCTCTCTCTCTCTCTCTCCCGCGCGCATACACGCGCACGGACGTGCGCGCTTGCTCGCAAGTGCCCGCACAAGGGGGAGAGAGAGAGAGAGAGAGAGAGAGAGGAGAGAGAGAGAGAGAGAGTGAGAACGAGAGAGAGAGAGAGAGAGAGAGAGAGAGAGAGAGAGAGAGAGAGAGAGAGAGAGAGAAGAAGAAGAAGAAGAAGAAGAAGAAGAAGAAAAAGAAGATAAGATAAAATTCTTTATTTACGAGATTAATAGATAAGCACTGATGCGCTTTTTTTTGTACATCCAGTCCTCGCCCTGATAGGGACTACAATATGCAATGAAATGAAATAATGTGAACAACAACAGCAATATCGATCATGCAATGTGAATGGAATCTCAAACAAAAAGAAAAGAGAAAAGAAATGGGGGAAAAAAATGAAGGGGAAGAAGAGGAGCAGGGAGGTGGCATACAGGAAATGGACAGTAGTTAGTATGTATAAAACGGACAATAAAATGAATATGACAAAGTATACACAAAATTTAGAACACACACACACACACACACAACACACACACACACACACACACACACACACACACAGGGGGGGGGGGGAAGAAAAATGAGAAGTAGCAGCAAAGCACAAGAGAGAGAGAGAGAGAGAGAGAGAGAGAGAGAGAGAGAGAGAGAGAGAGAGAGAAGGAGGGTTACACACCAGTTTTTTTTTTTTTTTTTTTTTTTTTTTTTCTTGTTCGCGTTCGGTTTTCCAAACTTTGGCGAACGATAGTTTCAGAAGTACGGTGGAATGATGATACTGACGTTTAACGTACATGAGACACAGAACTGTGCTTTCCGAAACGAAAACCAACGTGCATTAAAAGTTGTGATTTGTTGGCCAAGTATGTCAGGGAAATGATCAATCTCCCATAGGCCTAATGATGTTGGCAACTGTTTTCAAAGCAGAATGGAAGCCCTGTGTTTGCCAGGAAAACTGAACCATTACCAGGATCCCACTTTATCCAACTTTTGATGTTAGGTGTGGAATTCCTTTCAGATGTCAGCACATAAAATAATGGGTTTTGTCATTACACGCCAAAACAGGTGTGGGCCTATGTTCGTATGGTTTGTTTTAGACTGTGTGACGTTCATGAAGTTTGTAAATGTTCTTAGGGGGAAAAAAAAGTAATCAGTGACGTAATTTACTAGCTTTAGATTTTAGTGACGTAATTTACTATCTCGATATTTTTTTTCTGATTTCAGATCTGTCTTTTGGATTACAACTGTGACATCAGCAAGATGTTTCTTTGGAGTTCTAGTCACCGTGTGAGCCGTCAGATCCCTGTAAGTTGGCAGATTTTTAAAACAATGTGACATCCGACAGTAATCAAGTCGTGTTGTATCAAGGTCTGGGTGACAAACTTCGTACCTACCACGGTATCCCCAACATTGTTCCAAGAGCCAGACAAGACTATTGGATCTACTCTGACTAGGCTTAAGTTTAGAACATTTCCTGTACTAAAAGATATGTGAACACAAGCGACGTGTTTTGAGAACATAATGTGTTAATCCAGTTCTAGTCGTTGTGAAAGGATTGTTCAGGGTGCTAAGATGAAGAACCGATACCCAAGGGTACATTCAGACCGTCAGTAGTTCCCAAGAAAGTCACATGAGTGACCGAACTACGACCGACATGGCTCCTGACGGCCACACGGACAGCGCTGGACCCGTCCACTTAATAGCAGGCATGACGATCACCCCAACCCCTTCCAGCACCACCACCCATTACTACAGTGAGGCTGACGAGAGGAGAGTGATCACCACCAGCCCCCACCCCAACGGCATCCTCTTCAAGGGCAAGAGGATGAAGAAACGAGTGTCGTTCAGGGACAGCCAGCTGGTCAACATCCGCGAGATCCCGCCCAGGTCGTCTTCCGGGGATGAAGATTCAGAGGACGATGAAACGGCCGGCAGTTCCGACAGTGACGAGGAATCAGATTCCGAATCCGGGGAGGAGGAAGTCAGCCCGCAACCGGCACCCGTTGTGGTGAATGGTGGCGATAAACCCATCATCCCCACCAACAGAGTTTCCCCAGCCCCCTCACCCACTCCTTCCCCATCCCCTTCATCCACCTCTTCCCCTCCTGTGTCCACCTTGGTCGTCCGTCCTGAGCGAGGCCCCATCCCCTGGACTCCTATGTCCAGCTTCACGGGTGCTAAAGGATCTTATAACGTGTCCGCCTCTCCAGCCGCCAAAGTGGTGTCCTTAGTGTCTCGCATCACCGGTGTTACACCCGCGACCCCTCAGACACACCTCAAGCCTCGCAGCGCTTCTGCTGCCACGTCAACCTCATCGACATCAACTTCATCGTCAACTGCACCAGCTCGAAAGCCTTCTTCACCGGTGCCGCCCAAGAAAGCGCCTAGCGTGGTGCGTACGGAGAAGAAGGTGAAGAAGATCACCCCCACACTGGACAACGTGATGACCTCCCAAACTGTGCGCTCCGTGCAGAAGCATGGTGCAGTGTCCGAGTCCCTCCACAAAGGGAGTGCCGTAAAAACCGGCAGAAAGAAACGGACCACACAACGACGGCAAGAGGCCGCTGATAAACGCAAAGCTACCCCCTTACGTAAAAACACCAAAGACTCTAATAAGCAGAGCGGCACTATCAAGGCGCAGGACAACTCTGCTTCCAGGCAGACCGTTAGCGGGAAGCGGACAGTGTCTTCAGCGGGAGCCAGGCCTAAATCTGTGGTGAACGGGTTCGGTCATGTGAGGGACAGCCTGTCGCTGCCTCCGCTCAGCAGTGACGACAGTGTGCTGCTGAACCCCACCAAGCTGCTGCAGCATCGTCCCTTGGCCACCAAGACCACGGTGTACTCTATGGACGGCTTCATTTTCCCTGGGGACCCTACGCATGACCTCACCACAGGCCTCAAGACCTCCTCCGCTATGTCAGGAGCAGAGGACGTGAGGATCAAACCTCAAGGTACTCAGGCGACTCCGGTGTCCGGATACACGGTGAGGGACCAGAGCCCTGGGCAGCCGGTGAGGGATCGGGTCAGCAGCGCCCCTCCAGGTACCATGAACAGACGGAAGCGTTTCTACGCATGGCAGATGGCCAATGGCAACTTGCAGAACAGCCTGCACGAACCTCCTAGCATCACCCCTATGTGGGAGTCCATAACCACGGTGACGACCCCCATCCCCAAACCAGCCTATGTCGCCGACAGATGACAGGGGGTGAAGGTGTCTCCAGTGACATAGGATCAACAGTCTTGTCCATGTCTGATACATTGCATGCTTGTCTTGAACGTAAACTGTATGACACTGGAAATCTCCTCTCAGCACACTTTCTGTGGGGGGAAAAAGCTGTGATTTTTAAAAAAAAGCCATTTTCTAAAGAGTGTCTTTATTAAGAATCTGTTTTCTGATTTTGTCACAGCTGAGAGTTAACGTGAATATATTCATTCGGTCTGTTAATCTTTTGACAGATGTTCCATTCTTGGACGTTCACCTAAATATCAGTAATTTAAGGTGTGAAAGTTGCGTATAGAAACTGTATTAAGAGTTCCATCTAAATAGTTCTAACTGAAGTGTTTGATTT
>CM065719.1:27239038-27244038 GCA_033310375.1 Conus canariensis
GGTATACTGTTCGATATGCTGGGCAGATAGACTGAGCATTGTGTTTGCAAAGCCTGGGTGGCATTCCTGATTCTCTGCGAAGAGATCGGAACGAAATGAAAACTGTGATCATATTCCCTGACACGTACCGGTGCTGCCGGAACACCGGCAGTACTATTTGTCTCCTACCATGATTATCCCCCCGGAAAGAATATAAATAGTGTAGACTACGTTCGGCCATTTGCATTCTATATATCTTTTACTGACTTGAATATCCTTCTTTAGATCGAGTCGTGGAGGAAAATCATATCATTATCGGTAAAGAATTTTTTGTTGTTGTGATTTTACAATAATTGTAGGCAAAGATCTGTTGTTTACACACACACACACACACACACATACACACACACGCACGCACGCAAGCACACACGCACACACACACGCACGCACGCACGCACGCACACGCGCGCGCGCGCGCACACACACACACACACACACACACACACACACACACACACACACACACACACAACACTACCCCTCCTCACTCACTATTCCCGACTGACCGACACAGTGACACAGGAGAATGAACACCACGAATTCAGGTGCATGATTTGAGACTAACAATCAGAGACTAAATTGTATGTGTGCGTGTGTCTCTTGGGAAGGGAGTTGAAAATCATAAGCCCTTGAGCTCTGATCCTGGCAGTGGTTGAAGGGGAGGTTAGAGAGAAGCGGGGTGGGATGGGGTGGGGGTGGGGGTCGGCTGGTGGATCGAGGAGAAGTCAAGTGGTAGCGGTAAATTATACGCTCTGCTCCCGTTTCGAAGGATTAGAATTATTATAAGTACGAGTGTTCTACGTGGTTGGATACATGTTCCACATGCAGGAGGGTGTGTGTGTGTGTGTGTTGTGTGGTGTGTGTGTGGACAGACAGACAGAGAGAAGAACCCTCTTTGTGTTTGCCATAGGCGGGAGTGTGTGAACTAGATAGCCTGCTTCTTTTGTCTAAGGTATAATCAATGCGCCACCTTGCAGGAAAACACGAGTCTAACGATAGCCTGTGATTTCATTCATCAGTCGACTCCCTCCCCTTACCCTCTCTCTCTCTCTCTCTCTCTCTGCTCGTACTTAATCTTTATGCATGCACTCACTTGATTCGTTGCCACTAGCAACAGACATAAGATCATCATCATCATCATCAACTCTTCCTCTTCTTGTCTTCGTCGTCGTCGTTGCCATCGTCGTCTTTGTTGTCGTTGTCGTCGTCTCATCGGCATTGCTATCATCATCGTCCTCCAGCTCCTGCTCCACCTCCTTATCATCATCATCATCATTATAATCATCATCTTCGTCGTCGTCGTCGTCATCATCTGCGTAAGCTTGCATCACCGTATTCAGTTTCAGTTTCATCAAGGTGTTACTGTGTGCGGACTAGTCCATATACGCTGCACCACATCCGCTAAGTTTTGAGACCGTACTGCGGACCGTATTCAGATCTTTATGTTCTGTTCCATGAATCCACACCCGCCCCCTCATCTTTCCACATGGTAATCTATCCATTTTTCTAAAGTAGAGACAAAATACAAGAACAGTTTCTCTTCGTCTGCCCCTATCTTCAGTTACAACACAACACATAGCTTTTATTCATCAAATTACTATCTGTGACAACTCTGTCGAGTTAGGCATCATTCTAGTGCGTGATCTGTTTTATTACATCATTTTGAAATCTTTACGTCTCTTCCCTCACTGCCTTACCTGCTGGCACTCAGGGAGGAGGTCATTTGCTGATGAAGGCAAATAAAGCCGAAAATTTAAACTATAACCACATCTTCTTCTTGTTTCTTTCTTTTGGATATATATATTAATATATATATATAATGCTGAACAATTAAGTAGTGGGAGAAAACAAGTGCAGGCTAACAATTCTTCAGTCATTAGAGTAATGACCTGGCAAAGATTTGAATTAAAAAAAAAAAAAAATGAAGATGAGGGGAATATATTATAATATGAGAAACCCTTCACTAGCTGCCTGAGGGAACCATCGTACTCTATTTGTATTGCCTGCTCCTAGGCCTTTCGTCCGCCGGATCGGACTCACCGGGGAGACACGGCTGATCGTGTCTGCGTTCTTGGTGTCAAATAGAGACACACCACAGTCCGTAATTCTGTGGTGTTCTCACCACCAAGGGTTCAAAAAAGAATCCAACAGCACCCCCAGAGCAGTCAGCGGAGGGTAGTAAATGGAACAAAACGAAAGTGTGGAAAGGAAAAAAGTTGCTGAAAAACTAAAAGCATTATGCAAGCAGTATAAAATGTAGGGGACAATCTTTGAGCCTATGCTTGAGGATCCATTCAAGGATGCAAGGGAGATCAAAAGATATGGAACAGTCTGAGTGGTCAGCTCTGCTGTTCAATAACCCAAGCATTGTGAGTGGCTAAGAACTGTACAGAACAACCTTTACTTGGATCTCCTAAGAGATGCAATCTCCCACTGATTGACCAAACATTATAATGCAGAACAATTAAGTAGTGGGAGAAAACAAGTGCAGGCTAACAATTCTTCAGTCATTAGAGTAATGACCTGGCAAAGATTTGAATAAAAAAAAAAAAAATGAAGATGAGGGGAATATATTATAATATGAGAAACCCTTCACTAGCTGCCTAAGGGAACCATCGTACTCCCCTTCGAAGGCACATCTATTTGTATTGCCTGCTCTAGGGCCTTTCGTCCGCCGGATCAGACTCACCAGGGAGACACGGCTGATTGTGTCTGAAAATAGTTGAGATTTACGTCCTCATAGCGAAAGCTTTTAGGGACATGTCTTTCATTCACGGTAGTCCTTGGATTGTGTCTGCGTTCTTGGTGTCAAATAGAGACACACCACAGTCCGTAATTCTGTGGTGTTCTCACCACCAAGGGTTCAAAAAAGAATCCATCAGCACCCCAAAGCAGCCAGCGAAGCGTAGTAAATGGAACAAAACGAAAGTGTGGAGAGGAAAAAAGTTGCTGAAAAACTAAAAGCATTATGCAAACAGTATAAAATGTAGGGGACAATCTTTGATGTAGGGGACAATCCACTATATATATATATATATATATATATATAAACTTGCTGAAGGCTCATTTTGAGAAGCATTTATTATTCCCCATTCACCCACTCAAGCACATACTGTTAGTTAGGCAGAATTATCTACCACTTCAGATATGAATGCTTATCTCCCCCTATTTCTTCAGTCTAAGACATTAGAGCAAGCTTTGTTTATATAATTCAATATGTATAATATATATATATTATATATATATATATATATATATATCATAACAACGGATCTTTGGAGATGTAAGTAGGCCTACCATCGGCTCCTGAAGAAGCCTTTTGGCAAAAGCTTGGATTAAAAAATTAACTCCGTGGGCGGTATTGACAACTTATTGTTCATCACCACACACACACACACACACACACACACACACACACACACACACACACACACACACACATATATATATATATATATATATATATATATATATATATAATACTATGCAACACTAAACGCTACCTCATTCCCCAGTTAAAACCATGACGAGCAGTATGACCTCGCCCACCTATCATTCAGCCGTCACGTGCCCTTTACATCTTCTCGTCAATGCCTTCAATGTTCACCTGTCAACTGATCGATCTTTGCAGTGTAATATACCTTTCTGTTCCCGTTACCGTTCAATCGTCCGTCAGTGCCCCAGTCAGGCCACAAATAGCTGTATGGGGGAAGGGTATGATGACAGATCGATTTTCTTTCCGCCCCCCCCCCCCCCCCCCCCCCCGCCCCTCCTCTCCTCCCTCTCCTTTTCTGCCTTCCCGCGTACCTCCTTGCTCATTTTCATCCGTTCTCTGGGCTCCTCCGTCTGCACCATAACAGATATACAAAATAAAAAAGAAAAGGAAGACGGTTTCTTTCTCCATATATCAGTGGTGGAATACTACGTTTATCGCCAGACGTTCCGAGTTCGAACCCTGCCCCCTTATCCAATATGTGTATGGACATTTTCATCGACCACCTGGCTGTACAAATATTGTGTGAGATAAGTCACTCCCCCCCCCTCCCCCCACTCCCTCACCCCTCCCGTCCCTCTCCTCCACTCTCCTTGAAAGGTTTAGTTTCTTCCCGTCCGCCATATTACATTTTGTGAGTGTGTGACCTGAATGTTATCATTATGCGTTTGTCTTCGTGCTGTCGTATCAGTTTCGAGAGAATGATATAGAGCCATGTGAACGACAAACAACCCGTCAAATGCGGTCAGTGAGAATGGGGCACAAGCTGTCAGGAGCCTTTTGGGGGGGAAATAAGGACAGAATGAAGGATGGGGAGCTGGAGGGGGGGGGGGGGGGGGGGCGGGAAGAGGGGGGTTCGTGGCTACGGAAAATGTCGCTTCTGGCATGTTCTCTCTCCCTCTCTCTCCCTCGTCACCTGCACCCCCTCACCTCCCTTGCCCCCCCCCCTTCCCCCACCCCTCCCCAGGATCCACTTACCTTCCTTTAGACCCCCCCCCCCTTCCCACCCCCTCTCTTCTTCTTTCACTGGTCAGGCCCTCGTGAATTTTGTTCACTGAATCAAACACCTATCAATTGAAAACAGAGTATGAAAGGTCGGGACGGGGTGAAGAGTTGAGGGTGTGGAAAATTTTCGCTCAGTATACTTAGCTATGAGACTGAGCATTGTGTGCAAAGCCTGGGTGGCATTCCTGATTCTCTGCAAAGAGATCGGAACGAAATAAAAACTGTGATCATATTCCCTGACACGTACCGGTGCTGCCGGAACATCTGCAGCAGTGCTCCTCCCCTGTCGTGTTTCTCACCCCGGATATAACTTTGATAGTGTGGGCTATATTCGGCAATTCAGCACTCTTGATATCTTTTCCTGACTGGTTTATGTCATTCTCGATCAGGTCAAGGTGGGAAAACCATATTATTGTAAATAAACAACTTTTCTGCGATTCTGCAAGTGATTACAGGTAAAGAT
>CM065719.1:27249038-27254038 GCA_033310375.1 Conus canariensis
CTCCCAAAACATCAATGTCTGAAGAAAGCATGGCCTGCAAAGAAGCCGCATTCTGATGGATACGGTAAGTTGAAGCCCTAATGAGGCGTTTCATGCATTGTGTTCTTGATGTTGAACAGAAAGGGAGAGACGAGACAGCTTCGGTGCTCTGCAACAGTTGTTTGTTAGAAATCTACAGAGGCGGTTGTTCTCGTAGGCGAATTGCATTGCTTGCGTTTGTGTACAGAGCTGCCCGAAGTGACTTTGGAAGAGGTTGTGGTCAAAGCTGAAGTTCCGCATGACCTGCTGCCATACACGAACGAAGACTTTTTCATACATTTATTTTTATTTTCATTCATTTCTTTATTCATTTTTTTTTTTGGGGGGGGGGGGGGGGGGGTTGGGGAGGGCTACTAATGAAATTGAAGATGAGATCATTAATCGGTGTTAATGAGATCGGCAGTGTGCGGCTGAAAATGTGTTCAGGTGAATTACTCTTCCTACTTCTCTGCAAGGAGGTCTTGCCTCCCCTTTCCGTTCATTCATGAGGACCATCAGCATCACTTCAGCCCGGTCTGTTCACTGACTTGTCTATCACAGTGCACGCTTCACGTGTCTGTTTGTCTGAATGAAATGCCATCGGAAACACAACTTGCACATTTACATCTCTCAGCAAGCCCACCACCCCCAGCTCTGTTCTTAACGTGCGACACATGCACACAAAGAGGAACACTCAGACCGACTTTCTAGTAGGGCCTACGTGCTGTTGGTCCAATTATCCTAGGCCTAAGCTTCCTATAAATCAATGATAAAAAGACGAAGGGTATGGGTTGGAGAGAAATCGTGGGAGGGGGGGGGGGGAGGGGACACTAGAGAAAGGTAGACGTTCGGCTTGTCGTTCGCGGAAGGATAGTGGTCGACAGACAGACAGACAGACAGAAGAAAGCCGATGTCAAGATAGGGCGGTGTGCTAGTTTTTTACCGGCTTACCACCTGATCCAATTGCTTCTCACCTACGTGGGCCCGCTTTTGTGTGGTATGAAAGCGAAAGCGGAAACTACTGAAAAGCCTGTCACTCGTACATCACTTGCCCTTTCAGTCCCTTTCCCACTGCACGCACGCACACACACTAAATCACACACACACACACACACACACACACACACACACACACACACACACACACACACGCACACACGCACGCACAGGCATGCATGCGCACCTAGACACACACACACACACCACATCACTCGCTCGCTCGCTCGCTCGCACGCACGCGCGCGCGCGCGCGCGCGCGCACACACACACACACACACACACACACAAAGAATTCCATACATCTCGGGTCCAATTTTTGTGGTCGCATGATAATCAAGAAGCGAAGTTATTTACCGGAGACTGCGACCGTCACAATGTTTCGTGCAAGTTGCTGACACTGACGAGGCTGTCACAGATAACCTGCCATCCCTATTTCACAGTCCTTTGACCGTCGGTGGTTGGGGCGAAGCAATGAATTCTGTGGAAGTCGGGGATCCCTCGGTGGTTCGTTCTCTTGGGGTGCTCGAATCCCACAGTCCGGTGTTTCATGGTTGTCCACCCCGGACTTCTTTGATTTGTCCACTCTGTGCCTGCTTCTCTATTGTACTACTAAGAAGATCTCGGAATGGGAGTCATTATACGAAATGTATGCCTGTGCCATGCAAGCCTATGACATGTACATGGCTACAGTACTAAGGAGAGATTTATGTCGGCCAAGAGATAAGTCTTACATGCTGCCTGGCTTTGTCTTTTTTGTCGTTGTTGTTTTTTTGTTTTTGTTGTTCTCTGTGTGGAATACGGAAACATTGTCTGAAGCGTTTATTTTCCCCAGTGCCTCTGTGAGTGTGTGTGTGTGTGTGGTGTGTGTGTGTGTGTGTGTGTGTGTGTGTGCGTGCGTGCGTGCGTGCGTGCGTGCGTGCGTGTGTGTGTGTGTGTGTGTGTGTGTGTGTGTGTGTGAGTATACTCGCGCGCGCGAGTGTGTATGAGTCTAGATCTGGATGTGTGTGTGTGCACGCAAGCACGCGCGTGTATGTGTGTGTGTACGTGCGCGCGCGCGCGCGCGCGCGCGCGCGCGCGTGTGTGTGTGTGTGTGTGTGTGTGTGTTTGTCTAGATAAGTTGTCGAGAGTTCATGACACTCGCATCCATACAGGAAGGACGTAAAAAGCTGTTTTGCTTCTGGACCGACATTTGCAGCTTTTGGCACTTATCAGCTATGCATACCACGTTTTCTTTCTTTCTTCTTTTTTCCCCCTTTTTTTCTTTTTGTGTGTTGTTGTTACATGTTTGTTGCCTTGTTTTACACTAAAGACACGTTTGATAGCATCGATCCACGACCTCATGTTCATTGAGCTGACGTTGGCTACCCGCAGGTGTTTGTAAACATCATGAAATATGTCTCCAGTTGTTCCATGTTCCAGATAAAGAAAAAGTGGGAGAGCAACTCACAGAGCGTACGAAAGGCATCATCAAGGGCTGCCCCTGGAATGTTGCTGTGTTCGAGTAAGGAATTGACATAGTTCTGCTGGACTGAACAGCCCTACCTGCAACTGGTGCCAGAAGGACAAAACAGATGGCACCGGACTTTCCATCCTGTTTACATCCTGAACAAAACCCTGCCCATGTATGGCAGGAACCAGAGATACATTCACCTTGGCTTTAACATCGGCATCACCAACATAGCTGCATCACAACAGATGTTGTCAGGGATTTCCACATTGGAGAGGATTGAGCTGCTCCTCTCAGCTAAGGTCTACTTGCTGGCCATCAACATTATAGGCTGCTCCAAGCTGAATTCCTTCTTCCAAAACTTTACATAGACAGTGCAAAGCCTGAGAGAGAGAGAGAGAGAGAGAGAGAGAGAGAGAGAGAGAGAGAGAGAGACAGAGAGAGAGACAGAGACAGAGACAGAGACAGAATGAACTTGTGAGACATGTCAGGGTCTCGCTCGGGTTGAATCAACCGGATCGTTCATGTTCTCCACGTGATCCGAGGGAGGCCTGGGCGTTATGAACCGTTCAGCAAAGTACAGCGCCAGGAAGACCTAAATTACTTGCACTGATCAGTGACGATGAGCATGCGAAGCCGAGTGCTCGGTTCATTCGGTTCATGCACTTAAGAAAGGTAATGGAGATGTTGGTCACTGACTGCCATGTATTTGCCCGGTTCCAGAAATCCGTGGAGGGGAATTTCATTAAAAACACAACAGTAAACTGACGTTAATCAGAACAGGTGCATTTGAATGAAGAATGTGTGTGCGCGAGGATGTGGCGCTTGAGAAACACATGATGGATGATTGAAATACGCAGCCTTTTAATGTTGATGACATTGTACCAGTGACCACGACTTTTCAACACAATTATAGTCTCTGTACACAAAACTGTCTGACAGAGTTTGCCGTTGTAAATGATATAATTGTCAGTTTTGTTGTCAGAGGCCGACTTCAACTCATCCAGAGCAAAAGCCTTCTCTAACTATACTATTCCAATGATGTACAAGGCGTTGCACCCTCTGCAAGTGTCCAGCAGGAGCAGTCTCACATGTACTCAATGGGTGCACCAAATACCAAGCATAGTACTGACCCCGATATGACAGAACAGCTGATATTATAGCCCACCACAACAGAACCAGACAAATTCTTTAAGATTCCTGTTTAAGCCCGTGGTTCTTTGGTTCTGACCAAGCATCAGTTATAACAAACACACCCAACCAGACACTGCACTAATTAACAGAATAGACAGTGAGATTTTCCTTGAGGTTACTGGGCCATTTGATGCCGATATTGATCTATGTTTTACACACACACACACACACACACACACACACACACAACACACACTCACACAGATGTGCGGAGTATATGCCACTCCACTTAGAGATCAGCAGCCTTTGATTTTTCAGCAAAATTGTTCAGTTTTTTTACGGGAGCCTAGGTCAGGCACCCTCTAAGGTGGTTCCTGGAATGATACTGCTGAGAGTTCCAACACACACCAGAAAATGGCTGGCACATTATTTGAGTGTGAGTGGCGTGATCAGCTCTTTGCATGTATGAAAGAAAACGTGCAACGACTTGAAGTGTAATGTAAAGCGACATGTAAGGTAATGATACCCTGCTGGGTCCAGCTGTAGTCAAATTGAATTTGTCTTTTTGAAAGGATTGAGGACGATGAGGGTCAAGATGGAGTGGAAGAGAAAGGGGATGGAGTTGTTACATGTTGGGGGAAGGGGGAAGGAGGTTGAGAGAAAATGTGGAATGAAGCAGCGAGGTTAAGGAATGGGGTGCTGTCACCTATCTGAACAGGTTCACAGAGGGTTAAGGAAGAATGAAGAAAATGGGGGTTCTCGAAAGAGGGAGGGGGGCAAGGGATTGAAAGACAGAGAAACCAAGTGTGTCATGTTATGTACACTCCCATGCCCTGGTGTACAACATGATAGCCTTTGTGTCTAAAGTTTCCAGGGGGGTTCACAAGATTTTCTGGTACATTCAGCCTATGATTTTTTTGCTGTATATTTCACATCTCATATCCTGAATAAATGGTACATTTGCATGTATGAATATGTGTATGTATATGTATGAATCTATGTTTATGCATATCTATCTATCCATTCATCTATATATAAAAGAATGTGAAAGTGAGAAAGGGAGTGGGAGCAAAATCTCCACTCACAATGCCTATTTGTGTACATACATGCACATATTTCTGAGAGATACACACTTGCCATAAAAAAGCTAAAAGCAATGCATCACATCAGCCATCTTTATTTACCATATACCTGTACAAAATTTGCACATTTGTACACAAACAGAAACATGCGCTCACGGACACATACAACACATGATAATAAACAGCAAAATCATGCATGAATTCAGATGTCTGCACACATATATTCACCTCAAACTTCAACCTGTTATCAGAGAAAGATGCATACTGCAAAACAGGCTGCTGCAAACACACCATTAACTTCATCAAACTGAATCCCAATA
>CM065719.1:27259038-27356538 GCA_033310375.1 Conus canariensis
TTGAAGGCAGTCCCACATATTACACTGCATTGCAAAACAAACAGTTGAATGCAGGTCTGAAAGTCCACATTACACCAAATGCTGATAAAGATTTAGATTAAAGAACAAAGATCTGACTACACAATCACAGTGAATGAGTGCGCCCCACCATGCAATAAGCAATGACTGACAGTCTTCATGAACCGAACCAATGCTGAAGACTTGGACACAAATCCATCACAGGTGTGGATATGAAAGGGAAATCAAAACTGCGGTCACCACAAGAACAGAGTATAAAGGGTCAATGAATTTCTGATATTTCATCTGGTGATGATGATGATGACAACAATGATGATGATGATGATGGTGCTGATGCTGATGCTATAGAATTCCAGTTACTGCATAACAAGGCTGTACTCTACCTTTCCTTTAAAAGTATATTCCACTGTCAAGCCAAGCAAAGAGATGAAGACACCTTCAGACTTGTTCAAGGAATCTGAGCAACAGAGATGTACCCATTCGGTGGATAAAACTCAACTGCATTGTTCCAGTCTTCTCATTTGCGGGTATGAGCCAATGGGGGGCCAAAACATCCTACACGCATGTGTGCTTTAGATAAGGTTTGAACCTGTGACCAATCAGCAGCAGCCTGTGATACTACCTAATCTATTCATCATGGTCACTGCTTCCTTCATGTTCTTTTAAGTCTGATTTGTGCATTCATGCAATTCAAATGCCAGTGTTTACAGGCTGGCATTAAAAAGCACTGTGATGGTGTGTGAGAAAATTTTGACTACTACCAATTGATACATGCTCTGATGTCCAATGTACATCCTCCATAACTCTTGCATATCTAACCACAACATATACAATTCACACTGATATTCTCAAAGATAAAGTCAACTTTCTACCAGAACGCTCACTACATCATGAATATCACTTTTCACTTATAATCCTTCTGAAATTATGTTATTGTCCCAGTAGTACTCATTTTGCAATTGTGTACATGTACCTTTAATTTTGCAACTGAATACGTTGATTTACATTCTCAAAACATTCATTTAATTTCATTTATTTATATCCATTTATTCATAAAACTATGTTTGAAGTTTAAAGACCTTAAGCTTTTGCTTTGAAAATATAACTTGAGTACACAGTGTACAGGACATTCCAAAAACAGAATTCAAGCTTTTCCATTGCCCATAACAGCAAGCTAGACCCTCCAAATGTTTATGTTTGATGCATTCAGTACAGTTCCTAAAAATTATTACCAGCGTTAATATATTCACAGATAAAAGTAAAAGTACAGCAAATAAGGCTATCAGAATAGTTTACAGAACTGTTCAGAAAGGAAGAGTAGGAAGACGACAGAAGAAAAAGAATCCCAACAACCTTGCCTTTATGTTAAAGAAGAGGAAAGAAAACTCCTGCACAAACTGAGCAAAGGCGCTGTCCTCTTTTATGTTCTCCACACCACGGCTGCCACGCTTGATGAAAGGATTTGTGGCACCCCACATTGCTGCCACCAGCAATAACCATGCTGCATTTTCTGAAATGGGGAAAAAAAACTTAAATGTGGCAGCATTACGATGAAAATTTTAAACAAACAGAATAATAACTTTTGTTCCTACAATGAGACAAAGCTATAAAACTTAAGTGATATAACATTAAATCTTTAACTAATCTGGAAGATTGTGGAATAAAATTAAACAATCCTCTACAATTCAATTTAATTCATTTAGTTGCTCTTGGTAAGTAAAGTTGTTCTTTACACGACTTTAGATTAAAAAAAAAAAGTTTGTCTTTTATTTCTATACATATTTGGCTCATCTGCTGGCAAAATATATACCCTGATCACTGCAAAAACAACAACGACAATGACAAAACTAGCACAATACTAATAGCGATCACTAAGAAATAAACTGATGAGAAAAATGAAAACAAACAAAAAACAAAGGCATTGTTAACTGTAAGCATGCTGGCAAAATAAAAGGAAACAAGGAACCTATTAAGCAAAATCCTGTTGCCATGAGTGTGCCAAACGACATTTTAGTGCATTGTCTGTATGCTTTGTGGTCCATTGGCTTATAATCATACAGCTCATCTAAGCTCCTGCACATATTTGTTCAGATGCACATGCCAGCAACTGTGTAAAGAAATCAAAATGGACACTTGTTAAAAAGGAGCTGAAAACTACAACCCTCTTTCCCTAACGAGCTTTCCATATGATATCTTGAAACATATCCTTGTCAGCACAATAAATGATGTTAAGAAATCTGCAAGAATGGTAATCTGTGTTAGAGTCTCTCTCTCTCTCACACAAGAATGCACAAAAATACAGTTAGATAAAGCACATGCATGCGCACGTGTGTGTGTGTGTGTGTGTGTGTTCCCATGATTACTGTTACACACACAAACGTGACCAGGTATTTTGGATTATCTCGCTGAGTTCAGAAAGAGAGAGTGAGTGATTGACTGTCTGAGTGTCTCCAATGGTCACAGATGAGCAAACACTTGGGTTTTTTTTTTCATCCGGCCCTTGCCACATTATGGGACTTTGCGTGACTAACTACCAACTAAGCATGACTAATGACTAAAACTTAAATGAGAGGGGGGGGGGGGGTGTCGGAGGGAGGGGGGGGAGAGAGAGAGAGAGAGAGAGAGAGAGAGATGGAGGGGGGGGGGGGGAGAGAGTTTGTTTGAGTCATTGATTTACAGATATCTTCTATAGCTTCTTTTACCAATGTTGCTTGATTCCGATTCCATAACTGTTGATTAGATCTTTGCTCTTTTTTTCTTTCAACGTTCGGGGTAGAAGTTAGAGTCTGAACCACACACTTCCCTTTCTCACTGTGTTGTTTTGGTTTGTCACGCAGTGATAAAGTTAATAGTAAAGTTTCGAAATAGGAATCTTCATTTAAGTAACAGTCACCCAAATATCCTGACTGAAGACTTTCACCAACTCTAAACTTTATATCCTCGGATTATAATGTTTGTTACAAAAACAAACTATCAGAAACAACTCTTTTTTGCACCGGACTTGCTTTTGAAATATAATTAGTTTCGAATTTACTCACAACTTCCGGTTTCAACACATTGCGTGCACCAGGGACAAACTTGATTGATAGATCTATCTGGGGGTACTGAGTTTGTGTTTCTTTACCTGTCGTCAGATCTGATTCCACACAGAGAACGCATTTTGAAGTTACTACCCAGTCACCATGGGAAAGAAGGGAAAGAAAGGTAATCCCGTTAATTTACCGCATCAGTTATTCACCGTCGCAATCAATTCACGTAGTTATCACATACTAGGTTAGTGGATACTTGATCTTTACGATAACACGATGATATTGGCCAAAAGAGCTAGTTCATTGCCCATTGACAACAACTTAGTATGCCTGACAGTCTAATTGTGGCAACTGGGTTTGTACGAAGATGGGAGAGAGACGAACGAGCGTCAAGCCTGCCTTTGAAAGAACTGAGAGAAGGGGCACTGACAACGTTATCTGGCAGACAAAACCAGGTGGCACTCTTTGGGAGAAAAAACATGCTACTCACTTTATGTCAGCTGTAGTGCCTGGTCAGTATCAAGAAGCTGTCCCTGGTACCTCTTGTCTGGTGCAGCTCGAACTGGAGTCTGTCCTACAGACGCTATAGAGGTACTTACAAGGATCAGTCATGTTTCCTGCATGTTTTGTGCAGCAGTACTAACTTTTTCAAAAGCTCTATCGATAATAGTGTATTATTGAAGATCATTTATTTTGACTATGATAAATAAAGACTTGAGCGAGTTAAAGACCTGACCGTATAAAGACCAGATAACATACAGAAAGGACATGTAAAGCCAGTTCTGGCTATAATTGCTAAAGGCAATTGCCCCTATAAACCTAAACCTAAACCTAGCAGTCTTCCACTAGTTCCAGGTATGGCAATCTGAGGGCTGCGAGTTTTGGAGATTGCTTGTTCATCAGAGTCAGTCAGCATGGTAACTGTACACTGAACATCCTCTATATCAATGTGTAATGTCTTCAGATGGGGCTGCCAGACAGTGATTATGTTAACTGGCCTAACCAGTGACTTGTAGAGCTGCACAAAAGTTCAGTCTGTCAAGTGAGCGAAAGAATCACAATTATCCCCAAGAATGTGGTGGGCCTTTGCATTATCTTGTGGCATTTTGCTGTGTGTGTGTGTGTGTGTGTGTGTGTGTGTATGTGTGTATGTGTGTGTGTGTGTGTGTGTGTGTGTTAGAAAATCATTGATCATAACCCCTAAATCTTCTTCAGTATGACTAACTAGTAACTGCCAAGGAATGAATGCAGTGTTGCCTCTCATTGTTTTTGTCTTTCATGAAACAGTCTGGCTGGCAGACCCATTCTCATGGCACAGAACTTTTCAGGGTGAAAGTTTAACTGCCAATCTGATGACGCCTATTCAGATCATCCTGTTGGATGGCTCTTGCTTTTTGGTTGTCACTTAGGCTATGACAACAGCAGAAAAAGTAAGAGAAAGATAATTGTAGTCAGTTCTATTGGAAGCGGTCAAGCACTCAAGAGAGTGAAGAAGAGGAGTGTGTTCAGATATATTTTTAGAAGCTTTGCAAAACAGTCATCCCCAGAAGTGTTCAGTCGTGCATCATAGTGCATGTGACCAGATGTCAACAGACTCTAGACCACCATTACACACTTTAAGGTCACCAGCTGCTAAGTAAGAGGCAAAGAACGTAGGCATTGTCATCACAGAGGACCTGAAATAGGACACACAAACCAACAACCAACAAAGTTAACAGGAAGTTGGTGTTGTCACTAAGTCAGGCGCAACTTAAAGGTCAGCAACCCTCAGGTAAAAGAGTCTGTCTAGAAGGCCTTGTAAGACCCGTAGCAGATTTTGCAAGCCCAGTATGGGATGCTTTCTCCAACACGTGTGCTAACATCATTGAGAAGATCCAGAGGCAATTGGTCTGATAGGTTCAGTATGATTTCAGGCAGAGCTCCAGAGTGGTCAGTACATTAGCTGGGCTGAAGTGTCCAGATGAGAAGGAAGATGGTCAGACTGACCACTTTATAGCCACAACCTCATCATGATCAACACCAAGTAACACCCGATCAGCCATTGGCAGAAAAAAAAAACAGCGACAATCCCACCCAGACAGTTATCATGTCTCCTTTTACAAAAGAGTCTACCATCAGGATACGTTCCTGCTCTCCGCAGTTCCAGAGTGGAGTGAACTCCCAGAGCACAGGAAGACCACATGGGTTGCCATATTTGTGTGTCATCTTCAAGTCATGCAAATAGACTATCTTCCAAAGTGAAACTATTGTCATCGCAGAAGGAGTTAGCTTTAACTTAGCGGGGGATTAATGGTCACAAGTGAAAATCTCACCAGTGCTGAACTTCAGAGTTCTGTCAGTAATGCAGAAGGAGAAGAAAACCTGGCCATAAAGAGAATGGTGCAGTCATAACCAACAATGAACACTACTCTCTTCCTCAGAGCAGAACCTGTATCAGTTTGTTTTTCTTCCAAGAGCATTTGGGGGATGTCCAGAACATGAACTGTCTGAGAGTATCCAGAAGAACTGTCACAACTAACTGTGGAGGCTAGAATCAGCAACACTTGTTTGTATCGAAGGCCTGGATGTCTCTCATCAAAAGTGACAGAATGATCAAATTCCACAGCATTGATACCGGAAACTATATGTCAGTGAAATACCGATGAGGCCACTTATTTTGAACAAACCGTTCGTGCTTCATTAGAGTTTCAGACATGACTTTGGAGAGAACTCCCTCTCAGACATGGCTGATCCATGAAAAACTCTGTGCCATATGTTCTTAAAGTAGTTGTAGTAATAATGCTTGGAGACTTAACCAGACTTACATTAAGCCGAACTTTATGACATGTCCCCCCCCCCCCCCCCCCCCAACTTCCCTATCCCCACACACACATCTGTCTTTCTTTGCTAACTTCCGATTACTGCCAAACTGAAGATAGCATTGATACTCTTTTGCCTCACTACATATAAAGGTGCTCAAGATGATAAACACAAGTCACTGGTGCTAGGCATTGGTCCAGCCAATCTGTAAACAAATAGGCACTTTTCATGTATCACGTACAGATGGTTGCCACAACATGGCAGTGCATCATCTGCCACCACATCTCATTTGCATCAGTCTGTGGCAGATTGCTGAAACACATTGTCCACACCACTGCATAATAAACCCCCATTTTGTCCAGAACACTGCATCATAGTCAGTGCCTAGCAAAGTAGCATGCATTTTTTGACAAGTCTGTCATTGGACTGGCTGTCTTCATGTTCATCACTTAGAACTATCAAAGTAGATAGTCTACCTAACTTCTATAAGACACCATCCTCTACCATGTGTGTCTTATTGCAATAGTCTGTATGATGTTATCACAAAATTAAAATTAACATCTGCAGTCTTGTTATTCCTGCAGTGCCTGAAGCCTCGAAGGAAGAGCTGATGGTTCGGGCAGTGACAGAAATTGTCAACGAGCTCATCAAAGCTGACAGTCAAAAGAAGGATGTGGATCTGAACAAGTGAGTGTGGAAGTTCATTAGGATTTCACATGCTCGGTATTGACCTAATACATTCTACTTCTGTTGTACCAATTTGTTGTTGTTTTTGTATGTTCTGACTTTTTTCTTTTTTCAAGATGCATGCTTTAAGAGATGCAGTCTTTCTGCACAGTTCTCCACATCCATGGGCTTCTAAATCTGGATTTAATCTGTTATTGTGCTTTGTCGTTGTTGATTAGATACTGATGTGACATGTAGTTCTGGTATCAGAAAGCACAGTAAATTTTGTCTTGTCACAATGATGGAACTTCCAGACTTTAAAAAAAAGTTTTAAAAATCAGACAGATAATAACAGTTAAATGAAAATTTAATTGTCATCATGCACAGTTAACTTATTAAGAACTGGGTGGTGGTGGTGGTGGGGGGGGGGGGGGGGGGGGGGGAGAGAATCTGAATATTTCAAATTTCTATTGGAGATTTTTAGAATGATGTGAAGCACAATTTGTATGTGTTAGAAATCTTCCTGGGGGAGGGGGGAAGGTATCACATTTTCATTTTATATATATAATAGGAGAAACTCTTTTAAACTTGTCAAGTCATTTAACAGTGATATTGATGATAGAATTGTTATTGTCTTTTCCCCTTCATACTGCAAGCATATGGGCTCCAGCTGATAGCATAGCCGTCCCTTGCTGGGCGGGAGTCTGGGCACATCACATAAAACTTCTGTTTTAATAATCTAAAACTAATTTTAGGATATTAGAATTGTCAAATAAATGCTGATTTTCAAAGTAATTCTGAGCACAACATAAAACTTTGTTCTTTTGGATAATCTGAAATTTTAGGATATTAGAAATGTCAAAAAAATGCTAATTTTTAAAGTAAGTAAAATTTAGAAACAAAAACACCTGTAGGTGCTACACAAGGAATGGCCGTGCAACCAGGAACAGTGCACATGCACAGGGAGAAACTGGCTCCAACTGTATACATGCTTATGAATGGTCACTAGAATTAAAAAAGGAAAAAAAAAAAAAAGCATGATTGTTGCAGTTTTCAGGTTCTTGTATTATATCTAGATAAGCATATACGTAATGTTTACAATGAGACGTTGTCAAAAGCTATGAGTGAGTAGTGCATTTTCTTTTGTTGGGAGACTAGGTCTAACTCCAGGTAGCAATATGTTTACAATGAGCTTTAGTTTTTTTTTTTTATGTAGTTTGGGCAACTCATTGTGAGTGATGATTACTACCCAGAAATAAGAGGGTCTGACTTGGTGCGAAAAACTTGTTTCCAAATTTTCAGAGGGTCACAAAAATATTCAGAGGCTTGCACTGTTGCTTGAAAATGTACTGAAAACGCGCAGTCACACATACGCATGCACACACGCACTCATACACATAAACACACATAGCAAGAGAATGAGATGATCCTATGATCATTGCATGGTGACTGGAATATGCCTGTACCGAATATCATGTGATACACACACACTCTTACATACACACACACACACCACACACACACACACACACACACGACATAGTTTTCCCCAAAAGATTTGTTTGGCCATATATGTATATATATATATATACATTTATTTATTTATTTGTATGTATGTTAGAGAGGGAGAAAGAGAGAGTTTATACATATCTTCATGTGATTTAACAATTTTTTTTTTTTCAATTGCATTTCACAGATTGAAGACCAAAGTGTCGGCCAAATATGGCATGTCCAGTCAGCCCAAGCTTGTGGACATCATTGCAGGAGTTCCACAAGAGCACAAAAAGGTAGAAACTGGATCTGTAATATGTATACATGTGCATTTGAACAGCATGCCTTAACTTTTTCACAATACGCTGCGAGAATGATCGTGGCGCCCGATTTGCCACTTGGCGACATGGGGCGAAAATACTCGCAGCAAGTGATCTGTCACTCAGGACACGTCACGAGAATGATAGCGATGGTTTTCTAAAAATAAGTGTGACCGAATTTCCTGGAGAATTTTTAACTAGTGGTGTCAGCATACAAGTACAGTCCTCCCTACTTTATATCATACCAGTTAGCAGGCTATTAACAGTCGATTTCATTGGTCAGTTTGAAGAGAAAGCAACCAACCCGTTGGCGTCTTCAAGCATTGAATCAGTGCTCCTTGTTCAAAGTATGTCATTTTCAACTCAGTCAAACAACAAAATAA
This sequence comes from Conus canariensis, assembly GCA_033310375.1. Classification (NCBI taxonomy): domain Eukaryota; kingdom Metazoa; phylum Mollusca; class Gastropoda; order Neogastropoda; family Conidae; genus Conus; species Conus canariensis. The sequence continues at coordinate 27,267,745 of CM065719.1, forward strand.
TTGTTTTTACTTTTAAAACATTTCTCATCAAGAAGATGAAAGATACCTCTGTTTCATGGTACAAAAATAAAGTCGCTTTCGGATTTAGTCTTTTAAGGAAAATTAATTAAAAATGGTCAAAATCAGGTATCCTGAGGGAATTCCAGTGCTGTGACTGCAGTGTTAACTGGGCACATAGAGCAGAACAAGGGTCTGTGTTGATAGTGTTAACGGGGCAGATATACAGATGGTAGACCTATTCGTACTGATGGTGATTACTCTTGACATTTAGATTGGTTAAAAGCAGTTGTACTTGTTATTTCTTCTTGAAGTGTTGCAAGATCTATTATTAGGAGTTTGTTAATTTGTTTATTTGTTGTGAAGGAGGGAAGTGCAATCAGTTTGCACAGAAGCACACTTCTCGGCCGTCTTTTCACTGACAGTGGCGCAGTCAAAAATTAGTTTCCTGGTAGACAAATCAAGTGGGAATTTCTGCTTGTCTGCCAGAAGTAACAATGTCATGAACAATGGGATGAGTGGGTATTTTGAGTCCTGGCTTTATGCATTCAAAGAAATGTAGAGATATATGTAAATCAGCTGTATTATGAGGTACGTTTACTTTATATTGACCTCAAAGAACAAATTTGACACTTTTTTCACCATAAATGAATAAATTTGAGATTGTGAAGGCTTCCAGCACACAGAAGTCAGTGACAACTGATTGCGGTCAGCATATAAACCCCATGTTCTCTGAACCTTATCACAATGAAATAATGGAATAAAAAAAGTTCATTCTTGCTTTATTAACTTTCTTTTATTATTTCTGGAAAATCCTGAATGTAACAAACATGTTCGAGAAGATTCCTGTTTGAGTTTATGATAAGATTGGCTAAGTAATGTACCCAAAATTGTGGAGAACAACTCACCACTTTATTCAGACACAAAACCACTTTACTCAGACACGAAATTCTACATATTCTTGAGAAAATAGATAGTAATAGTTAGCATTCTCTCCCCGAAAAGATCAAATGGAACCATATGGATATGTAGGTATGTCCATCAACACAAAAATTCATGAGCGTCTTGGAGGGATAAAGCTTGTGCCTGGCATCCAGTTATCTTTATACTTGGTACAGTGGTTGTCCATGATGCATCCATGAATGCTATTTGTTATTGTTAATAAATTCAAACAATAAAGCACAAAAGGTAATGTGTTCTTTTACGCAATTATTTTCACCAAACCTGGAATGGTAATTAGTTTTTAAGAATATTCGAAAGCAGAATTACGTTCTAATTCAAAGGATACGTTAGAACAGTAAAGCTTATAGGCTTGAGGTAGTGTCTTCCACATAGCATTTTTGGTTCATACAATGATTCATTATACTTTGGGTGACTGTTTTTCTGGAAAAGAGAAATAGTTTATTATGTCAAGTTCCATCAGAGAATCAGTTTATCATGTCATATTCCATCATAACCTTTTGATTTTCTTTTCTGGAGATAAATCAGTTTATATGCAGTTTTATGTACTTCGTGTGCAGACTTTACTGCCAAAGCTGAGAGCAAAACCAGTGAGGACAGCTAGTGGGGTATGTATCTTTTTTTTTTCCCTCCTGAATTCTTACTATGATGAACTATAGTGCAGTAACTTTCTTTTCATCATAAAACATTTGTAAGGCTCTTAACTCCAAGCCATTACTGCTTGTGGTACCCATTCAGCCAGGCAAGTTGAAGAGGGTGGGGGGGGGGTGGGGGGGGGGGGGAGTTTGAACTTGTTTAACTGTTTGTAGACTCTGTCAGACTTAACTAGAGGGAAAAAGAATTTCCTTTCCTTCCAGTTTTGGGATATCATCCTGCCTCATGCTCAGTGGACTTTGCACAGACCATAATCAGTGTAAAGGATGCGTGGTATGTGTACACATGATGTCCATTACCATCGGTGTATGGGGACCACTCTTCTGAAGAATGGTGATAGGATTAAACATGTGCACAAGATGTTATGAATGCGTTCACACACAGGACTTTGGTCTATAGTCATATTTGAAAGACATACTTAATTGGGAATAGAGTCAAAACCAATGCTAACTCCAAGGGAAATGTCCCCCTGTACCAAAAAGGCCTTGGCAGAGATTCGAACCCGTACCCACAGGATCACTATAATTATGGGTCTGACATTCTACCAGCTGAGCTATTCTGGCCCTTGTTTAACTGTGTATGGATTCTGTCACACATAACCAGAGGAGAAAAGAGTTGAAAATGATTTAACTTGTGTGTTGGGTTTGTCATACATGTCTTTGACTCTTAAACTGTTCCTGTTTCCCTCCAGATTGCTCCTGTGGCAGTGATGTGCAAGCCTCACCGCTGTCCTCACATCGCCATGACAGGGAATATTTGTGTGTGAGTTATTCATTTTCATCAGTTGGTGCTGTGAGTTCTGATGGAATAGATGATTCTTTCTTGTAACGGCCATTAGCTTATGTAACATGTATTTGACTACTAAACTCTCTTATAGAGCATCAGGTGGACTTATGGAACAGGGATTATGTTTGAAAAAAAAATAACTCAAGATATCGATCCACAGGTCTAGGTCACTTGTAGTTTGTGTGAAAATCTAGGTGTGAAAGTATTTTGATGTGCAAGAGACAGTGTGTTTTTGATGTTTATGACTGGTCATTCTTAGTTTCAAAGCAAGATGACTGAAGGTGGAAATTGAAACAAATTTTAAAAAGAAAAGTTATTGGCTTCAAAGACAATCCAGACAAACACATTACAGGACAAAACACAATGCGTTTGGACCTCTTAGGTCTTCTTCAGGTAAAGCAAACTACATTCAGAACAATGAAGATGAAGAATGAGCAATCACTTCTCATGTTCAACGCAAAATGTTGTTTGGTTTACTTGAAGAAGACATAAGAGGTTAAAATGCATCGTGTCTTGTCCTGTTATCTGTTTGTCTGGTTGTCTGTATAGTCTTGTGGAACCAATAACTTTTCTTTTTAAAATTTGGTCATTGGCAGTTGGTCACCTGCTGTAGGAATCTCCAATAATTGAGCTAAACAGCAAAGCTGATTGATCACATCTTGGTCTCCAAACTCCGAAGTGGAGCTGATTGGCTTGGATTAGCTCCTGTCTGTCCCTCTCAGAATTCAGGTATCTTATTGTGTAAAGCGTGCATCTAGCCAAGTAGGATTAAGATATAATGCTTGGACAGGTAGGTGTGAGAAAAATAGTCACCCTCAGTCATGCAAATCAGTCATTAACAGAAAATGGTGGACAGGTTTTGTGTACCTAATTAACTTATATTATGTAGATGCTTGTTTATTCACATACTTTTCTTTTATTTTTCAGATACTGCCCAGGTGGCCCTGACTCGGACTTTGAATATTCCACACAGTCATATACTGGTTATGAGGTCAGTTACTGTGCATGTGTGAATGTGTGTGTGTATGCATGTTTTCATTTATCTATGATTTAGTGCTAGAGGATTGGAAAAATAAAGAACTAATTAACATTGAAATTTGTATTGTCATTTTTGCTGGTTTATCCTGAACGCTGTTGGAAGTCTTGGAATTCAGTAATGGTAGTGAAGACAGATGGGCAGTAGATGTGTATCTGAGACTGTCCTCAATTTCCTGACCAGCACTGCAAACTCAGCTCTGGGTAGGAGCCGGCTGGGGGCAGAAAAATCCCACACGGCTCTGATGGGAATCGAACCCACGACCTCCCAGCCGGGAGTCTGCAACACTAACCACTTCGCCACAGCGAGTAGTATGATGATCAAATATTGATTGATTCATGTGGACTGCTGTTGCTGAGGCTGAATGTGGCTGTGCGTTGGGGACCCAGAATGAGTGGCATAGGAGTAATGCCGCTGAGAGGGCACTACACATGCGTCAACAATAAGAAGCTAAAAAAACAAAAAGAAGAAGAAAGAAAGAAACTGTACTAGTAAATGAAATTTCATATTGAAATGCTCACATTGATCAAGCAAGCTATCTTAACCTTCTCACATTCTGGCTGACCAGAGCTGGCCATTTGAGAATTGCTTCCTTGTGTTAATATTGGCTGCTACCTTGTTACATGTAAATGGAATTTTCCTTCAAACACCCTATTCAGCATTTCCTCACATTCTGAGACTGAGAATTTTCCAAGAAAGTCTGGGATAACTGGTGTAATGCTGGTGCTAATTTAGATGCTAGACACTCCACTCATGTTTTACTGTACAAAGATGAATACTTAGAAGAGCCTTTGTAAGATATGTAAATGCAGGAGGGTTGACAGGAAAACAAAGCTTTAGGCTGGGAATGCTAACATTGTTCACATAAACCAGGTTATTGTGTCATTAACACTTTTATTGACGGGATTAATCTGTACATTTTACAGAGGAGCAACTGAACCAGCATTTATTCTTGCCTGCTACTTCTATATATATTTTTTTACAACAAAGGTGCATATTACAGACTTTCTTTAGATGTCATGCGGTTTTTGTAATGTTCCAGCCAACTTCAATGCGAGCTATTCGAGCAAGATATGACCCATATCTACAGACACGCCACAGAGTGGAACAGGTATGAAGATACTTGAAGTCACTGTTTCTCAGATCTCGTTAACAATCGGAAAAAAAAAAGAAATTTATGAATGAAATACCAGTGATGATATATGAATACTCTTGAAAAGGGATTCATTGCTTATATTAGTCTCTGCAGAAGAGCGGTTTTTAAAAATCTGAAATGAGGCTATTCTGGTTTGATATCATTCATCTTTGCATTAGTATGAAATTGTATTTATTGAAAATAGAAATAGTCGTAAGATCATGTTCTGTACCATTATCCTACTTCCCTCTTGATGTAAGTCTTATGGCCCATACAACCTAACACAGCATGTTCTGTTAGTCCCAGCCATCGTGATCAGTCTCCAGTAAAACACAGCATGCACTTACTAGTGTTCTATGTGATGGTTGGCAACAGTCAAGATTTCACACAGTCCCACTTATATTGTGTGTTAAGCATTACAAAAATATGTGGAGAGTAGCGAAACCTGTTCATGTATGACCCAAACATTTTCTGGAAAAGAGTAAAGGGGTAGAAAGTTAGCCTAGATAAAAATGTGATCAAATCGAATCACGGGTTAGAAATGTTATTCCAGTTATATAAGTACTGTTAAGAGAAATCAGATTTGCTACAAAACAAAAGAAGGAAACAGCTGAGAGTTGTGAGATATGATGTGTGATAAGGAAATGGCACAAATCTGTTTTAGTCAATGCTTTTTTTAGTACTTTGTTATTAAAAATTGGTCAAGCGGACCTGACAGACTTCTTGTGCAGAGATTTACGTAGTGCATACAGTTAGCCAGTAGGGGTTACGAAGAGGTTGTCTTGTTTCAGCTGAAACAAGGGGGACACAGTGTGGACAAGGTCGAGTTCATTGTGATGGGCGGAACATTCATGAGTCTCCCTGACGACTATCGTGACTACTTCATCCGCAATCTGCATGACGCCCTCTCAGGACAGACCAGCAGCAATGTGGACGAGGCCGTCAGGTGAGTAAAGAGATCTAAATCTTACAACATAAACCATGCCTTGCTCAGCTGAGTATTTGCCAACATGAACTCATATGCTGAAAGCCAAGTGAAAGGTGATCATAAAGTTGATTGTAAAAAAACAAAACAAAAATTGAATGTTTTTTTTTTTTCATTGCAGGTATTCAGAGAAAAGCATGACAAAGTGTATTGGCATCACCATCGAAACCAGGCCTGATTACTGTCTGAAAAAGCACTTAAGGTAGGTTGTAATGTTAACTTTTTACTTTGGGAAAAAGGAGGAAGTGTGTGTGGGTGGGGCGGGGCAAAGGGTGGGGATGTTGGGGGGAAGGAGAAGGTGGGGGTGAGGGGAACTGATGTCTAGATGATCTGTATCTTTCAGTGGGGATGGATAGGGATAGGAGAGTGGGGCAGAAGGTGGAGAAGATTGAATGCATGGGGGTGTGTAAGGGGGTTGGGGTGATGAGAGAGCTGAGGGAAATGTTTCATATCTGGCATTGGAAACCATTCACTGAGTTGTGGTGACACTGCTGCTCATTGATGGTTCTCCTTCAGAGTTCTCCAGGTTCTTTGTTGTGGGTCAGTATCAGAAGTGGTATGAGCCACATGTGTATCAATTGAACACGAAGCTAATGATGTTTTTTTTTAATTTATTTATTTATTTATTTATTTTTATTGAGGTTTACCTTTGGAGTTACTTGCATACTACCTACTTATGATGAGGTATCTACTGTGTGTTAACAAAATCTTTGCCTTTCCACAGACATGGCTTTGAAGAAAGACAGTTTATCAACATTATGGATAAAAGAAAGGTTTTTGTTAAAACATATTTTTTAAAGACACAGATGAAGTGAAAAGACAAAACAAGCAATGTGAAAGTAAATATTCCTGATTTTGTTCTAGCATTGTATGTGGAAGGCATTTGATATATTTAGAAGACTGTTCAGTTTTGTAATATTACCTCCACGTAGAAAAGTATGCTTTCACCTAACTCTGTGTTGTTTGTGCGTTTGACTGTCTGTCAACAGGTTTATGCTGGAAATATTGAATGTGTTTAGACGGACGTCTATGGGTGGCATGTTGCCCGAGGATGAATTCATTAAATTCTGGTGCAGAGCAGGATCAAACATATGATCCAGGACTGTTTGGGAAGAATGTTTACATATGTTATTGCACAAAAACCAAAAACTGACTTCAGTAATACTTTGTGGAAAGGTGGAATGTGGCCCAAGGACGAACCTTTTAAATTTTGGTGTGTATTCGCAGTGTGAATTGAGGTCAAAGGTCAATTTTGGTGTGTATTCACAGTGAATTGAGGTCAAAGGTCAATTTTGGTGTATATTCGCAGTGTGAATTGAGGTCAAAGGTCAATTTTGGTGTGTATTCACAGTGTGAATTGAGGTCAAAGGTCAATTTTGGTGTGTATTCGCAGTGTGAATTGAGATCAAAGGTAAATGTTGGTGTGTATTTGCAGTGTGAATTGAGGTCAAAGGTCAATTTTGGTGTGTATTCACAGTGTGAATTGAGATCAAAGGTCAATTTTGGTGTGTATTCACAGTGTGAATTGAGGTCAAAGGTAAATTTTGGTGTGTATTCGTAGTGTGAATTGAGGTCAAAGGACGGGTCCAGGATCTGTTCATGTTATTGACAACATTGTTACAAATCTGTGCTGAAAAATCTGTGCTGACTGTAAATGCTATGAAGTTTGGATTATGAACTGATGACTGTTTACAAAGTAATATATTTTGATTGAATATTTCAAAACTTTGTATTGATATAATAGTAAGATTTCATATTTTTGCATGTTGTGTTAGAAAAAAAAAAGACAAAAAACAAAACAATAACAATACAGAGGAAGTAACTCCTCCATTCTTTACCACGTACTACTTCCCTGGTGGGTGAACAACCTTTTCATTCATGAACTGACTTAATGGGTGGATCCAAGATTCTTCTAGCCTTGGCGAAGCTTTCTACTCTCTCGATTGCCCTCTTATGTACTTTTTTTGGATTAATTTCACTTTTCCCTGTCCTCTATATTTGATCTTTTAATTTCCCATAATTTAAGAGTTACAAAGCAGTTTTAAAGAAATACGATGGTGCATTTTCTTTTAAGTATGTATTTGCACATTGAATGTGCCTACTGATTTGTTTTTACAGTGACATGCTGCGGTATGGCTGCACAAGACTGGAGATTGGTGTTCAAAGTGTCTATGAAGATGTTGCCAGAGATACAAACAGGTCAGAATATTGGTACATGCAGACTTGGTGTTTTTATTGGTACATGTGGGCTTGATGTTGCCAAGTGGCCAGTTGTAATGTGTGAGTTTGCTGTAAAAAGTCCATTGGAATGTTTTTGAATAGCACTTTCACATGTTCAGAGATTGAATCATTTGATTTTTCTTATTTCCCATTGTAAGGTGATCTGGTGTTAGCTGCAGTTATCATCATTTCCATTGAATGTAGAATTTCCTGTTAGAAATCCTTGAGAACAGAAGATTAGAATAGTTTAAGTCTATTCAAAATTAGGAACATTGTTGCTGAAAAAAAGGATGGGTGGTTTAACTCTTTCTTGGTCAGAAAGCTCTATTGACTGGTCTGTTAAAGTGAAGTGTAAGATGCTTCCTTTGATGCAGTTGCACTCTGTAGATTGTGAGCATCGCCTGCCATTCATAACTTGTTTCTTTTTGGGGGGAGCGCATGTGAGAGAGAGAGAGAGATGTGGCCAATACTCTGGAATGGTAACATCAGTCATTTTCATTGATACATTTTCCAGAGTGATCTCAGTCTGTGGATATTCTCTATATTTCAGAGGTCACACAGTACGTGCAGTGTGCGAGTCCTTTCAAATGTCGAAGGATGCTGGCTTCAAGGTGGTGGCTCACATGATGCCAGACCTGCCCAACGTGGGATGGGAACGAGATGTGGAGCAGTTCATTGTAAGTGTTGGACTGGCCTCTGATCTGAGTATTGCATTTCTTAAGATTTTATTTTACTTGAATATTGCAGAACCTAATTACAGTAAAACCTCCCAATAAAAGCCCTCTGAAGAAAGATTCTCTCCCTTTGCAGACTTTTTTTTTTTTTTTTTTCTCAAACACTTGGCCTTTGTACGATTTATATCCCTGGAAAGACTCCTTGCCCTGAATCTGTTGATTGCCTCAGTAAACATCTTGTGTGTAGTGTTTTGATGTCTTCAGACGCCTCAGTACGTATCTCATATGTAGCAACTTGGTCTCAACAGGTTTAGGGTGGGAGTGTTCCACCACACTTCAGTCAGCTAGCCGATCCACTGCATTAGTTGTACTTGACCTATGAGACCCAACTGCAGCGTAATGGAAACCTGTTGGTGGTTAAGTCCCCCACCCCTCTTGTCATTTCATAGTTAGATATTGGCTGCGAGCCAGTGGCCGTTTGATCACAACTGTCTCAGCATTCACAGGCACAAAATAGGTGGCTCTCATGGGCTTTGACTGGAGCCAAGGCTATTGACAGTTGACCCACATGGTCAGTGGACATTTTATCTTGCTGAGGTGCGAAATGGAAAGAGTTGATGAATTGTCCACTGGAGGGGAGTGGCACATTTTGTTGACTCAGTGACCATGTGGAGGGCAAAATGGTGAAAGCACATTGGTTTGCATCGCAGTTCCGTATTCAAAACTTGTGGACTGGTTTGTTTTTCATTCTGTATGACCTGTCCTCATAGCAGTGGGGTTGAAATTAAATTCAGCTTTTGTACTGGCACATAGGAATTCAAAGGAGCGACAACACTCCATCAGTCAGGGGGTTCAAGATTGAGCTGGAATTTACAGGTTTCAATGAACACTCTACCCTTTGTGCTTTTTCTCCCCAATCCTTACCACTGCTTGTGTTTCCTTTCAGGCTGATATGTGCAAGCAAATCATAATCATCCCATTTTGTGGCGAAAATCTCTCTGTTGTGAACATTCACATTGCCTCGCAAATAGATGCCGAGGAGAGTTTCAAAATTAACTGAGTGGTGATGTATTAAGAATGAACACCTTGTCATTTTATTATGTCATAAGTTGTGCCGTATTTTAAAAAGTCAGCAGACTTATTGAGAATGCTCAAAGCAGAAAAGCTAGAGTTGATTTTGTAAGACTGTTACGTTTACTTTTGAACTGAAGAGACAGGTTTTACATGAATGCTACTTGTAAATCTCTGCAGTTTTTGTAAATGATGCTACCAAATTGCAGCCAACAATAAGCTTAATTTGCTTTGTTTTGTACTAAAATCAGGCAAAACATGACTGTCACAGGCACTTTGGATGTCATGTAATCAATAATGACACTGTCTCTGACAGTAAATAAATCTGTAAATAAATTGGTGGATTAGAAATGGGGAGAATTAAGAGCTTGGGTCAAACCTGACTCCGGAGTGAAAAGCATCATGGCTGAAGGTGGAGACAGAGAAACAGGCTCAGAGTAGAATACAGTGAAAACAGTGTGCAGCACATTCTGAAGTGCCTTTTTTAATGGATAAAAGAGATGATTTTCTGAAAAGTCCAGAGATCTGCCCTGTATTCTGATGTGCTTTGTAATGTGAAGTTACAGGACCTATTAAGACTTTAATAGAATGCTGTCCGTGTGCCACTGGCTGACCTAGCTTGCCTTTGATCAGTTGTGGCTTGCATTTCTGCTATGATTTCTTTCTTTCTGTTTCAGGAATATTTTGAAAATCCCGCTTTCAGGTCAGATGGGCTGAAAATCTACCCCACCCTTGTCATCAGAGGCACAGGTCAAGTGGTGTTCACATTGTGTGCAAGTGTGTTGTTGATTGGAAAAGAACATGGAGCAAACAGTGAAAAGCATAATTATAGTCATCTTCTCTTGGCTACATGCATGTGCTTGTTTCCAGAAATATCAGACTCAGAAGAATCCAGAATTTGGGGCTGTCACTTTTCTGATGAAATGATCACAGATTAACATGACAACCTGACCACTGGTCAGGCCTTGTCAGCTTCTTATCACAAGTTAGTATGACCGTGTGAAATATATTGCCTACAAGCCCTGATTGTCTTCTTTCTTTCCTGCCTCTTCAGCACTCAACATTATGGATTGTAATGGAGGGACTGCTAGCCCTTTAACTGCCCTCAGCAAGCAACCCATGGCTCTCAGAATTGCACATTGCTTTCATGTACGCGTGTGATTGTTTGTTTTGTTTTCATGAATGTTTCCATGATAATGATAAAGGACTTGGGTTGCTGCAGGTCTGTACGAGCTGTGGAAGACAGGTCGCTACAAGAGTTATCCCCCCAGCATGCTTGTGGATCTGATCGCTCGAATTCTGGCCCTTGTTCCGCCTTGGACTCGAGTGTACAGAGTGCAGCGGTAAGTGTTGTTAAATCTCTGTTTGTCTTTTGAAGTGTGGAACTATTCAATTCTATTTTAAAGAAAGCCGGTGCATTTTTGATGGGATCAACAGTTTCTATTTTGGAAGCAAAGTTGACATGTTGGGGGAAAAAAAAGTTGACGTTATTAGTCTTTGTGTCAGCTTGACCACTGTACTCACTCCCCACCCACAGGCTGTTTAATTTTTATGAAATTGATTTTTAAAAGATTGTTTTGGTACTTCATTTAAAAGTGCAAGTGTTCACCGTTGTTGACCTAGGAATTAAGAGAATATAGTTCCACAGTTAGGCCAGAAGTGCGGGACGTTTTGCCAGGGAGTCTTTGTACAACGTTAGCCACAAAAATTCAGCCAGAACTAGCAGACTGGCCATAGTTGCAAAAAGTTTGACATGGCAAATATACTGAATGAAGCTGAGAGTATATTTTAAAAGTTTCTTGTATTTCTTTTATTTATCAAGGACGCATATGACGAAGGACGTCAGTTTCATTGGTTCTCTTGCAGTGATATTCCCATGCCCTGGTCTCATCCGGTGTGGAGCGAGGAAACCTGCGAGAGCTGGCACTGGCACGCATGGCTGACCTGGGCACCAAGTGCCGGGACGTGCGAACACGTGAAGTGGGCATTCAGGAGATACACCACAAAGTGAAGCCTTATGAGGTGTGGGCTAGCGTCTTTGTGCGCGTGCTTGAAGGTGGTGGCAGCGTGTCCCTGTTGGAGGATGAGCATAATTATCTTTTTTTTCTTTTTTCATTTTTGTTTTTTGATTGTGCTTCATACAGAAATATTACATCTGCTTTTTTCATATGCATAGCTAAAAAAGCGTTTAGGATCTTGCCCATGCAGGAAGCGTAGTGGGTGTAATAGTGTTTTGTTGTTGTTTGGTGTGTGTGTGTGTGTGTGTGTGTGTTTTCCGTCTGTCATCTTGCTGTGATATATCACCGTAACAGCTAAGAAAATTTTCATCCAGTTTCATTGAGTGGTATTTGTACCCATGTCTGAAAAGGATTAAATATATCATAAGGAATTTTTGGCTATCTTTTTCTGACAGTGACTGTAATTCTGATAGATAAAGTAAAGTGGATGCGAATGAAGGGGGTTGGGGGAATCAGAATGGGCCAAAGAATGTTTGATGACACATACAGTTAACTCATTAGTCAAGATGTCTAGACCAAGTGACCCTCAAGAGGCATGAGTTTGGTATTTCTGACTTCTTAGAGCAGCAAACCACAGTTTAGAGGAATCTAGGGCATCAAACCCATGCAAACATTTTTTAAAAAGTTATTTTCATTTTATATTAATTGCTTTGAAATTCTACATATAATATCCCTCCATTTCTGTGCATTTGCACATGTATGTAACTGTTAGTTAATTTGCCACAGTATCTCTTGCTATTTTCATTTTCCTCCGTGTGTGTGTGTGTTGTGTGTTTGTGTACGTGTGTGTGTGTGTGTGTGTGTGTGTATTAATTTGTGCATTTCAAACACATCTTTCTGGAATGTACCATTCAAATTTGAAACATTCAAATCTTGACTGATTAGGTTTTCTCGTATATTCACAACTATTGTTCAGGATGTGGTTCAAACACGGAATTACCAATTAAGAAAAACATTCAAAGAGCTTTCAGATTGCGATGGTGCCAATGAATATTGCCTTATGACACCATCATTCGATTGACTCCATGGAGGCAGTCCAGAGGGCCTTTTCCTTCTTGCAGTGGGAGGCCTTAGAGAAGCCCGCCTGTTTGTTCCTCGACAACTCCACAGTGGCCTTCTGTGTGAACATAGGGGAGGGGAGTGCGGGCACACTTGTTCATTCTATCCTTCTGGACCGAGTTGTCCACAAGTGTCACAGTCAGGGTATAGAGGACTCAGTTGACAGGTCCAGTTTGATTCTCCAGACGGAGTGGACTCTCAGCATAGACTGTGTCAGTGCAGTGTGTGGGATCACTGGCATCGCCCCATTGTGGACCTCTTTGCCACCAAGTCCAGCTGGAGGCTGCCAACTTCACGCTTCTTTGGTCCTGAACCTGGTTGCCCTGTCTCCCAACTGGAACGGTTCAAGCATGCATGCATGTCTACTCTTTCCCATCCTCTAGCAGGGTTCGTACACCCCTTGAAGACCCTTGAAAACCCTTTAAATTTAAACTGGGTCAAAAAGGCCCTTGAAAACCCTTGAAAACTGCAGATATCCCTACCATCCCTTGAAATCCCCTTAAAAATCGTTTTTGGACCAAACTGACCGTAACATTTGAAGACGAATCGGAGAACAAACGCGAACGAGACTTCGGACATCGATTTTCATCTCTTGAATCGTTTTGCGTGTCGTCTGCTTTCAAGCAAAGGGAAGCAATTCAATAGTCAGTTATCGTTTGCGCATGCGCAGTTTGACTTCCAACAAAGAGTGCCATGCTCTCTCATCTTCCGGTGAAGTCCAATACTGTTGCGTCTGTCATCATGCCTAAGGGAAATTGCGCATTTGATCGTTGTGGTTACAGAAGGAAGAATACCGAAGCTGGATCACCGAATTGCAGAGATGACAAACATGCGTTTTTCTGTAAAGTGTGCAAAAAGACCGTTGATGCTCAGGCAATGGGCAAATCAGCGGTTGCAAGTCACGGAAAGGGGAAAAAATGCGTGGAATTGGAAAAAGCAAGTAGGCCGGTCGTTAGTCTAACGGACTTCGTTCGGCAATCATCAAATTCATCAATATCGGGTCAGACCCTTTCCTCAGTAAGAATCGTCAGCCAATCCACAATAACAGCAAGTGGGACAGATGTGTTGAAAGCTGAAGTGTTGTTGACGATTCATGCCATCAACAATCATCACAGTTTCTGATCTGCTGAAGACAGTGCGAAACTGTTTGCAGCAATGTTTCCATATTCCTCATTTGTGACGAACTATCGGTGTGGGAAAACCAAAAGTAGGTATCTTGCAACTTCTGAAATCACAGACTGAATATGTCATGCTTTTTGACGAATCATTGAATAAGGACTTGAAACAGAAGCAGCTGGACATCCATGTCAGATACTGGTCCGGAAAGCAGATTGAAAGTTTCCTTTTTCTGATTTCTCAATTTCTGTATAAAGCATCATTTTTGATTTTTTGTATATGATATTGAGCTTGGAAAAGACTACAGAAGTGTAATCACCTTATCATCATGGCTGGATTACATGTGTAAGGTAATTATTCACCCTTTTTTTTTCATTTGAACGGCTAAATTTCCCCCTTAAGAATTAAAATATCCCCATTAGAAACCCTTGAAAAACCCTTGAATTTCTTTCCTGTGAGGAAGTGGGAACCCAGTCTAGAAGGTGATAAGAAACGTCAGGGTGCTACAGCAACAACCCATCCTCGCAGCGCCTCTCAAACATACCCATTCATGGTGCATGGATCTTTGGGAGCTCATTCACATTTCCGTGTTGGAGTAACCACCTCCCACCACTCCTTCCCCTCATGTTGCAGTCTCCTCCAGCCTTGATCTGATGAAGGAAATGCAAGTTTCTGACTTGCTATCAGTTACTAGCTGTGGAAACAGCGGTTGTGCATATTTGGAAATCGGTGTGAACAAACATCACATTTTCACCTGCAGCGGATATATTTATAGGTAAGCATAATGAAGAGCATTCAAGCTGACTGAATTTAGCTGAAAGGGGGGGAGAGTTGGGGGGTTTGGCATGTCTGATAGTCTGAGAATATATTTGCTATTCAGCAAGTCTCACACAGATTTACCAGAAGGTTAGAAGTTTAATCTTAGACTGGTACACACTCAAACTTACGTCTGTTGGTGTGTGGGTTGCAGGCAGAGCTGATTCGACGCGACTACGTAGCCAATGGAGGCTGGGAAACCTTTTTGTCCTACGAGGATCCGGAACAGGATATCCTCATTGGATTGCTGAGACTGCGCAAGTGTTCTCCAGACACTTTCCGCCCAGAGCTGGTGGGTGGCTGCTCCATCGTGCGCGAGCTGCATGTGTACGGCAGCGTTGTGCCAGTGCATGCCAGAGACCCCACCAAGTTCCAGCACCAAGGCTTTGGGATGCTGCTGATGGAGGAAGCTGAAAGGATTGCCAGAGAGGAGCATGGATCTCACAAGATTGCTGTCATTTCAGGTCAGTAGCCTCTCTAGGTTCTGTAAAACTGAATTGATATTCCGCTGATATACTTGAAATATCCTGTTGTGTAGAGTGCAGGTCTGCATCGGAATAGAACTGGGCTTTGACACAATTAGATTGTATAGAAGTGGGCTGCAAAATTAGTGTTGAAAAAGACAGGTGTAAAAACTGAATGAAGGTGGAGTTTGGGAATGTTTTGTATACACATGAAATGATGTTGCGCAGTGGTTCACGATGTCAAATAAAGAACTTTGTATATCAGGACAAAAGTACTTTATTAGCATGTCTTCTAGTCATCCATTTATACGTTCATGTACATAGTCTTATTGTTCCAAATCCACGTAGTGTTTTTGAACTTTTTCACCCATTCATTAATTTTGAGGAAAAAAGATCTTGACACATGTGCAAAAGACTCCAAGGTGGAGTTCAAGAAAAATCATGCATCTCATTCTCCTTGTTTGCGCAGGTGTTGGAACACGCAATTACTACCGCAAGATTGGCTATGAACTGGAAGGGCCATATATGACTAAAGCCCTGACGTGATCAGTTGCTGCAGACAGAAAACTTTTGTCAGCAAACTATTCACTTGGACTCAAGCCTGAAAGAAGTGGAGAAAAGGAAAGCCAGTACATCTTCACCCCTACCCTCTCCAACACACTCAGAACTGTAAATACAGAATGTATGTCTGTGATGTTGCTGATCGTCATATTTTGTTTCTGTCTTCACCTGACACCCCCCCCCCCCTATTATTCAGTTTCTTTTGGCATATTGTGACAAAAGAAAACTGATGTACATTTTGATATATTATCCAGTGTTAAAGTCCAGAGTGTGTGCATGCACATGCGCGTGTGCGTGTCTGTGTGTGGCATGGATGAATGTGTGTATGCAAAGCTTTTCTTTTTCTTTCTTTGTGAAGAAGAAAAGTACTAGGAGGGTGTGTGTGGTGAGGGGATAATGTACATCACCAGTAGTTTGCCAAAAAGAAAAAAAAAAACCCAACCTGTGAGGCCACAGAGAGGGCAGCAAAAGGAGAACGATGTGTACCTTCCCAGTAAGCCGTGTCTGCTTGGATAAATGCATGGATGAGAACAGAAAAATTCAGATTTTTTTGTTCTCCGAACATTCATCTTGTGAAAAAGCATGAGCAAGCTGATCTAAACACCTTGCATAGACTCGGTCACCTGATTATTGTCGCTGTCTCCAAGGCTTACATGTGGTTGGAGGGATTGCCATTTTTAGTGCCATGCAAGTCAGGAGTAAAAGAAAGAAATAGGCCTTCTGCAAAAAGGAGACAGTGTGGCAGTGTAAGTGAGCAACGAAAGTCAGGGTGTCAAGAACGGATGGAGGGAGGGGGTGTTCTGAGGATGATTTGGACCCATCTGATCAGGAATTTTAGCTGTGTTGTTGAAAAACTACCAACCTGGCAGTAAACTTTTTCAAAAGTTAGAGTGATAGTCTTTATTTCTTTAATCAGATAAATAAATAGTACTAATTAGTACACATAGCAGTCAGCAGGTAGGAGTTCTCTCTCTCTCTCTCTCTCTCTCCCCTACTTTCCTCAAATGAATACATCATGTTGGTTGTGCTGATTCTTGCGTTTGATTTTTCAGTTTATGGCAAACGTTTACTATATCATAACAAACTTAAATGCAACTCAGTCCCATCCTACAATTGCCATTTCATATGAACACTTGAAACAGAGACAGACATGCGAAAATCAATGCGCTCCGTTCATCAATGACTGTTGAAAAGACATCCAATTCTTCCAAAACCAGAAAAAACATATGACATAATTCCCAAATTACAGTACAGATTTTATTGATCAACCAATTCCTTGTATTTCCCACTCAGATCTGCAGACATAACATACATAATATGATGACAGACTGCATTCTGAAAAGCAAGACTTGGCACATGGACAGGAATTTATTCTGGCCATGCGTAAAATGTGCACCAACAGAAACACTAATGGCTATTCAAAAAAAGTGTGCTATACCTTTAAGTCTGGCAGAAAATGCTGCTTATATGAAATTTTATTATTCCTTCAAACCCTTCACTGCAGACTTCCATTTATCAATCCCTTCAAAAATAAATTCAGTTAAACTCCAACACACACATATCTGATAATGTGCACATTTTACCTGAAACAAAGCCAACTTTCCAAACATAGCCGAATCCAAACATAGCCGAATAATATCCAGACAATCCTCATCTCAAAAACCATATACAGAACCAGTGTTTATACCTGTACATCAGAATGAAATGTCTTCAATATGCCTTTGTCATTCATACAAGTACATAAATCTCTGGATTTTTTAGCACGCCTTCTATCTTCATGTATACACTGGATTTATTCACACACATTCCATCTTTGAAGTTATTATATTCTCATACCTGCCCCAGCAAAGTGAATATAATCAAGGTACACACACTCCAGCATTACTTATGTCTTGCTCATAAAAGCAGGGTTTGTACGCTCCTTGAATTCTGAGAACCAATTTCAAGACCTTGAAAACCATAGAAAATCAATGAAATGTGGTTCTGTTGAGCAAACCTTCTTGAGAACCTTTGAAAAACAAGCCATTGGCTCAAAAATTTTTCAATGTGGCAAAAAGAAATGGCAATTTAATTTTTCTGCATTCATGTTGATGAAAATTTATTTAAAAACAAATTTTTACAACATCGTTGCGATCCCAGATTGTGGTCCGCTATTTAAGCAAGGGAGATAATTTGTAACTTTGTCAAACCCCTATTTTTGTTTTAAACAGGAAAACAAAGTATCCATCTGTTTACATTTAAACAATTTTCCATAACAATGATCCTTCCTCACAAAACCTGAAAACTGCTGTGGTTAATGTTTTTTCTTCAGATGTCTTAACACGAGCTTTGTTCAGAGTGCCAACATCAATGCTTGAAAAAAAGTTTTAGCATGTAAAATGATAGTAGTATTTTATGTACTGATATACATGAAGAATGGAAACTGGAGTTTCATCTGGCACACAACAGGATCTCCAGATAGCTACAAACAGAAACCATAAAAAAAATAAAACCCAACTTTCGCTCCCCCTCTCTCTCTCATCTTTAACTCTCACCGCTGGACACTCTCAGTAAAGGTCCACCTTGCACACATGCACTCCCATGTTTATATTTACAATCAACAAAAAAAAAAAAAAAAAAACAAATCTATACATTTTCAAATGAGTCGGGATGTGAACTGATGAATAAGTTTACAAAAAGAAACAAAATGGGAAAAGAAAAAAAAAACAAGAATAGCTAAGTTTCACAACTGACAGTATGTTAATGGTTTTACACAATACCCCTGTGAAAGTCCAAACGCAAGCGATGCCATGAGTCTAAAGAGCATTCTTTTTTTCACTCTGCATCACAAGTCAAAACTCTACATCACAAGTCAAAACTTGATGACATTCACTCAACTTCAGCTGGTAAGGCCAAATACCGACATGTAAAAGAAAAAGAAAAAAAAGCACTTCCACTTTACCATACGCACTTCATGATTCACTGCAGGCAGATTGAACATGACACACTTACATTCATGTATTTGCATCACAAAAATTCATCTACCACACTATGATCTGCATGCAAACATGCTTTCGATAGACAACCAAAGCTAAATGTTCTAAATCTTCAGATTACCACCCTAAAGTATGCTGAAAACTACTGATACAGATCAAATCCTTGGTCAAAAAACACCTCTACTCTGAAAGAAAACCACCAAAACCAAATACAGATAATTTACTAAATGAAAAGTAACAGTCATAAATTACATCAAGTGAAATGTAAGGAAGGGTGGGCCATGGCAGCTATACAGCCAGTGTTGGGAAACAAAAATATTTATTGAATTCTACACCAAAACAGCTTGGTATTGTAGCTCTTTCTCCAACTGAACAAAAGAAACTGAACGATGGGAGCATTATCAAGGTTGCAGTGACATGCAAAAAATAAACTGATCAATGACAAAAATTTGAACAGAAGCATTATATAAATCAACAGTACTTGTCCAATCACAGTGTTTACACATGCAATGCTGGGGTTGCAAGAGGATCATTATATTTACAAACATCACTAACTTAAAAGCGATATTTTGTAGCTTTTCTTCCCGTCTGCTCCTTTCTATACAAGCAATATGGGTAAGCTGTGCTGGTTCAGGTTCATTCCCAATGAAACTGCTTCTCTTGAGAGGCCTGAATGAGCTTTTAGTCATAGACATGTACCACAACAAACTGGATGTTTGCCCTGTACACGAATTGCCTCAGAACAATGAGCAAGTCTGCAACTCACACAAACTCTTGTTTTTAGCGGGACTTCAGTCAGTGTGGTTGTGAAGAAAAGCCACTCCGATCAAGTCCCAAATCCAATTGCAGTTGCCCCTCTGGGTCAATGCTGGGATACACTAAGTCATGCGAGTTGAATGACCCTGTCGAATGGCTCTTAAACTAAATGACTAGGACCAAGCATACTCTGCCACAAAACCAAACAAACATGCGTGACATCTTTCCAATGCTTGACGTTAGCGACATGAATTATGTCTTGACCCATAGAGCTTGCCGTACATGTGCATCTTCACCTAAAAAACATAACCAAGCTAAATGATATACACATCAAACCCAGTTTAAGAAGCTTACACAACGCAAAAACCATTAACAATTCAAACATCAAACCCAGTTTAAGAAGCTTACATAACACAAAAGCCATTAACAATTCAAACACCTCGCATTATACATTACTCTTTTCTTTCCCTCGACAGGGATTAGAAAACAGTGAAATCTCAGACCTTAGTACGGACTCCACATTCACCCTACAACTTACAACTGCGACAAAAGGAAGAGTAAATCTGCACTTCTGCCTTGGTCACTTCTAGCCAATAATAAATACACCATTCCCTGGACCTCTCTCTCTTCAAAGTGTGCTGGGTTCTCTACACCCGTTCCACAGAAGAGATCAGCATCAAGCACTGTTACTTGTACAATCAAAATGGATAAGCGACATATATTCTTACCGACTGTTACCTGTTTCTTAATAATGGAAATGGATATCTTATGTCATGTCCTGGGAGTGTCTGATCTTCAGAAAGCATCCTGTTACACTGAAAATCAACAGCTGAACGAAAGCTAACTGAATGTAAGCTTACAATAAACCTGGTTCCACTCCATCTTCATTTGATATGTTGTTGAATGGTTTTGATTTGGAAGCCATTTATGCTCATACCTTGTTCTGGCATTAGAATGGGTGATCATCAGGGTGTCCACTTTGCAACTTTTAACCAATTCAACCTGCATGACTATCAACAATACTGAAGCACTGTTCCATCTATCCACAGCAACACATGTTCCGCCCAATGGACACCATGTCATTCCTACATGGGATGTAATGATACCATATACATGTAGATATTCATGTAAGCACCTCAGTCAGTATGTAAATCGCTGTGGAGTTTTTTAAAAATCTGAAAAAAAAAAAAAAAATTAAATATGACCCTTGGGGTAAAATATATACAACACATGAAATGGCTTGTCCCACACACCATCAAGATGACAATAATTCTGACCCACTGAACCACACTCTCCATGGCTGTAGCAGTGTGTTCTTCTTCTCTTACACAGACATACTATCCCATTCAAATTCAAGACTATATCAGTCTAAAAACTTCCAACACTGGGGAAACAGTGGCAAAGCTCATAAACAGGAATTTCCAACAATAAATCTACTCTATCTCAAATACCCATGAAAAGGAAAGTCTACATAATGACTTTTTCATAGGTTAAAAACCATGATGCTTCAACGTAGGGGAGAGACGGGGAGGAAGAAACTGACTCCACAAGTTGAAAGACACTGAAAGCAACAAAACAGAACTGCAAGCTACAAATAAATGACCTGGCATTCAGTCAAAATCAAACATTCAGTCACCCACTTTTCTTCAAAAACAAACGGAACCACAAACTTAAATCCCAACAGCAGCCAGTCAAACAGACCACATAACCAGTGTTTCAGCTTGCTCCAATGATGGGGCCCTGACATCAGGACGACTGCTCAGAGGCTGGCATACAGAATGTCTGCTTCACTTCAGTCAATCTTGATGGCACCGTAGATTTTGCGAATGAACCAGTAGGCAGCAAAGAATCCAATGGTGCCAGTGAGGATCCAGAAGGTGAAGACGATGATGAACGTGTAACCAAAGTACAGCAGCGTGGGAACGAACTCCGTGATCTCCAGCTGTGGAAAGCACAGTTTGAGATAAATGTTGGTCATCCCAGATCAATACGCAGGTGCCCCAAAAGGTAGGACCTAATCACCATAGATTTAAGCCTGATGCTAGCAATAGTATGCATAGAGATATACACATATATACACTGAAACACACAACTTGTACTTGCACCATCAGTTGGAAAACAACTCTGAACTTGGCAATTTTCAATTACACTGCAGTAGATTATAATATCTCTCAATTGCAAGCCGGACGCAGCAAACTAATACTTTTGACTTCTTTACAGATTTTTCAAATCCACTTTCCCATGTTCTTTTTTTTTTTCAATGCGAGAAATTTCTGGTCTATGAGATTATTCAGAGATCAGTGAATTATACCAATGCTTGATACTGGCACTGAATGACAATCTACTGCATACGGATTCCTGTCATTTGGGGAGACTGCTGGAAATAGTGACTGTGACTCTAGCATTAGAATTTGTGATGTTTGCACTGCTGACTTAAGTCATTTACTTGCCATCACCATCTGACAATGACAGTGACAGCAAGAGAGGTGAGAAAAAAGATCTTTTTCTCTAAAATTACATGTAATCTAACACACTTACCATGCATGGGTCACAAGTGCAACAAGTGGCAATTATTGGCTATCACATCTGGTACCAAATACACCACAATATAATACAGCATAATAAAGAACGCAGGCATGCAGAACTGGCAAGACTGAAAGCAACAGCGCTATGTATACGCTCCTAAAATTCCTCTATTTTAAGTAGCTACATTTGCCCTTACCCTGCTACACTTTGTCATGTAAGTAGGGAGACTGAAAGAGCATTTGTTTGAACCATTGCAAGTTAGATTTTGGGAAAAAATGTCCCAAAATGTCATTATAATTACACATACCATACTGTGCTCACAAGTGTAGAAAGCACTACCTGGAAGCTTATCTGCTGAATGTCTTGAAGAGGCAGAGACAAGAGATGCTGTGATAGAATGCTGAGCTATCATGAGCGATGCAATACCCCTCAAACCATCTTTATAAAGCAGGGAGACAATCCTGTGGCAGTAATGGACAAAAGTGGCTGGAGTTTGCCAGAAAGCTGCATCCGACATGTAGTTTAGATTTTTACGCGGGGAAAGGGTCATTGAGGAATCCTATGCTCTGATCTCAGGGGGTCTCGCTGTAAAGGCAGTCAAACTGTTGCCAACAGATTAATTGTAAGATCAAGTGGACAGTGCCGTCCCTTTCAGTCTTGCTAGTTCCGCCTGCCTCCATTCCTTGTTATGCTATGGCGGACCAGCAAATGTAAAAAAAAAGGCTAGCCAATAGCTTCTGCTTTTTTGCATTTGGAGCCATGGTGTTGTATGTGTAATTAAACGTAGTTGAAAGTAATCAAATCCATTCTCTCCCTCTTCAGCATCAACAAATCATGACTGACCTTGGTATGAAAGTAGAAGATGGAGTAAAAGAAAACGTAGATAGCAGAGCCTCCAGACACAATGTAGGATCGCCACCACCAATGGTAATCCTGCATGGTAAAGAGGATCATGTTTCAACAAACAAACAAAAAACACACATTCACTTCAATGTCCGTCACAATCAATGTGCGATGAGACACAACCAGAAAAGTAATGTATGGGAACATTTGTCATCTTTAAAATGGAAAGTTATGACACTGGAATCTCTCGACAATAACCTCCAGAAATCATAAAAGTGGAAAAAAAAAAGTCTTTCTGGACTCCTGGTAACGAAATCTAACATTAACAAAGACAAAAAAATGTTCACAAAACATAGGTGGGTTTTATACTGCACTTAAAGATTTAAATGCACTTACCATGTCACACAGGTACAAGCTATGATCAAATGTCACTTTTGTTAGGCCAAATTTCATGGCTACCACAGTTTGAAGACACCCTGCACGAATCTCTGCCTTGACCAATCAGAGTGCCTTATTTTTACCGGGGAAAGAATCTTTTAATGAGACTTTACATGCAGGTTTAATCATATCCCAAATAACAAAAGTTTCACTGAACTGCTTGATGAAGGATGCCATGATGAAGACCTTACCTCTCCACAGAGTTGGAAGTAGACCATGACGACAGAGATCTGGGAAACGGAAACGATGAGAATGAGGAACACCAGGAACAGGAAACCAAACAGGTAATAGAACTGATTTTCCCAGATAGCCTGAAAATAAAGAGAAACTTGTCATGACACTCATAATACACAAATATGAATGTGCAAGGGGGGAATGTATCATGTATAAGCTGACTGATGGTAACTTTAGAAAGAAAATCATATATAAACAGACTGATGATAATGCATATTTAAAAGTTAAAAAAATAAAAATGAAAAAAAAAGGAGCGCAGACACAACCAGCCATGTCTCTCTGATGAGTTCCGACCCAGCGGACGAAAGGCCTCGGAGCAGGCAATACAAATATATCTGCCTTCAAAAGGGATTGCGATGGTTCCCTTATGCAGCTAGTGAAGAGTTTTCATATCTGTAATATATTTTCTTAATTTTATGTTCCCAGTTTCTCCATCTTCAAACTCCCCCTCCCCCCACCCCTCCCCCCCTTACGTCCAAATCTTTGCCAAGTAATTACTATGAAGACAGTTGAGTTGTTGGCCTGCGCTTGTTTTTTTCCCCACTATTAGATTGTTCGTCTATGTATTTGTCTGACTTTATTCAAGTTTAAAAGGCTGTGCCAGTCTTGAATAAAAGTTACTCTGTGTTAGGTTTTCTTATGGGAGCAAAAGTTACCCCATTTGTTTACTGTTTATTCAAAAAAAAAGGTATCCTGAAATTTTTTTTCTGGGTCATTAGAACTTCAGCATCAACAACTGTGCTGATACACGAACAGCAGTTTTTTTTTCTAGCACAGCATTTTTACCTACAATTTTTTTTTTTGCTTTTAAAACTTAACAGCAGAGAGTTTATCAATCTTTCTTTTCACAGTAAGTGAATTCAACTTCTTGTGTACTACCATACGGCCATGCTGATACAGAACTAACTTTTAAAAATCAGCAGCAACAATTCCATTATGACAGTTTCCTTCCCATGCAAAATTTCTATAATGAAAAAAAAAAAAAATCCTTTCGTAATTAGTAGATGCTTTGCAACATTTGAAATATGAAAACTGGACTACTTTCCATAATGATTTCTCAAACGAAAAGGTTTTTCTCCAACAACTTACTGTGAAAATGAAGAACAGTTCAATGAACATGGCACCAAATGGTAGGATTCCAGCCATGAGTGTTCTGAAATCATGAAATGATGCATTTTGAGCAAATTCACAAAATACCATGTTATCATGATAAACAAATAAAGCAATATATTATACCATAGCATAATATTCTATAGTACATTATAACTGCTGTATTCTACTCCACTGCTTTGCATTGTACTACCAGCAATTTCTATTAAAACAGAAAATTAGGCTGCCACCTCTCGAAAGAACAACACATTCGTGAGTTCTTTTGAATGCATGCTCCACACACGAGCTTCGCTTAAGGTCTCACCCAAAGCAGTACAAAGAAGTAAGATATCAAACAGGTCAGCCCACCTGGATTGAAATACTAAAAAAAAAAAAAAAAAAAAAAAAAAGTGTTTATAGTGTCTGTTTCTATCAGATATTCAGAAGAAAAAAAAAGAAAAAAAATGATGATGATGTATTTACGACACAGACTTTACAATACCAACATTTTCTGTTCTATTTTACCTTCTCACTGCCTGATGAAAGAATCGCAACAAAGTACAGATAAAAGGGAGTCACAGGCATAGTCAGACTCACTGATGTAAATGAAAATGTGCAAATATTATTTTTTTTAAAACTGGAAGTTACATCAAGAGTACAATATACAACAGTCCTGATGCAAGACTTAACACACTGACCTCCGGCACACACACACACACACACACACACACACACAAAAGGGACTACTTATGTAGCATCAGTCTGCACCATAAGACCCATACAATTCCTAGACATGGAAAGTCCAGGTGCTCCAGCTTACCCCAGAAAGTTGTTCATGTACCAAGTCTGTTCTGGGACCTGTCTGGGGATCTGGTTTGTTCTCACTGGGTGTTCATAGGGCTACACAACAGAAATTTCATTAAATCAACATTTTCATTCGCAGTTCATAGTGAATTCAATATACTGTACAATGAAAAACAACCAACAATGAAAATGCTAAAAGAAACAAAAACAAAAATCTTCATCAGCTAGATGTCATCCATCCCATTTATCCTTTTATTCTCAAAGACATAGTACAAGTTTCTTTTGCATTCAAATGTATGCTGCACTGTAGACAGACTGCATGAGGGAGGCAACAGTGAAATGAAAGTATGTCGGCCAGAGTCTGCAGAAGTGTGCATGATTTGCGTGTACAAGCATGTAACAGCAGGAGAGACAGAGAGATAATCGGCTAAACAGCTCTTTTAACGATTTCTTCAACTGATTTTTCTTTCTTGCTTTATCTATTACTTCATTACAGATTAAATAAAAAATATAAAAAAAACTCATGTCACTCAGCGTGGACCTCTGAGTGTACTGTAACAGCAAGCTCAAAGTCCAAAACTCATAATAATCCACATGTTCTCAATCCATACCACGGTTCATAAGTTACTGTCACTTCACCGGTGTTTCAGCCTTCACTGGATTTGCACTTGGAAGTTTCTGTTTGAATTTTATCAATGACAATGTCAAAAAATGAAAGTAGGTCTCGAATCTAATGAAGTGGGCATGTCATAAGCCTGCCAGCTCATCTAATAAATCATATTTTTTGCTGGCAATTTCTTCTTTCTTATGTGTGTGTGTGTGTGTGTGAACCATATCTGCACAGCTTGGGTGTTTATCTGCATTTAATTCCCTATCAAAACAGCACAAACTTGTTTACAAAAAGTATGCCCCTTTCCAACATGGCTGCCACTTGGTTGCTATGGAAACATAAGACCTGATTACACAAACACTTAATAATTTTGCTGTCATCATGCCAAGTTTTGGGCCAATCTGTCAACACAGAAAACCACAACTGTAGTTTTTGTCAAACTGTTTGTCAATAAATTTTTCTGGGCAGCCTCAGGCCAGGAGTGCTGCTGGCCCAAGGCAACATCTTGAACGAGTTCATAAAAACTTAAAAAAGAAACATAAAATAGCATATGCAAACAAGAACAGTTCCATTTTCTAAACAATAATCATTCCCCACATAAGAAAATCAACTTGCTGCTTGTCTGTCAAAACTGACAAAATGAAAAAAAATCTACCTTACCGTTTTTCGGAAGCCAAAGTAAAAGCCAAGGAATACAAGTGGTACAGAGATCCCAAACCACATGAAGAACAATGCAAGCATTGTGGTGAAGGGGACCTGCAATAAATAAGACAGAAATGATAAAAAGAAAAAAGAAACCCTGATTACGCAACTATGTGTGTATGTTTGTGTGACTGTGTGTGCATGTAAGCATGTGTCTATATGGCTGGCCAACCTTGGGAAGTACATACATTAAAACGTGTGATCTCTTCAACATTGCTGTAATCTACATGATCGTGCAAACTGATGATTTGATATCATCATCACAAATGCCCAAATCAAAATCCCATCTAATTGTCACCTCTCTCTCTCTCTCTCTCTCTCTCTCTCTCTCGTACACATACACCTGATCTTACGTCCAAGAAGCCTCCCTTGTTTCATCCCCCACCCCCACCCCCATCCCCCACCTATTTTCACTTGAGTAAAAAGAATTAAGCTTAGGACAACATTTTCTTGACTTCAAAAAAGAAATGAAAACAAACTATCCTGCAGTGGTTTCAATATCGTTTGAACCTTGAAACAAAGCCATGTTGTCCTTATGTCAATTGTACATAATTTGACTCTGCCTTCTACGTTTAAAACAACAGTACAGTATATCTAACTTCATAGTTTAATTATTTTTTTTCCCTCAGCCCTCAGAATACTGTTCAAAGCAAATGCACACTATCTATCATACAACAAATGCACAGAATCTGTCACTAACAAGTTTCTGGCGTAACACAATCATGACAAAAATGTTAAACGGACACAGCTTTGCTAACAGTGTACAAGATTTACTTAAACTGATTTAGAGTACTGACCGCCCCTGAAGAGTGTTTCCCCCAGATGAAGAAGTTAAGAAGAAAGCAGACGCCAAACACAACGCCTGGGTAAACTGTAGCAGCCTGATGGACAGACAGACATACCACTTTGCGTTTGACACTGCTACATCACATTTTATCATACAAAATCTGATGGACATGATAGACTGATCACTTCATTCACAACAATGCTTCATCACCATATTCTGTCATGCAATGTCTGATGGACACGCAGGTTGATCACTTCACATATGATACTGCTACATTACCACTATCATTCTGTAATACAATGTCTGATGGACAAAAAGACAGATAACTGCACTCATGACACTGCTACATCCCCACATTCTGTCATACAGTGAAGAACAGACAGACAGATCACTTCCTTTGTGATACTGCTACACCACCGCATTCTGTCATACAGTGAAGAACAGACAGACAGGTCACTTCCTTCGTGATCCTGCTACATCCCCACATTCTGTCATACAGTGAAGAACAGACAGACAGATCACTTCCCTAATGACACTGCTACACCACCACATTCTGTCATACAATGAAGAACAGACAGACAGATCACTTCCTTCGCAATACTGCTACATCACCACATTCTGTCATACAGTGAAGAACAGACAGATCACTTCCTTCGTGATACTGCTACACCACCACATTCTGTCACACAGTGAAGAACAGACAGATCACTTCCTTTGTGATACTGCTACACCACCACATTCTGTCACACAGTGAAGAACAGACAGACAGATCACTTCCTTTGTGATACTGCTACACCACCACATTCTGTCATACAGTGAAGAACAGACAGATCACTTCCTTTGTGATACTGCTACATCCCCACATTCTGTCATACAGTGAAGAACAGACAGACAGATCACTTCCTTTGTGATACTGCTACACCACCACATTCTGTCATACAGTGAAGAACAGACAGACAGATCACTCCCCTAATGACACTGAAAAAAAAAAAAAAAAAAAAACGCAATAAGAAGTAATTATGGACAAGCTTTCGTATTCTATAGATGGGTCAGCACTTCTGACAAATGCATTAGAAATGACGCAAGAAATATTTAAATACCATTCAAAACTTGCTGGAAAATGGTAAACCGCATGATAGCGATTCCAATTACCACCATTTATCAATGTTAACAAATAAATGCAAATCAACACCTTCACAAAAAATACTATGGAAATAGTATACCTGGAAAGCGGCTCTTTTCCACAGTGTGCCCTTCACCGTCTTGTACAGACGAGCAGCATAGTAACCAGCAAACAATCTGCAAACAGAAACAACTTATTTTAACACATTCTACCTTACAGAAAACATTTGAGAAAAAAAAAAAATCAAAACAGTTTCTGTATGCCTTCTTTGATTTCTAGAAATTGCATTAACAAGTGCATAATACAATCTCCCCTTCAATTAAGCAGAATAAGAGGTAAACACGTAAATCAGACCAAGTCAACTACACCAACGGATCAAAGAACAACACAGAAATTTTCGAACTAAAACTATAACCGTAATGATTACAGACCTGTCCAAACAAGCACCTTAATGATTTTAGACCCAATAAATCACTGAAAATTTCTATAAAATTTTGACATGTTGGCTATTATCAAAATCTTGAATCTGGTATGAAAAAACAACTAAACCTCAACAAGAATACAAATGTGGACCAAATCAAGATGCCAATACCTGAAGATACCCACGGTGAACTCAGATATACGTTAAAAAAAAAAGCCTCCAAAACACAATCAATCTCTGCACCACCTTTGACAATATACAACAATGTTTTTAGTCACTATACCACAAAATTATGTTGGTCTTACGGTATTCTGAGCTGTGCCTGAAGGATACTGTCACAGCTACAACAAGTTTATAACAAAGTCCCTAGTGGGCTGACCCCATGAACATGAAGAGAAAGATGCTGGCTGTCATCAGGGCTCCACGAGATGCAGGCGACAGCATACCCAGCATTGCAAAGACTGCAACACACACACACACACACACACACACACACACACACATACACCAAATCATCATCTACATCTGTCTGGTCAGGGAAATAACAGTCCAAAGACACTGTTCAGAGTAAGTATGGCAAGAGAGTTATGTGTGTCCTGGAACAAAAGCTCCATATTCAGTTTTGACATTTCCAACAACAGGAAACTCTTTCACTAATCCTCCTTTTCTCCCCCCTTCCTTTGTTTTACAATAACTGGGCAAGTGAGATGTGGAAGCACAGAGGAAACAGCATCTCATTATCACAATTACAAACTTCAAGTAAAATGACATCATGACTTTTTTTTCTCCTCCATTTTCTCCTACAATAAGTTAGTTAAAGGTCACATTATTAGATTACTGTTTTTCTCCTGTCTGGTTCATCCATCATTTATCTATCTTCATTCAAAATGAATCTGATCATGTCATTCTCAATTGTGGTAAACCCTAAAGCAGTGATAATTCTTACGCACAAACATGCGTCTTTGATGCATAAACTTCCCATCTGACGCACTGGAATTCAGGCCACTGCGTCACAAAAATGTACCAAAATTCACCGTGACACACTGATTTTCTCCTGTATGTATTACAACTCCGAGCAGCGCATCACGCAAAAGGGCTTTTGTCTTATTCACCACGATCGAAGTTAAAAACGTGAATTTCCTAGACGTTGCTCACAGAGCAAGAATGACCAGTCTACAGTTTTGTCATAGGTTCCACCGGGCTTCCAATGATCATTGCATGGCGATTGGAATTTGGTCATACCATGAAATTTTTCAACATTGAAGGAAATGGCTCGCATAGTGGAAATTCTGTGATGATAATCGAAGAGGACATCCCACAAATCATGTTTCACTGTGAAAATCCTGATAGTGTAGGTGCTCACATTTACTTATGTCAGTTGATAACACTTTAAAAACATAGAAACACGAATATGAATAGACGATATTTAGCACTGTCTAGAATGTTTCATTAACTTTATCATAAACACCTCTTTTCTAATGTATTTCTATCTCTATTATAAACACCTCTTTTCTAATGTATTTCTAACCCTTTCTCTGAGCATTTATGTGTGTGAACCAGTGTGAACCAGTGTGTGTGTGTGTGTGTGTGTGTGTGTGTGTTGTGCGCGTGTGTGTTCACTACATTTTCTAGCAGTTATTAATGGTGACCCCCTAAATATTTCTGTGACCCCCTGAAAATTTGGAAGTGAGTTTTTCGTACGGAGTCTGACCCCTGATTTTTAGGAAATAATTATCACTGCTAAAAGTTTAAATAAATTCACTCAATGCATCCCAAAGTGAACAAGTAAATCATTCAGCAAAAGTTTCTGACATTTTCATTCAAAACAGACACGAAATAATCATCGATTCTGACTTTCATGAACAACTAAATCTCTCTCAAGCAGACATGAAATCATCACTGATTCTGACTTTCACAAACAACTAAATCTGGGTCTGTCATGCAGAGTATCAGGTCTTGTTTAATTATAACTCAGCCAAGAAATCACTGACAGAAATACTTTCTGTGAAAAAGACACACACACACACTATCAACCACCTCTGCATTATCCAATCAATATTCTGAATCAATCCTCTATCTCTCAAACACTATTAGCAGAAACATTTTTAGCAAAAACACCATAACCAAACATCTCTGCACTATCTGATCAATATTACAGAATCCATCCTGTGTTCCTGTTACTGAGCTAAAGATTTATGCCAATATTAGTCCTCAGGGCAAGAAATCTCCCGGATAAAATGGCGTACAGATGACATTTCCTTTGCAAACCAAGAACCCATGCAAACATATCAGAAACAGCGCAGACATCCCTACAGAAACCTGCATGCAATTCAGGTTCTCTTGCAAAAACTGGTGGACCATCATAGAAATCGACGAAGAACAAAATGCCATTTCACACCAACCAATATTTGCACAACACTAGAGCAGGAGATGCAGGTCTCATGGAATTGTCCATGTCAGCAGCACTTGTTATATGATGAAGCAAATTTGAGAGGCTGTCAAAGTAGCAGGTTTTGAATCCGATTTGTGAAATGCCTACGGTAACTATGAGGTTGACAATTACTGCTGCAATGAAGAACAATAAAACACAATTTTGAGAATTTTTGGCCAAAATTCCCAGCTGAGAAACCAAAGAATGAGAAGCTTCACCTTCTGAGGAGAAAGCCACCGTACACGGTCATATGGGGGATCCTTAACGAAACAAGAATGAGGTAAATAAAAACAACAAAGGGCCACAAGAGGTGTGTTTTCCGACCGATGAAAAGGAGAAAACTGAGCTAGCTCTAACATGGCTCAATGTTGTGAACTCACTTAAACGATCACTCTGTCAGGCAGATCTGGGATTTAAGACGAAGTTAGCTCCCTGCTCTTCCAATTTTGTTTTTTTGGGGGATCCTGATATTATGGTAATGTTCCATGCCAAGTGGGAATAGGGCATTTGTTTGAACATGTAAGTATATCATGAAACTAATTTTAAAAGTAAAATTCTCTTCAACTACATTCAATAGTACTGTTAAACATTCAGACAAACATTCAAATTTTCTGAGAAATGCACTGACTTTCAAGGCAACAACAAAGTTTGGTTTTAAATAAGAATATTTCCAGTGATAATCTATTTTAGAAAGAATCAAAATCTATATAACTGGGTGACACTTCAATATATGAAGCACAGAAAGGCAGTCATTGTTGATACTACGCTGTCTCACACCCACTCAGAAAAAAGCCCTTATTAAATATATCTGACAAATCTTGGCATAACAATTCAAGCACTTAAGAGACATACATGTAAAAGAAAAAAAAAAAAGGAAATGAAAAAAAAAAAGGAGCTTAATACATTACACTGGTTAAGAGCTCTGTTATCATGCTTATCCCGACTCACAGATGGTGATGAAGGCCATGAAGAACAACTGGATGCCTGCACCAACCAGGGCTGTCAACATCAATGTGTAGCGAGGAGGCCGGAATACATCTCCATGCACCAGTTTCCATCCAGTCTCTTCCACTGTCTCATCCTGCACGCATCAACACATTGTACTTCAATATACATGTTAGATTTCAAATCCACCACACAAATTCTAATGAGTTTTCACTGTCAATCTAAGAAAATTGAACAAACTGATTTTTAAAAATCCTATAATAATGGCAAAAAGAAACTCATCCACCTCATACTATGTAACTTCCTTACCAATGTCCTCATCAACAGACTTTAAAAACAGCAAGAGGAAAAGCAGGCAAACTGGGCACTATCAGAAAAGAGTCATGGCATGCCAAATCACCATTACTCGCTAATTACAATAACTTACTGCTGACAAATACAAGCAAAAAAAAAGGAGGGTTAATCTGAATCACTTATGAAAAAAAACATCTGCTGGCCAACGGTCCAGGGTTCCTACAGACTCCAAAGATCAAAATTCAAGGAGTTTTCAAGAAGCTTTCAAGAAAATTTTTCTTAATTCAAGGCTAAAAATGCATGCATGAAAATTGACGAAGTTACAAAACATCTCCCTTGGTTAAATAGCGGATGACAATCCGAAATCATGAGAATGCTGTAAAAATTTGTTTTAAAATAATTTTTCATCCACCTGAATGCAGAAAAATCAAACTGCCATTTCTTTTTGCCACACTGAAAATTTTTGGAGCTGATGGATTGATTTTCAAAGGTTTTCAAGGTGGTTTGGTCAACAGAACCACATTTTATTAATTTCCAAAGGTTTTCAAGGCCTTGAAATTCACTCTCAGAATTCAAGAAGCTTCAAGGAGTGTACAAAACCTGCCGACCACAGCAAAAGTGATACCTTTTAATCCATCCCCCAAACCAACGACAGGCATCACAAAAACTGAAGTAGATAAACATTCTTGTTGCCTTTCAGTTAGCTGGCTACAGTACATCTCTGCGATGCCTGATACAGAAGATGGCTTGAAACATGGGCCACGCTTTTATTTCATGGGCTTCTGTGGATGAGACTCCAATCAGGACTTCACAGGGTTGAAAACTTTTTTTCCAAACAAACTGATGCAAGGAGGAAAAAATGGTGAAATCCATGAAAAAATGGACAGTTGGTATCCCTGTCAAAATTCATACACATAGATCTGATAACTTCTGCAATCCACCAAAACAAGGCTGAAGAAAGCCGACGTTGGCTGCTAGTTAAGGTTCTAATATATGAAAGTTTTTGCTGAAAGAATCTGACAAGTGTAGAGCTTTCAGATAAAAGAAAAAGAACATAGACGATAACAGGGTAAAGAAGAAGGGAATATTTTCATGTGTATGAAACATAAATGGTCCCTGAAATCTTTCTCAACAATGTCTTCAGAGCGAATGGATTCGTCCTGTTCAGCCGAGATCACACAGTGACTCACTATGTCTCCTGTTACAATCCAAAGCAACCAAGAAAACAATCTTTATGGAAAGAAGCTTCTTAAGAGAATCATTACTAGCACTGCTCAAGACCTACCATAAGGAGCCTTTTAAGACCATGTGACCTAAGCAGGAAATCTAATGAGCGACAGAAAAGGTTGCTGATAACAGTATTGGGGGGGGGGGGGGGGGGGGGGGGGGGGGGGTAATCATGCATTTAACAACATCTGCATTAAATCCCTTTTTCAACATACGACTGATGGATTACATTTAGATATAGATCTGTTATCTTAAAATGACTTATTCTATAAGACAAGAATCACAAGGTGTATCAATTCTTTCATCAATGAGTCACAGTCAACTATGTATAACAAATATTATCTTAAACAGTTTAAGAACTAGGTTACTAAGAATTTACACACATATACATTTTACAGTTTCTTCCCCTGATTAAACATTCACATTTCTAACAATGGACTATATTCTAAAATTGTACTTAATGTTGACACAACCACATGTCCACAAACAGCAAAGAGGTTATCAAAAATCAAACTGCCCACTTTCTAATGCAGCTGAAAAGAAAAAGGGCAAAAGAGGAAAAAAGAAATCCTTACCAGATCATCGTCTTTGTTGTACTGGGCAATGTCACGTCGCAGAGTGCGCACCATGATCATGGTCAGAATACCTGCAAGAAAGATGGTGACAGGGTTCATACCAATTAGTCAGAACAAAATTCCATACTTTTTCCATACTTTTTCAAGACCTCAGCAATATTTTTCCAGGACCAAAATCCAGGACTAAACCCACCCCCCCAATCTCACCTCCCACTCACCCGGCACCCCTCAACCTTCATATTATATATGCAGGCTTCACACACACACACACACACACACACACCACACACATTATATACACACACACTCGCATGCACACAAATGCAAGTGAACACAACAGAATGAACAATTCACTTACCAATCAATGAATCATGGTCACACTGCCAGCACTTGAATCACACTATCATTCAGTCACAGTTCCTTTACCATTAGATGTAATTTTAAAATTTACACAATTCCACTCACACCTGAAAATGTATCTTGATCCCAGTTTTACTTTTTGATTTCTTCCACTTTCTCATTGATCAGACTTGAGCAGGTCTTTCACACAAATTTCCAGTTTCCTCTTCTTTGCTCACACTGCCAGCACTTGAATCACACTATCATTTAACAGTCACAGTTCCTTTATCATGCAAAGAGTAGCCATTTAGACGTAATGTAAAATTTACACAATCCCATTCACACCTGAAAATGTATCTTGACCCCAGTTTTACTTTTTGATTTCTTCCACTTTCTCATTTATCTGGGCCTCAAGAACAGAAACTTCAGCTGTCTTGTCCTTAGCAGATCTACGGAGAGCATTTGACTTTGCTATGAAGGTGAAGTTTTGTGTTCTTTCTGCTTTCTCAGCAAACTCATCAGCAGACTTAAGCAGGTCTTTGACACAAATTTCCAGTTTTCTCTTCTTTGCTTTCACCTCTTCAAGTTCATCAAGCATTGCCTTTCTCTTCCCTGCAGCCTCTTTTTTCTCCTGTTCTTCTCTCTGTTCTGCCAAATACGAATTGTACCTTGATTTAGCACTGGCTGCATAAGCAAGAAGTTTTTTGGTGATTGTCACTTCGCTTGCACCCCCAACACTGGACAAATGATCAACAATTATTCTTAGAGCTGTGACAGTCCTCTGTTTCATGTTGTCAGCTGCAACCTCCTTGTTAACAGAGAAGCCTCTCTCAACTGATGCCTGACCATGGGACAAAACCAGCACTTTTCTGACAACATTCCAAAGATTCTTCCACTCCTTGCGAGCTGACAGGACAGAGAAGAAGAATGTATCAAGTCTGTCTCTATCTCTGTCAAATGACAGAACATGTTCATTTCCTGCCATCTCAGAAGCAAAGTCTCCATAGTTGCTGAGGATACTGTCGCAGTCGTTTTTCTGTATGCTTCCTCTGTCCACCATATAATCCAGGCATTTCATCAAGTTCTGTTTTGCTGCTGTTTTGCTTGCCACAATCTGAGCTGGTTTCAACCAATCAAGAAAGCGAACAAGGCCATAGCGAATAGGGGCTTTTTCAAGCAGTTTTGTCACAAGCTGGATCAGAAACCTCTTGGTATCAAGCTTGATTCTCGCATAGTCTGTTTCTGAAATTGTTCCCTTTCTCCTGAGATCCTTAAGATCTCTGTTTGGAATGTATCCACAATTAATGTTTGCAATGTCCAAATGCAGTTTACTGTCCGAAATATCCTTGATCTCCCTTAACATACTTCCAACACTTTCCACTCTTTTAACAACCTCTGACTTCATGAACCTCTCCAGAATGTTCATCACCAACAATTTCAGGTCTTCAGCCAAAAATGGCAGCATGGGCTTGTCAGTCTGATACTTGGTCAGGAAAGGTTCAATGAGACTGGCAACAGAGATGAAGATGTTCAAGCGCACCATGAACAATGGATCACTGCAGCTGGCTCTCACCTCACTGAATGACTTTGTCTGTGGGCATTTGTTTTTTTTCACAACTTCATTCACAAATGTGATAACATGAGGCCACATTTCCAACGCTCTATTGCAAACGCTCACATTTTCAAGCCATCTGTGAGAACAGAATTTCTTTGGAAAAACAGAACATCCTGTCAGCTGTGTGAAGTCCTCTCTCCGAGCTGGTGAGTCCTTAAACATCCAGTAAAGAGAGTTTAATTTATGTTCAATGTCCCAGCCTTGTGTGCTGTAGGCAGACCTAAATGCATTATGCACAATGTGCAACCCACAGCTGCCAATGCTGTACAGGCCTTTTCCTGTCTCCTTCTCCATGTCATCTTTCAGCTTGTCATAAGTAGCCCAGTTGACATTGGGGCCATCCATTGATAACTGCAAAATTCCTGATTTCCCCAAAATGCTGCAGCAATCTTCAAGTTCAGTATACAGGACATCAGCTGTGGCATGTCCCAGGAATCGTGAAATCAAATAATGAGTTTTTACCTCATTTCCATCCCAAAACCGAACATGCATGTCCAACTGCTTTTGCTGGAGTTGATGATTGAGAGTTTCATCAAACAGAAGAACGTATTCCTCTGCATTTCTGGCCTGGGATGTTAATAGTTCTGAGAAGTACGGTGCAATTCCAAAAGTCGCTAAATACCTGGCTTTGGTTTCACTGCACTGAAATTGTTGTGCAACCTCACATGCTGGAAACATCTTTCTGAAAATGTCTCCTACCCCTCCAAAACTTTTGAAAGAAAAATGTTTTTCCATGGCGAACATGGTCCAATACACCTCAGCTGTAAGCAGGTCATTCTTGGTGACAGCCTTGTCTAGTGTGCCCTGGATGCTGGATAAATCACTTGCAGATGTAGATGGTTCACATCCTGATGCTGAAGTGGACTGCTGAACACCTGAACTGGAAACAGAAAAAAAAGTTCAATGCCATCTGTAACTGTATACACGTTTTCATAATATATACTGTGTGTGTGTGTGTGTGTGTGTGTGTGTGTGTGTGTGTGTGTGTGTGTGTGTGTAAATCAGTGAGCAAGACAGACAAAGCAGCCAAGTGAGAGAGACAGACAGACAGAGAGAAACAGAGACAGACAGAGGGAGACTGAGAAACAGACAGACAGAAATGGACAGATGAGATACATTTTTATTTTGTTGCATGATGTTCAAAATAATTACACACTATGTTTTTCTTTTTTTTTTCTTTTATGCTAAAAACGCTATTTTAAATTCTGTATCTTCTTTAAAAAAAAAAAAAAAAAAAAAAGAAACTCACCAAACAAACAATTCCTGAATGGATACTGATCATGTGTGTGTGTGTGTGTGTGTGTGTGTGTGTGTGTGTGTGTTTAAATCAGTGAGCAAGACAGACAAAGCAGCCAAGTGAGAGAGGCAGACAGAGAGAAACAGAGACAGACAGACAGAGGGAAACTGAGAAACAGACAGACAGAAACGGACAGATGAGATACATTTTTATTTTGTTGCATGATGTTCAAAATAATTACACACTAACTCCGTTTTTTTCTTCTTTTATAATAAAAACACTATTTTAAATTCTGTATTTTCTTTAAAAAAAAAAAATAAAAAAATAAAAAAGAAACTCACCAAACAAACAATTCCTGAATGGATACTGATCATGTGTGTGTGTGTGTGTGTGTGTGTGTGTGTGTGTGTGTGTGTGTGTGTGTGTGTGTGTGTGTTGTGTGTGTTTAAATCAGTAAGCAAGACAGACAAAGCAGCCAAGTGAGAGAGACAGACAGACAGAGAGAAACAGAGAGAGAGAGACAGAGGGAGACTGAGAAACAGACAGAAACGGACAGATGAGATACATTTTTATTTTGTTGCATGATGTTCAAAATAATTACACACTAACCCCGTTTTTCTTTTATTCTTTTATGATAAAAACACTATTTTAAATTCTGTATTTAAAAAAAAAAAAAAAAGAAACTCACCAAACAAACAATTCCTGAATGGATACTGATCATGTGTGTGTGTGTGTGTGTGTGTGTGTGTGTGTGAGTGTGTTTACTTATTATGCATCAGCATGTGTCTTGTTTTGCAGATTGATTAGGAAAGTTTAGCAACTAACTCTTCTCCCCTCCCCTGCCCCTCTGTCCCTATCTCCTAACTTCAGAGAGATAGTGACAGACAGAGACTGAGACAGACAAAGATAAAGACCGAGACAGGGGGAGAGATAGACAGACAGAGTGAGTGAGCTAATCAAAAACATGCATCTTATTCCCAGTACAAATACCCGCTTTAAAAAAAAAAAAAAAAAAAAAAAAGGAGCTAGGAAGCCCCGTTCAAAAAAAAAAAAAGAAAACTCGGGAGGGGAAGCGGAGAGAGAGAGAGAGAGAGAGAGAGAGAGAGAGAGAGAGGAGAGAGGTCATTCTGGTCTTCAACTTACCTCCCACTGGCTGTAAAAAAGTCATTCATCGTCATCGTCGACCCTGTCGACTTACTCGCAGCCTGTGCCAGAAACACGTGTTTCTTCCCCAACATGTGGCTCTTCAAGGCCGCTTCACCCATGTTGGACACATCGAAGTCTTTTTGACACAGGCGACAACGGGCTCGAAATTTACTGCCGTCCGATGCTTTTCCGATCCAGTTCTGGTACTGGCTATTGGTCAACCACGCTTGGCTGAATACACACTTCCCCATTTTTTTAATTCTTGCTGCAGGCGCAAACCATGGAGAAGAAATGATAGAACGGAAGTTGAGGGGTGGGGGGGGGGGGGGGGTGGGGGGGGAAATTGCGCACATGCGCACTCGACACAAGGGAGACTACTCGGACGGCAAAATAAATAATTCTGCTGTTCGGATGCGCGAGTGTTGACGGGGTGGCAAATCGACATCGACCTTTTCCGAAATTTGATGTAAACAATTTTGTTTCAATTCATGACTTGAACGTTCATGATGGAACTCTGGAAATTCCATGACTTTTCCAAACCCTGCTGGGTAAAAGCAAATTTTCCAAGACTTTTCCAGCCCTGGAAAAGCCTTTCCCATTTTTCCAAGACTTTTCCAGACTTCCAGGACTCGGTACGAACCCTGGATGGTGAGGACTATTATGCACATTGTAACAGTAGCTGTGCTGGGCATGACCTTTACTTTATCTATAACATCACAAAACACATTACCACTTCACTGGGCATGATCTTTACCATTTCCATAACCGTCATAAAACGCATTTCCACTTTCAATTATGTGCGTCTGTCTGTCTCTCTCTCAATATATATATATATGTGTGTGTGTGCGTGTGTGTGTGTGTGCGTTTCTCAGAAATTTCAAGTTATTTGTATTTCTTCTCATTGGAATGAAGAACAATATTCCCCCTAAAAATGTTCTCACTTGGAGTTCTATATTTTCAAACAACCCACATTCAGTGCTGTTAAACTTTGCAAAAAATTAAATGCTTCTCTAGACTGACATCTGATAACCAGAAGACAATGACAATTAAGTTTACCCGAAAGGAAGAAGACAACGACGACAGAATTGATGATGGAAAACCAGTGGATCTGCACATCGGTCATGGCCAGGTAGATGTCCCAGCGAGAGGCCCATTTCACAGTGGACTGCTGCCATACCACCTCGTAAGAGAATATCACCTCCGTCTCACCTGCACAATACCCAAACCACTAACCTAACTGGAGGGCTTATTGCCCCCTTCCGCCCACCCCTCCTCCCTCCCAAAACAAACCCATTGCTTCCTAAAATTAAGCCATAAATCACAGCTGTTTCACTGTCCAACAGTACACTGCAGAGGTGATCACTTCTTCCCGTATGAAAAATCAGGTGTTTGCTCATTACTGTTTCACCATCCTCTCACCCACTTTGGTGATGAATCCCACACAAAAAATCAGTATTTGTCTTAATCAGAAGTTCCACTCTTTTCCATACATATAACAGTAGCTTAATTACTGGTGTTTGTTCTTAAAAAACGTGTCCCAACTTTATCATATGATACCCAGCTCCTCCCAATTATTGTGTATATTAGCCCCTTCTTCCCAATTATTGTGTGTATTAGCCCCTCCTCATACCATTCTGATTGAGTTTCTGTGGGAGTGGCTTCTTGTCAGTTGACTTGAAAGTACACTCTCCATTGGCCTCCTTCGTCAGCTGATCCATGCTGACACTATTGGCAAAATCACAGGTAAAGAATAAGTAACTGGTTAAATTACAGAAACAGAAATCCAGAAGTCCATGTGAGAAAATGCCACATCTAAATACAAAGCAAACAAAAATCATAGAGTCGACATACAATAAATGGAAAAAAGACATCATACTGAATCATTTTTACAATTTTTGTTTTTACTTTCTTATGTAAAGAACATTTATATGATTTCTTAACAACAAAATGAACCAGCGTAATGATGCCTCCTCTACATTCCAAAGGAAAGTTATTATTATATTGGGTATTTATATAGCGCCTATCCTCGGTCACAGACCAAGCTCTAAGCGCTTTACAATAAACACACTACCTCACTCACTCAACGGGCTGCCTACCCAGGTAGAGCTGGCCGAAGAGCAGCCTACTGGCGCTCCTTCAGTCGTTTCCCGTACCATTCAAATATCAGTCACTCATTTTCATTTATCTCATTTATTCCTCCAGTTTAGTTGCAAAACAAAAACTTGTTCACTAATAATATCTGTCATCTGACATAAATAAATCTTAGATCTTACTACAAGACTTCTCAACCATTTTGTATCCATCATCTTCTTCACTAAACAACAGTTTCAAGATAATGATATGGTGTTTTTCAGCTTTTATCATTAAAGCCAAGCTGATCACATTAGAGCCTTTTCAGGACTATCGAACTCATACAAGTAAAAAGTCACATCCTAAACAGCAAACAATCACATCCTGGCAAGAGAGGCAGTTTTTCTACATTCGACTACATGTGATGAATACATGCAATGGCAGAAAGAAAGGCATACGGTGGCTTAGGAAGGGGTAGGGTATGTAGTATAACACCATTGATGACAAGCAGTCAGCTCCAAACCCAGCAGATGACTTTACGATTTCTTATTTTATTGACCACAACAGAAAAGAAAAAGACAAAATTAAGAAAAAAAGTGTCCAAGAGAGTAACTGAAAAGAGGAAGTACAGAAGTTTCATGCAGATGGGGAACCATTTGTACTGAAAAAGGTTTACGCATCCCCACAGGGACAGATCATGGTGAGCACATATGTCTAGGCTCATATAAGACAATATCAATGTGGTGAAAACAGCTGTTCCACTGGTATTTTCAATCCATAGCAAAGATGACCCGCCCTCATCAAAAAGGCAGACAAAATCTAAAGCCGAGAATTGATTCTCAAAGCACAGATGAGATTGTATGATTGCATTTGTTCTGCCATAATGCCAGTCATTTTCTTTTTCTTTCTATCTTTTGTTATTCAAATATAAAACCATTTGAGCTCTAACATTGCAGCAGTAAAGAAACTTCATTGTCTAGCTTCATTTTCTATAGTCCCTTCAAGCATCAGGCAAGCACTAGGAGTCTTTAGTTCTGTTTTCTCTTTTCTTGGTTGGTGCACATGCATGGTTACATGTATTCTAAGAAGAACAAATCAAAGATCCTTCTTCTTCTGCTTGATATCACAGCAGACAAAGCAGCAGAGAGAGAAATAATACTAACCTGTAGGGCTCCACTTCAAACCCTACAACACGATGGTCCAGGCTGAAAATAAACAAAACAACCTATTTAAGAATACCATTCAATGAAACAAAATCTTCAATAATGGAAATGTTTCTCTCCCACTCCTCCAGTTCCCTCACACACACCTTAAACAAACATCTTGAATCCTCTGAAACAGTGCAAAGCAGTCCACAAATAAATATCTTAGCTTTCATTCTTGTAAAATTGAAGTCAAATCATTTTTCAAACAAAAACTTTTGGTGAATCTACTAAGCAGAACCTCACTCACTGTTAACAAATGCTTTGAGTAGACCAACTCACACAAACTGCAAAACACACTCCTAACAGATCACAGTCACTTTTTGAATTTCATGATATTAACTTGTTTGCATTTTAAATATCTTGTGTCTGCAAGGGGGACATAAGTCTTTTGCACCTAAGCCATTCCCTGCTCAAGTGGAAAACTGTATCCACCCCCTATCCACCTTCAGGCAATTGCTGTACTCACTTGCAACCACTTTTTCCTTTGATAACCAGTCAGTTTTTAACATAGTCACCTCAGAGTTGGATCACTTAAACACTGACCTCTCTAATAACCCTGTCCAGTGTGATGAAGACATGTACTTATCTTTTTTTAATTACCTTTTGAACAGATACACGGGAAGACTAAAAGCTTTTCTGCTTCATGCTTCACCGTTTAAATGAGCGTACAAACCCAAACATGTTTTCAGTCTCAAGATCATTGCAGAAAACTGGGCCAGACATAGGAAGACCAGTCTGAAAAACGCAATCGTCGTCATGTATGTAGGTCACAACAACATTTA
Source organism: Conus canariensis (assembly GCA_033310375.1). Taxonomy (NCBI): domain Eukaryota; kingdom Metazoa; phylum Mollusca; class Gastropoda; order Neogastropoda; family Conidae; genus Conus; species Conus canariensis. The sequence goes on from CM065719.1 coordinate 27,310,471, forward strand.
ATTAAAGTAACAAATGTTAACTGAGCAAGTCATTTGTGAATTCACACCCAAAGTAACAAATGTTAACTGAGCAAGTCATTTGTGTATTCACACCCAACTAGCAAATTGTCAAATCGAGGAACACTACAGGAAAATTACTTACTTGTTTTCAGTATGATAGCGAAGGATCAGCTTCAGATGATTATTCAAATAGACCTGCAATGAAAATGACAAACTGTACAATCAAGAATTTTACTGAAGAACACACAGTATTATGAACATTTTAAGATCACAAGTGTGTGAATGTCCACTCTTTGCGACTTCTAAGAGATATATAATATTACGTGTGTTTGAATATGTATGAGTATCTTGGAAATACTCTAATTCAAAGAAAAAAGCAGCACACTCTTTTCCTAGACTTGAATGGTACTCATGAAATAATGAAAAACAATCCAGTAAAGATCTACATAGCCTGCAATCACGTTTACAGTGGAGTGCAGCTAGTCTAAAACCAGGGCTACATAAGAATCCAGTCCACTCTAGCACTTATTTCTACCCTGCATTCTCCCGTTACTGTGTCCACCACTTCATTATTCACAACTATTTTCCCTTCAGATGCTTTTCTGGTCATTATTTGTGCAGTTTTTGTCCCAAACAAGCAAACTGTTCTGTGACTGACCAATTTGACAAAATGTTAAATGAAGCCTGTTGACAGTTCTTTTTTTTTTTCCTCTTGAAATTTTTTTTATTTTTTTAAATCATTCCTGATCTTTGATGACAGATTATTTTTCTTTTCCAAGACTTTGAAAAACTTTGACGTGCTGCACTTTTTCATGCATTCGTTTACAATTACAACCATACATTTCATAGATGTTTGCAAAGATTATCATGTGGCTGCTACCTTTTTCAATCATGCTGATTCAGAAGCATTCATTTATATCAACACCCAACAGCAAACTGCGATCTTGAACAAAAACAAGAAAGCATTTGCCTATCTTAAAAGTGCAACTGAATTCCGTCATTTTCTCCAGAGGAGTATGGATAAAATAGACTTTTTTGGGGGTCTTCCCACACCTTGTAGTTTCCTGAAGAAATTAAATCTTAAAAGTCATATCAGTACCTGCACACGCCAGTGACCGGACTAGAGTGCATAAAGGAGGGGTCAAAAAGTATAAACAAAAGTGCAGGATAGCAGGCAAAAGAAGACAGAATACAAAAATACAAACTGCAGCAGACAAATATTGCAGTCAGCATTTTTGGACCTGAGATAAAAGCATACAGAACAGAATCAGATTACAGACTGATTGAAAATTTCGCTGGCCCTTATCAACAACAAAGTTTAAAAAAGAATTAAAATCACACAGCCTAATGGCATCGGGGTCAGCGATCTGTCACTGTCTTTGACTTTCCATCAATTAATTGAATCAGGTCCTCATTCAGTTGTCAGCAGACTGAGAGGATTTTCAAGCCAAAAAAATTCACCCCCTCTAGCAAAGACCCCAATACAAAACGAAGACAAAAAAACCTTTCAACATAAACACTTTCAGTAAACACAGAGAGCTGAACCAAACGACACTGGAAAAACAAACAAACTACAAGTGCAACAGAACAGCAGTTAAAAAACCACCCACACAACCCCAGTTTTTAAAGCTTACATCATTGCCAGAGACGAAGCCAAGCTTGTAACCCTGTTCCACCTGTGGGTCTTTGTTTTCTAGCTCGAATGTGGTAGCACAAGGAAGGTTGTCCACAATCCTGCAAAAAAAATTAACTAGATTTACACAGTTGTTCAGCTGGAAACAATGTTTTGACAGCTGTTACCCACGTCATATTTTTATTATTTCGATAGACTGCTTTTACATGCATGTAAATTTTCATAACTGACTGACTAATATGTACTTCTGTATCCATATGATATCAGATTAACTTCTGCTGTGCTTGTGCAAATGGGGGGGGGGGGGGGGCTCAACATGACTGCAGTCATATTGGCTAACAGCCTGAAAGAATCAACTCTGAAGGTTGACTTCATTACACAAATCAAATAGTTTTAATATATATACTATCAGGCAACATGGTGTATTCATGGTGTACAGGGATCCGCCTGTGCAAAAAGACATTTCCCTGTCTGAAAATTGGTAACATGGCATTTTTGCAAGTGACCCACATGTACACTACTGCACTGTGTTTTAAACATCATAAGTGCAGCATCACTAACTGTAGTTCTTGTATGATTTAGATAGGTTGGGCAACCAGGACAAGATACCACGAATGCTACCACAGAATTTTACATTTGATGACAATCTGATGGAAATGACATGAACAATGAATTTCTCACTATTGAGGTAACAAATCAGGGTTTTTGTTAGGGGGGGGGGGGGGGAGGGGGGGGCAATCTGTTTATTCTGTCTCATCTTCCTTGCCATCTCAATGCCTTTAATCCATCGCTGCTCATTCTAGCTCCTCTTCTACAACCATAATGTCTTATCCATCACAGCCCTGTTATGGCCAATCCACATGGAGCAATCAATATCATGAATATTAAGGTATCATCAGGCAACCCACTAGAAGAGACACTGCACCACTCTCCAGACATCTTGGTGGTGTTCAGTGTTGCCTGTTCTGATCCAACATATGCAGGATACAACCTTCTAACCACTGACATTGATAAGTGAGTGTCCCCCTCAGGAAGAGCGTCATTGCATCTGTCCAAGCACAGTCCCCATGAACTTGCTACCACCAATGACTCAACATAAACTCAGCACTGACACAGATGTAGAGGGAAAATTGAAACTGGGGTCACCGAAAAACTGGCCATGAAGAAGAGCCACAGCATCTGAGATTAACTCATTGGCGCCTCGTCGATCACTTGGCCGACGACGGGTTGAGTGCTTCGCACAGACACGTCGCCCGCCAGGTGATCGACGATCTACTCGAATTTTCGCATGCAGCTGTGCGGTCTAAGGGAAACAATCGTGGTATCTACAGAAAGCTGAGGATCTCTATTAGGTGGTACTCTCCCTTGGTGTATTATCTCGCGTTTGATTCTACTTTTTTGCTCGTATTATGGGATAGCTGGAGATAACTCTGGCTGCCCGTGTTCATCATGTTGTCGGCACCAAAGCGTCAGCGAGTCGTAGCGAACAGAAACACCTTATTTCAAGAAGTAATTGAAAGAATAATGGAAGAATGATCAAATGAAGAACTGGAACTGTTTTCCGAACTTGTCGAACTTTTCCGAACTGTTTTCCGAACTTGCCGAATCGGACAGAGAGGACATGAGTGACGATGGTGAGTTGCACATACCAAATGATGATGAAATTTTTGCATTTTTTCTTCAAATATGTGACAGCAGCTCTCTGTTTGAGGTTTAGACCATGCACACAGCTGTGTGTGTGAAAGATACATTGTTTTTATGTGTTTGCTACACATTGTGTTGACTACAGTTATGATCATATTGATTTTTCATCCATACTTACGTAGAGAAAAAGTTTTTGCTGATAGCTGTTTGCCTATACTTTTCACACCAGTGGCGAGTGAACTGTGTACTGAGCACAGAACTGTAGTATTTTTTTTCTAAAAGAACATGATTTGAAGTTTTAAAAAACATAATATTTATTGTTGTATTCGGTTTGGTTCTGTCTGTATATTTTTTGTAAAACTACTGAAAATAGTGCGTCTCACGGTTGTGGCAGGAAGTTACGTCTGCACTGAGTTAATCTTTATCGTGATCAACAAGGACAGGGATAAAGACGATGATGCTACAGAGTTCCAGACACTACATTACAGGGCTGTTCTATACAACTGTTTTCACAATATATCCTGGTGGCAAACAGGTCCAAGAGATGCAAGCACCTTCACTAACGGTCAGGAAATTTAAGCAGCACCAAGACACATCCATTATGAGGATGAAATTTGATTGTGCAGCTCCAGCCTATCTGCTTGATCTCACAGCATACTAAACACCAGTCAGAAGCCAGTCTCACTAGTAAATGGCTCTATTGAGAACAGAACCCAAGTGCAAAATCCACATCCCAAATCAATGCATCGCGGCATGATATAGTAGATTAGTTTGCAATTCACACTCAGACAGGCAATATGCATTACTGCTTACAGTTTACACACCAGCACACTCACCTGCTAAATCTTTTTTTTTCCCCCTAGAGTGGTATATATTGTAAGCGATGAATAATGAATGTACTACATGTAAATGGTAAGTAATGAATGACTTGCTTTTATTTTCAGGCTAGAACAGAAGAGTTCTGAAAAATGAATTTTTGAGAAACTACACAAACGGTTAGCTTACTCCATGTCAACAGCCACTTATGTACATGATATCTGCATGCCTTCCATAGTAGTTTGTAGGTTTCCAAATTTGCGTCGATTTGGTCACATACTGAATTCAGAAGTAACAAGAAAAGCTGGTTTTGCTGCAATATTGAATAGCATGCTCCAAATCCACATATGAAATCTAAAATCTTTTTATTTATTGTCTTGAAAATCTTTTTTTTTCTCATTCATACCTCTTTTGTTTTTTGAGGTTGCAAGGAAAACACTTTTTGCATAGTACAAGTTAAATACCAGTCAGGTCTTTCCCGGAAGCAAGGAGTAGAGAACTTACAGATGGACATAGTAGTCATGCTTGATTTTGTCAATGAAAACGTGAGCCTGCTCCTGGGTCAGCTTGAGCGACATGGTCTGCTTGTTGGCCTGACACAGCAACTGGCACTTCATGTTCTTGCCCATCGACACCTGTGCAACAACCAAAGCTACAGCTTTGTTGTACATGTCATTCATTACCAAACAGACAAAAACAGCAAACAGATTTGAAAATGAGTAACTGGAATTAAGGGGGGTGGGGGGGGAGAATGACTGGAAAAATAAAAGCAAAGAGCACAGGAGGGGGGGGGGGGGGGGGGGGGGGAACACAAATAGAAAAAGAAATAAAAACAGAAATTAACAGAGATAAAGGAAAAATAGGGGAGGAGGGGAGGGGCGCAACACCCTGGAGTTGCTTACCAAATGATTATCTTTGTGAACAAAAAGGTATAAAAGAATCTGTTTTAAAAATCATTAAATGAAAATAAAATGCATTCAAAAAAAGAAAGAAAACCATACAAACTGTCATAGCGGATCCTTAACAGCTGCACTGTCCATACACAACATACATGGACATGTTAAAATATAAAGACAAAATCTAAATCGACGATATAAAACAAGATATTGACACAAAACATATGCACAAGGTCTTACTTTATATGGTGTGTTCACTATCCTGTCGCCTCGCAAAACCTCACCTGCACAAGACAGAATCATTGATTATAGATCAATGATGATCATAGATCTAAACTCTACTCCCCATCCTCCCTTACACCTCTCCTACAACCCCAGTTCCTTTCTCACCCCCCCCCCTCCCCCCCTCCGATTATATTGATCATATGGACATTGCTTTTCTGATGCATACAGTGCACCGCCTACGTTCTAAGAGAATCTTTTAGTACATTCATTGAAGCTTGCCTCCGCCGTCAGCAGCCAGGAACAGCACACCTGTTAAATCCACTTGGTTAGTTAGTACATGTAGTACCTCTGTACTATACTAAATACTAAATGTGCCTTCCTTCACGACCTGACATGAAGTTGTGTGCTCTTTGGGGTGGTTTGCCCCTGCATCCTTTCCCTCTGTAACTGTTTTACATGTGGTAGAGAATCAAGAGCAAAGCTATTAACACAAAGCGCTCAACAAATTCCAAATAACGAGATTAATGTTTCGATCTCAAAGTCATATTTCAGTATGCTCAAGCAGATGCAGAAGAATCGATACATGCTTACCACAACCGCTGCTCTTTAAAGCAACATGAACGAAGCCTAGCTGATGCCTTATTCTTTTCCGCAAATCAGTGACTGAATGGAAATGTAGTTTGTTAGTTTTGTTTGCCTTTGAGATGAGATGGAAAGCAAGTTCTACTACCTTTATATTGTAACTGAACTAACATATAAAACTTACCAAGGTTTTCAGTTTTGTAGATAATTCCATCCTCAGGATGGCAGAAGGGCAAAGAATAATATTCATATGGAAGCTGTGTTTTTGTACTGGTCAGTTTCACAGCCTGGAGAATGAATCAAACCACATTTCGTTAGCACTGGTCTAAGCCAAACTGCGTTCCAGTTTTAATCATTTTACAGAAATTCTTATCAGAAACAAAACTATCAATCGAATCCTTTAGAAAGAATGCACTTATAATCAAAGTCCTCTTTTTCTAACAGTATGTTTGCAAATTCTAAGCATAAAGCACTAAAATGGAACCCATACATATTAAAAACTGAAATGTTCATAATCTTATATAACAGCATTCAAAAGACAAATAGATATAGTATCAAATCACAGACAACCCCCAAACCAACAAAAAGCAAATGACCAGATCATAAACAAATACATTTTGTATTAAATACTAACACACAGATACACAAATGTCAGGATGCATGCATACTCATAGATCCACAGATAGTACATGTAAATAAAATAAGTTAAAAATGTTTAAATTCTTAATCTAATTCTAAGTCAAATTCAGTCATTCACTGGCCGTGAAAGTTAAAGCAATGAAATAAATTAATACTTTAGTTAAAAAAAAAAAGAAAAAAAAGAGCATGCATATGACTTTACTAAAGAAAACCTGAGAATGATCTTAGTTATCTTCATGATAACAGGATACAATGGAGATTGGGGGACCTGCCATCTTTTCAAATGCCTGTTTGCACATGTATGATACGTATGAATCTGTAGTATTTTTGACAGAAGCACTTACTTTGACCTCTACAGGATCCCCAATCTGGAACTCCACAGGGGCAACTCCAGGCACATAGAATGCACTGGCACCAGTGCACATCAAAATCATAACTCCAGCCACAGCCAGCATCTTAAAAAGAAAAAAAAAAGTTTTAAAACACACTGACTTTCTTTAGGCTCCAGTTTCAAATATCCAACTTCAGTGTCCGCATCCAACATAAACTCGACCCTGAAGCTTACAAGTACATCATACTGTTGTTATGCACTGGGATTATGTAGGAAATGCACAGTTCCCACATTCTTGGAGTCAAACTTCTGGAGCCTGGGGATGGGAGCACCTTGGCATTCAACTGAAAGCGTTTTTATTCTCAACTGCTTCAGCTGATGAACGAAGGCCTTTAAAAGAAAATGTATCATTCTTTACACACAGGTAGGTGCTGAGAGTCGTCTGGCTTTGTTCTCAGTAATCACATTAACTGGCAACAAGTAAAATGTTATTTGCAAAAAACAGAATACCGAAATTTTCTTGAGTTCTCGGTCACAGGGACTAGTTTTATTTTGCTGAGACTGGATTTAACTGAATACCTGATTCAGGATTCTGGATTTTTTTTTTTTTTTAAATAGCAAATTTCCTGGAAAAAATTCATGAGAGTTGGCAGCTACATGATTTCTTCAGTCACTGTATGCTCATTACCATTTCTCATACTACGAACCATGTAATTATATAACAGCACGCATCCAGGGCATACATACCACCATGCAGCTAATCTGTATTCTCAGAATAATAATTTGTGTTGAATTCAATCGCCTGAATTGCAAATGCGGTTTTGAGCTAGTGAATCTAAGAACTAAATAGCCTGCACGTAAGCTGGCTAAAAAATTTGCAGTGCACCAATCATTTCTCTGAGAATTTCTGAAAGTTTAAATACTTCAGTCTAGTGAAATAGCCTTTGAATTAATCATTCTCGCTCACAGCCCACAATGGTGATATGCTGCTTCAGAGACAATTATTTGTTCAAATACGGTGGCCTCTGGTCAGGTCAGGAACTTAGTTCCTACATCATAACCATATCTATCACTTTGATTCAGTATACGAGCTACAATCTTTAAAAAATCAAGCTTCAAAATAGTAACAAACATGGGGAGAGGGTGAAGGATTCATGGCAAAACAGATCTGAGAGTAGTTCATTGTCATCTGCACTGAAGAAAAGACTGTCGTAATTCTGACAATAACACTGTTCAGTGCAAAAACAGACAGCTTGGCTAAGATTTTACAACCCTTTGGGCGATCTGGAGGACTGGGAGAGGGGAAGAGATAAAGGGGAACTGAGGGGATGGGGGGGGGGGGGGGGGGAGAGAGGATCTGTGTGTGTATGAGTGTGTAGGTGTATGTCTGCGTTGTAGGTGGGGTGGTGGTGGAAGATTTGGCCATACTTAAGCTAGTTAAAACTTGGGGGAAGGGTGGCTACAGATTTTTTTTTTATTAGCCAGGCTAGCTAGAGAAAAAAAAAATTTAATTTCTTAGCCCTGTAATGTTTCACTGTTAAAATGTCAAGCATGTAATGTGCTTTTCAAACTTGCAAAGAAAATTATAAAATATACTGACATGATGAAAACTAGGCCTTACTTGTGCTATTCTTATACTTACCTTTTTGGTATAAAGACTGAAGAAAATGACAAAGATGCTGAAGTCATGCTTGTGGAAAAAATAAGCTACTCCCAGTAAAGAATTCAATGGCTCTGAAATGATGAACTAGTATATAATGCCAAATGCACTATATAGTTATTCATTGTGCCCAAATTACACAATAACAGAAAAGACAATTTTGGAACAACTGTTAACTCGCACTACATTTTTACACAGTACAGTTTTGATATGACAGTACAGACACTTCTTCAGAGAACATAGCATCTTTGATGCAATAAAAGCAACCTAGAAAACATGAATATTTCACTTAGTATTTGCATAAATTGGGTAAAGAAGAAAGGGTAAAAACTGGGAGGAGCGGAATACTTTACATAGTAATTACATCCACTGGGTAAAGAGGAAAGTGTGGAGCTTGGGTAGGTACTTGAACCTACCTCTGAAAATGTAGATTATGGCAGTATTCAACCATCATGGTAACTGATAATACAGCAAGCCGTTTCATTGTGGGGGGGGGGGGGGGGGGGGGGGGGGGGGGACACATTTTGACAATGGGAACATCTGTATAATTTGCTTTCAAGCCAATTATCCATGTCTTCTGTCCATTCCTGGAGAAGTATGAAGTAATAGCCAATCATTGAAACTATGCAGGAGGTAATGACTCTTATTTTAAAAAGTATTCTATTTATAATCAGCAGTGTTCAAATGAATCATGAAATACATCTTTTTCTCATGTTCCACTCTAGTTACTCACGTTACTTGAACTGGTAAAATGTTCTAAGCCTGTTCCAAGTCCACATTCAAATTGGAACATAACTTTGCATATATATCATTATATGGTGGAAAAAAATTCCTGTCTAATCTATGCCACTGGAACCATTCTGGGTTTGACATGGCTGGCAGGTCTTTCAAAAAAGCATCCAAGCATAATTTGAAAATGTTCACAATTGCCTATAGTTAATATTTTTGATAATGTAGATGCCACTACTGTGTGGGAGATTATTCCAGCAGTGCACTGATCACCTCTTCGAAGTGGGGATATGGTGCAGTTCATGATCTCCTTAAGACAATTTTAAAAAATTACCCTCTACTATCTGTATACTATTTCTATGGTAAATGAGTACAAACCTGTACAGGTCTATCATCAGTCAATTTTAAGTATCTCCTATCTTCAATTACAAGGACGAAACTTAAACCGTTGATCAGAACAATTAAAGCACAAATCTGATCAAGTCAAAGTGAATAAATGAAGTGAAACTCCACAGAATAGCTGTGATCGACCTGTTGTCATAAATCAGGCAATCTTTAGTATGCTAAATCAGGCAATCGCAGTCGCCGACTCCGTCTTCATGTCACGTTCATACACTCGGTGACTGAGCATTGGCAATGAATGAATTGAATGACAGCGGATTCGGTTTCATACTCGACGTCGGAAATAACAGACAATTACAAACGAAAAAAATTCAGTCAATGTCCAGTCAGATGGATACAATATCGGTGATTACAACAATTATACTCATTAGCAGAAACAATGCACTGTTAAAAGGCCAAAATAGTTTTATGCTTGTTGCTATAAAATACACTATTCACTACCTCGTCCGCCATGTTGTCACAAACGTGGACGTATTTGACGTCACGCCCTCTGCTCCGGCGATGAAATAAATTTAGAAAATTGGATGTATACCTTTTCTTGATCTTACCTAAATTTTTCGCTTTTAGATTTTATCATGAAAGGGATTTTAATATAAACCATACAAATATTCAATCCAGAATGATTTTGAATGACCTCTCGTTTTTAGTCGAAACTAACACCCCCTATTTATTGAAAATGGTTCGATCCCAGCTCGTCTGCAGTAAATCTTAAATAAATGTTAGCGAACCGCCCAGAGAAACGTGGACAAACGAGTCACAAGACAAAACACAAAGCGTTTCGACCTCTTAGGTCTTCTTCAGGTGAGAAACAAACGAATAAAATAACGAATTTTCGAAAAATCGTTATTTTATTCGTTTGTTTCTCACCTGAAGAAGACCTAAGAGGTCGAAACGCTTTGTGTTTTGTCTTGTGACTCGTTTGTCCACGTTTCTCTGGGCGGTTCGCTAACATTTATTTAAGATTTGTTTAGATTTCCGCCTGCAGTCGTCTCACTTTGCAACTAGATCGTCTGCAGTAGGCTACGTCTGCACACATTGTTGTGTGCGACGTGGAACTGGTAATGAACATTAAAAAGTAAAAAAAAAAAAAAATCCCTAACTTTGATGTAGAATATCATTCATTCTTTAGGAATATCCTCAGATAATTTAATTCATTTCCAAATGTCAACTAGAACTAAACTTTTGAAACCGGTCAGTTAGCACCAGAACCTAAATCCACTGTGAAGCATGCAGTTACCCCATAGGCTAAATCAAAACCACCTCTTTACAATAACTAGTTCAGCACCTCGCACGCGCGTACGTACGGGCGTGCTTGCGTGCGCGCGCGCGCGCGCGTGTGTGTCCATTCGCGCTGAATTAGTGTTGTTCATTAGATGAAGTGTCACCTCCTCAATAGAAAGCGAGTTAACGCCCTCACTGAACCTGACGCTAATTGTTAGGCTAATTGTCTCCCCGTTTGCTCTATTCCTTACCCCTGCCTAGCACCAGATACACAGTTCTCCAGTATGATTATTAGTTCTAACATTTGGAATCTTACAGATTGCACACACACACACACACACACACACACACACACACACACACAACTTCGACAATGTTTTCCTTTAACTCTGTGCGGAGTCATTCGCCACACTGGAAAGAGCTCTACAATCGGAGGACGAAATCAAAAATAAGCAAACTACGGAAGTATGAGATGCGCATGCACTAAAAAGATAGAGACTTCCTCTTGCTACTGACCGCGTGAGACATGTGGATAGTGCATTCAAACGCTGCCCAAAAATAGTTCTAAAACTCGAATAAGACGGCCAGAAATTCTACAAAATGGTAAGTCTTTTTTTTCTTACTGTTTAAAAGATTTCAGTTTTTAGTTAAATCGGTATTTGATGGGAGAAAATGTTGATATTTACTATGTTTATAAATGACTTACCAGACGGGTTAAAAAGCACGTATGTATGCAAGATCTTTGCTGATGATACGAAGTTGTACAATTTACCATCCAAACACCTTACAATGCAAAACGACATTGAACTACTCATTAACTGGTATAACACATGGAATTTGTACTTCAACGCATCCAAATGCAAAGTATTACATATTGGCAACAGAAACCCTAAATTAAATTACAGTATGAAAGTTGGACCTGGCTGGCGCTCTCTGGCCCGCAAGACGTCCATCATGTCTCCCCCACGACCATCTGGTCAAGGGAGAGAGTGAGAGTGAGTGAGTGATGAAAGTTGGTAGTTTAAATAACGTGTTGTGAAGAGTGAAAAGACTTGGGAGTCATATTTGATGAAGACTTAACTTTTTGACAGACACTTTGCACAGACCGTCAAGAAAGCCATGCAGATAATTGGTATTATTAAGAGAACTTTTACATACCTGGACAAAGATATTTTACTTAGACTATATAAAGGCAATGGTGAGACCGATTCTTGAATATATGGCAATGTGATATGGTATCCAAGATTTAAAAGGCAGTCAATAGAAAACAGAAAAGGTGCAGAGAAGAGCAACTAAGCTAATACTGGACATTTGTGATTATTCATATGAAGATAGATTAAGGTACCTAAGGTTGCCATCCCTCAAAGTTGAAGCCAGAAGGATAAGAGGAGATCTAATCCAAACTTTTAAAATTTTCAATAACCTAGATCATGATATTGATCAAGCACTTTTTTTTTAACCTGCACTAACCAATATAACCCGTAACAGTTGTGACAAAGTACAAATGCAGCAATTTAATACTAATATAAGGAAATATTCCTTCAGCCAAAGGATAGCATCAATTTGGAATAAATTAACTCCGAACATCAAAGTGCACCAAATACTAACTCTTTTAAAAAATCTTATTGATAAGCATAAAACAATTACTGACGGCATGTTCAACTTTGATATTCAAAAATAAAAACTGGGCTCACTGTGGACCTGACAAATGAAAGAGCACACTAAGAAACCTTCAAGGGGCATATATAAAGCCGCAAGGCTAAGATGAAATAATCATCGCCCCTGAACCTGAACCTGAACCTGATAGATTTGTAGCTATACCCAAAACAGCGGGGCGGCCCATATAACTCGCTTGGCACTAACAGTTTTTTCCCTTTACTTTCCCCCAGACCTGCCAATTTGTAAGGATAATTAAAAAAAAAAATTTTTTAAATGCTCAAGAAAAAAAAACACAGAGTTAGTTGGGGTGAAAATATCAAATTTCCTACCTTCATCTTTCTTCGAGAGCCATGTGAAAATGTTCCACAGGCAGATTATTTTGTATAAAATCCACGGAAACACAGTGTCTTTGAAACAGTCTTATCACGGTTCACAAAATAATCCAAGAAATGTTCAGTATAATTTTTTTTTTTTCATTCGTGTTACAGTCAGCAGGGCACTTTTATTTTATGATCCACTAATATTGACACCAATTCAAATAAGAAAAAAAGAAGAAACTAAAAACTACACCATCCACACTATGTACACACTGGCTTGCCTGCTGACAGGTGTCTAATATCATCTGGCGATGAACAGACATTAAATAAACCACTGAACTGAACTGAACAGAACTATACTGACAGTTGACATTTTGTACAGAATGGTATGAATGGGCTAACTGGACAAGTTTGTCACACAGGATAATGAGGATGAAGCTCAGGGTGAAGAGGTAGAAGAAAAGCTCTGTCCATCGCTTCATGATCTTGCGGTTTAGTGGAATGTAAATCAGCTGATTACTTTTGTCCACCCAGCCATGTTCTCAATAGTCCTGGACAGCCAGGGGTTTCCTGAACTGGTGACAGCTTGTGGTCACATCTGTTATGGTGTGGGGGTTGACCTTGGTGCTGACATGGACCAGCTTCCTATCCATCCACCCCAGAACAACAACTGCACCTGACACAAAAGCACAATAAATCCTTATCTATTTAAAAGATTTTTTTCATTTTATTTTACATAGCCATGCTTTTCCCTGAAAATATAAATATACAGCTGTCATGTTCATCATTGTAATTTCTTTCACTGGTGTGTGTGTGTGTGTGTATTTATGTGTCTGTATCAGTGTGTGTGTGAGTATGTATACACATACATATGTGTGAGTGAGATGGAAAAAGAAAAAAAAAAGTACACATATACATGTGTGTGAATCAGATACTGAGATAGAAAAAGAAAAATAAACAGTAAGAAGATGATAATGAAATATATACCTTGCTGGAAAGCCTGGACTTGACCACAGGGTGGCAGACGATGCAATTTCAGCTGAAAAAAACTGGGAGTGTGGCGTACTTGAGATTTGAGGAAACCATGTTCACCAGTGAAAGGTGGCACAGCAAGAACAAACTGAAAATATTGGTGCCAGTGTTACATCATTAACCACAACTCTTCCTCTGTCATGTCCAGCATACACTGTCCTCTTCTCTCAGCCTGCACTGCATGATCATTATCACCACCACCCCTCTCCCTATCACTCGCCTCAGCTAATGGTACAGCCAGTTCAAGCTCAGAATCTGAACTTCACTCGCCTCCACTTTCAATAAAATCCTCAATACTGTCATCAAAGTCTTCCTCAACATCCAAACCATCAGTTTGAAATAATTCTACCACTTCTAATGCTGTAAAACACTCACAACGACAACTTCTCTCTGAGCTTGGCTGCCATGTAGAGCTGGATTGATACATCATCATTGGCATGCATTGAACACATCAGACAGTGACTTGCAAAAACCTGATGAGGCTCGCTCACCTGGTGAAAAGATCTGCAACCATTGGTTTGGTAAGGGGAAAGGTCAATGAATATTTTCATTAGCTTAGCATGTCATCTGCGAGGCGTGTGCCACTCCAAAATTTCATGTGTGCAAAAGCCCTGATTGGGGCTCTTCGTACAAAACGTGAGTGCAAGCTGGGTCACCGATTGAAGCCCATCGTCCCAAGAAAGTCAACAACATGAACGTCAAAGTTGTGGTTTGTGGCTATTCGGGCATTTGAGGCTGAGCATGTTAGAATACTGTCTGGGATGGGGGAAAAGCCTACTGAGGCCTTTTGCCTGAATATTCAGAGTTGATATATTGTTGGCTCTTTCTTTCAGTCTTTCAATCGGGAGCGCGCAGTCGCTAAGGTAATATGAAGGGGCAGCGAGGTAGCATCCTGTAGAGCAATTTATCTGAAAGCTATATGTCCTATTGTCTATTAAATGAATTTTTAAAACATGAAGCGCACAGTCTGCAGTAGTAATGTGACCAGGTGATTGTTAGTATCTTGAAGATAAATCCTTGTTCTTAATTTGTTTTGGGGGTTTTTGTTTTTTTTTTGTGGCAGTTTGAATTGAATGTATGTTATTTCTTTTTGTCAGTACCTCTTAACTCTTTTAAAAAAAAAAAAACATTGATTGCATGATTAGGTCAGATCTTAGTAAGAAATGCACATTCCACATTGTTAAAAAAAAAAAGGGGGGGGGGGGGGGGGCGGGGGGCGCATACACAAATACAGAGTCAGAAATGGATAAGAGGTGCTGATAAAAAGTTAGTAAAACACTCCAGATTATGGTAGACATCACTTACTTAGATTCGTGTTCCAATGTTAATGGCGTGTTAGCTAAAGTGAATAAATGTGACCACCAGTACTGTCAGGATTTTCACAGTGAAACTTGGTATGTTGGATGTCCTCTGCATATATCATTACAGAACCTTACCAACATGAGCCATATCCGTCTGTACTGAAACATTTTATCATTTTACCGTATTCCAGTCGCCTTGCAATGATCATCGTAAGAGGTAAGGGATGAATACTCCTGGAACCTTTGACGGAACATGTGGGTTGGTTACTCTTGCACTATGTGCTACACTTTCCTACTTCTGTAATGGATCCATATTAATTATCCAAACCATTCGTGTTACATAGATCACTGGAATTTGTTTTCATTTGCTGGATTATCACCCACAAGCCACAGATGAGCTGTCAATTTTGATTCTGAAAAGCTGAATTGCATATGGTTTTTCATGTTGTTCGCACTTGGCCGAATCATGTGATCTTGTGGTCCGATCATAGACAGGGTTGTCTGATTTAATGACTCTTGATAATTTGAAAGCAAAGCAGAGTTCTCAAGTGGAAGTTGTTCATCAGTTCAAAACATTCTAAAATGTCAAGGAAGGTTACATTTTCATTGATTTTGATCGTGGTGGATTTGATGAAAGTGCTTTTACGCAACATACTACTTGGAGTTGTAAAGCGTACAGGAGAAAATAGTTGGGTTGCTGTAAATTTTGGTATGTTTGAGTGACGGTGAGATGGGAATTTTATGCGTCAGAGATGCACATCTGTGGGCAAGAATTATCACTAAGTAAACCTGGATGTGCATTCCACGTACGAATCAGTTCATGCACATGTGCAAGCATGTATCACATGGACACATATGCATGCATATGTACATATATCTACACACATAGACATACGCCTGCTAGCACAGGCGTACACACCTTGTGTACATGCTTGCGCATAGCACACAAACACACACACATGCATATGTGTACACACACAGAGACTCGAGCGCGTGCACACACACACACACACACACACACACACACACATGCTGAAGAGGGTAGTACAGACAATGTTATTGTCAGCTAGTACTTGACCCCAAAAACGCCTGATCCGCACACTAGTTGAAATACTAAATCAAATTCGTAGATCAGGAGTCTCTTGTGGCATGCCCATTAAATTTTCCCCAAATCTGTTCATCTGTCATCATTCACACTTACTGATTCGTTCACCTAGTTATAAATCGGGTGCATCGTGACCTCATGAATTAGGAAATCAAAATGTAATGTAGCATATATTGACCAGTGTGTTTGATGGATCATGGAGTGATATCCCCTAAATGGAACTGTAACTGTCATGCTCGACATTTGGTTTCCTTTACAGTCTGCATACCCAGCGAAAGGAGACCAGAAAGCCAGTGTAGATGAGGCTCCCATCCATCGCATCCGCATCACCTTGACTAGCCGTAATGTGAAGAGTCTGGAAAAGGGTGAGCTTTTCTATAGTTGTTCTTTGTTTTTGTCATGTCTGCCAGGCTTGGCTTGTTAGCTTCCTGCAAAATATCCACCCAAAAGAAATACCAGTTTTCCTTTAAAAATATTAACTTTGTAGAATGGCTTTACATTTTATTCAGACTGATTACTGTGATGCTATGAACTTTAATTTGAAACCAGCGGCCATGGCAAAGTGGTTAGTGTCGGGGACTCCAGGCTGGGAGGTCGTGGGTTCGATCCCTATCAGTCGTGGGATTTTTCTGCCCCAACCGACTCCTACCCAGAGTTGAGTTTGCAACGAGCTCAGTTGGGAAGACTGGGACCACACAGTCCAGTTTCATCCTCTTAATGGATGCGTCTCTGAGAGTGTTGCACAAATTTCATGACCAACACTACAGGTGTCTCTATCTCTCAGGCCTGGTTGACGCCAGGATATATCATCAAAGGAAGTGTAGAGTACAGCCCTGTCATGCAGTGTCATATTGGAATGGAAATCCGTAGGATCATCTTCATCATCCTCATTTTCATCAATCAGCATAAAAAAAAAAAAAGGCCTCAAATTCTGTGGCCCTCATGTCCTGCGCTCAAGGTGACCTCAGTTTCAATGTCCTCTCCACGTCTGTGGCCTTGGTTTGATTCCGTCGAGGTCATCAGTATCGGCGAGTCCATGGGGGCCACGGACTCGCCAATACCGATGACCTCGACGTTGGACGGACATAGTGGTGCCCTCTGAAGGCAGAGCTCACCCATGCCCGCTCCATGACAGAGCAATTATTGTCGTCTGTAGGGCTGTTTGTGGTGTCCTGCGTATGTTGGATCAGAACAGGCGCCATTGAACACCACCAAAGTGACTCGGCAGCAGTGCAGTGTCTCCTCCGGTGGGTTGCCTCTTCACAATTTGACATTGACTGCTCCATGTGGATTGCCTGTGCCAGGGCTGCGGCGGGACTGACCAGGCTGTGGCTGTGGGCGAGGTGTCTGAATGAGCAGTGTGGGTGCGCTGCCACTGAGGTGGCACAGAAGATGGGACAGCAAAAAAAAAAAAAAAAAATTAAAAAAAAATTTTGATTTGAAACTATGTTATTTAGGCACTAGAAAACTGCCAAGTTGAAATATTTGCATGTTAATGGTCATACAAATCAGCTTGTATTTAAATGCCTGAAATGATCTTTCAGCATAACACTGAGATTTCAATTTCAAAATAAGTCTTGGACAAAATTTGACACTTTTTTTGTTTTTGTTTTTTGTTTTGCTTCAATCATTTTCATGCCTGTAGAAGGTGAACAGAGCACAGAAAAATAAGGCAAATATTATTCTCTGAAGTTGGAGCTATGATATAAGCAGTACCAGTCTACAGCTATGATCAGCATGCATTCATGTGAATTTGTTTTGGATCTCTCAGAGTTTTTTGTCTCTTGAATACTTTCTTCTCATCAGATTATCATTTGTCATTGTAGGTGAATGATCTGTGACTGTAGCGTAAGCATGCTTTGCTTTACTTTGATTCATTATTTCACCAACATAGAAGAACCTGATCATATGACGTTAAGCTGCTGCCTCCACCACTGTTGCTAGAATGTGGAACAGGGAGTAAAACTCTCTTAGGCTCACAGAGATAAACTCCATCATATAGGCTCCATACAGGACAGCACAGGACAGCTGCCATCAGCTGAACAGGCAGTCCTGAACAAATCTCTGTGATGATTGGATTTTGTTGCCTAACCCACCCGATGATTTCATGGCAGATCTCCAGAAAGCGTGTTTCAGATTTGTGTGGAATGGAAAACAAGACAAAATTAATAGGAAGACAACAGTTAAAAGTGTAAAAGATGGTGGTTTGAATATACCTGAAGTTAAAACATATTTAATGTCTGCTAAAATCACATGGATACGAAAATTGTATTATTCTAAGCATAACTGGAAAAGTTTTTGTACCCAGTTATATCCCATATTAAATAAACTAGATATGTACGGACCATTGTGTGTTAATCTTAAAAAAACGGATAACCTATTTTGGAAACATGTTTTCAGTGTATATCAACTGTTTTGGAAGAAAGTACAGCCTAAAACAAGTACACATTTACTAGCCGAACCATTCCTGTACAATGAATGCTTTAAACGTGGAAATGAAGTTATTCAGTCAACGAACTGGACAGTAAATGGTATTCATTGCATTGCAGATTTTGTGAATGTAGACGGAAGATTTTTGTCTTTAGCTGAATTCAGCCGTCGTTTCCAGGTCAGCATTGATTTTTTTGCGTATGGTGGATATCTATCATGTATTCAACAATATATGATTAAACATAATATAGCTTTAGAAAATAATAGCAAGTCTCATTAGTCTGACCTTCCATGCGCCCTAAAAACGATTTTATCGAGTTGTAAAGGTATGAACCTTTATTATTGCATATTAATAGATGATAGCCCAGCTCCTAACTGTTGTAAAAAATGGAATAATACATTGGAAGGCGAAATAGTTTGGCAAAATGTTTTCAAAAAGATACACAAAATTTCTGAAGTGAAATTGAAATGGTTTCAAATGAGGATCGTACATCAAATTCTTGGTACAAATATTATATTGAAAGAAATGGGTGTGGTTGGCGATAACTCTTGTACGTTTTGCCATACAGAAAAGGAATCTATAAGACACTTATTTTGGGGATGTAATATGATCAAATCATTCTGGACTAAACTCATCAAAGAAATTAATGAAAAATGCAAAATGACGTTAAAATTTGACCGAAAATTTCGTAATTTTAGGTACTGATAAACAGATTGAAAATGACGAAGCATTTGAAAGAATGATTCTGTTTGCAAAATGGTTTATTTTTCAATGTAAACAAAACAAATGTGTTCCAATGTGCAGTGTATTTAGGAAACGACTATCAGGAAAGATTAAAATTGAAGAATATATAGCCAAAATTAATTGCCTGACACGATTTGAAAAAATATGGGAATCGTATATACCCTTTATTATTACAGAATAAAGAAAAACTTCATCAAAAAGAAAAAGAAAAAAAAAGACATGTGATACGAGTGCTGGTTGCAATGGAAATCTTCGTTTAGAAGCAACCTAACTATCACGAACTTCCTTATTACTAATGTTCTGACATCAGTGTGGCTGAAAAGGAAATCTTGCTCAAAATATGACTTAATCACTATACAGCCATCATTTAAATTTGTGAGCAAAGTTCTTGTTATAAAGGAAAGCTTGGTATTCATGTATTGTAAACTGTAAAATTTATTATCATTATTTGAACTTATGTTCATGGTACCATAAACTTACATAGACCAGAGACTGTAAAGCAATTGTGACTGTGCTCTAGCAGATTGATCGTGAAATTATTGTATTTCCTCGATGTGGCTTCATGACGACATAACGTGCTTGAATTTGATTGTATTTTTTTGTATTGTTCCATCCCTCCCACCCCCCTCATGGTCCGCTTGTGAATAAACTGAAACCTTCACACACACACACACACAAAAAAAAGAAAAGTCTCTGTGATGAGCGTGCAACCTCCTGAACTGCCACTAGTACAGATGCTTCCACCTGTGTGTTGTCTCCTCACTGCTTCAGAGGAGAAGCAGAACTGTGTCAGAATACATTCCTTTATAAACCGTGGGCCTTCCAGGACCTGTGTGAGGAGGTGCTGCCAACATCTGCTTCTTTAAAAGGGAAGGGGTACGGGTCTGCAGATGCTTTTAGGAGGATCACCTATTTCATGTTGAAGATCAGTCTCCAAGTGTGATGGTGCTACTGTTAGAGAACATCGCACACACTCACACACTTGCAGTCTCACATACATGCAGTCTCTCTCTCTCTCACACACACACACACACACACACACACACACACACACACACAGAAGCCCCCAATATTTAACGAGAAATTCTTAAACTTTTTGGATATGTGTATTGGATAGGATGTGTCTTCAGCAACTGAACGTATCACTATGCAGTAAAGTAGGCCTGTCTTGACCTTGTAATTATTATCATGCTTATCCAGTGACATTGGTATTAATTCTCTGTTCATATGCAGTGTGTGCCGACCTTATCAAGGGGGCTAAGGACAAGCAGCTAAAGGTGAAGGGGCCTGTACGCATGCCCACCAAGATTCTGCGCATCACCACCCGCAAAACACCATGTGGTGAAGGTTCCAAGACCTGGGATCGCTACCAGATGCGCATCCATAAGCGTATCATCGACCTGCACTCACCTTCAGAGATTGTGAAACAGATCGTATCCTTTTCATCAAACTACCTGTTTGTAATTTCTTATGTTTTTGTGTATGCTTTGGTTCTTTTTCTTCTTTTTTTTTTTCTTTTTTCAAAATACATTTGGTGTATTTGTGTTCGTTTTGCAGGTGAAGAGGTGGGATTTTTTTAGATAATCAACTGATAATTTGAGATATGATGTTTGTGGAAGCAGTTCATTATCTTTCCTCTTGTTGCACCATTACAATGAAGCAAAATGCTAAAATGCAAAAAAAAATTAAAAATTAAAAAAAAAAATTAAAAAAAATGAAATGGTGGTTTTAGATTGAAAGCTGACCCAGTGGGTAACTAACAAACTTGCTTGAGAAGCGTGAGAATCCTGGGTCTGTTGTTTGAGTCTTCAAGTTCAACGGAGATGGCTCTCTCTTCCCATGCTCTGCCTTGAGAAATGGTTTGAGAGCTAGTCTCTTAAATGAGATGATAAACTAAGGTCCAGCTTGCCACAGTAATCAGAATACATAACCAAATTTTGATGGGAAATGAAAATTACATGGAGGCAGAAAAGAAGAGGGTGGCTGTTCACTGTGCTGATGTGTTGTCATCAAGGGAGAAGAAAAATCTGGAAATGGTTGGGGCTCTTTCTGTACAGCTTGTATCCCTGTCGCCCGAAAGTTCTGTAATAATAATGACTCTGTATACCTCATTGTCCCTTTTTCCCCCCACTGTTTATTGCTTTTGCAGCATTGTTGCCATTCTCTTCCCTTTGCTCCTGCCATTCTGTAACAGCTGTTTTCTTTTCGTTTTGTATTGTCTTTTGTTTTCCTCTGCTGTCTATGCTTCTTCCTTTGTTCTACAGAGTTTTAAACTATTTTCAGTGGTAACACTTTAACTGACTTAATAACATGCCACCTTTGTATGTGTGTGTGTGTGTGCGCGCACGTGTATGTGTGTGTGTGTGTAATCCAGAGACTTGATATTGAGTTTGTACGCATTGTCAGGAGCGGACTGTTTTCAACTGTCCATTCTACAGTTTGTATTTGCCAGTATGGCTTATTTTCTGTTGTGTTTAAAGCAGGATTTTTTTTATTTCGGGGGGTTGATACATTTTTCTCTTTGGGCAACAAATTAAGTTGAATGACTGGCGCTCCCAGCACAGCGTAGTTTTATCAGCCTGAAGGATGTCGGTAGTTTAACAGCCATGCTGTTTACTGCAGGGCTTCCACTTCTCCACAAATTCACAGATTTCATCACAATGTAAAAATGGGAATTAAAAAAAAAAGTGTTTAGTGAAAAAAAATCAGGGTAGAAATTAAGGCAGTGGAATCCTCGGAAAGCTGGTCAGTTTGGGGTATGCTAACAAACAACAGTGAATTTAAGAAATCTCATTTAAACTGTTTTGTGAGAGCGGACGGTCACTATTTTGTCTTCCTGGTGAAAGGCAAAATAATAACGCTCCCTGATATCATGCGTCTGCAAGAAGCAGGGAAAGTGAAAGAGATGGACAAAAAAGCTGTGCAATCGAACGGTTCTGGTTATGGGAGAGATGGGCAGGTGGCATAGTTGTATGACCTCCGTAACATTTCAGTGGCTTTGCTTTTCCTTACAGAGAGCCCTGTTATTGCATGTAAATATTGTCTTTTTCTGTTTTAAAGATGAAACTATCCCCCACCCCTCACTCATCCGTCCCTCCTTTTTCTAGCTTGGGAAGAACTTTGTCTGGTCACCTGGGCTATAGTGATTGAACTGGAACTTAAGAGGATATCAAAGAAGTCTCAGAGGAAAAGAGAAAAAAAGCTCAAAAAAACACACATAGTGCAAGTATGCACATGGCCCCGAGTTACACCTTTGTTTAGTGATACAACAAATAGTGTATCCTGTTGACTGTTCGACGATAAAAATGTGTTCTTTGACTGTAATTTTTGCATTTTTCATAAAGATGTGCATTGTTGCATTAGTGATTTATGATGCGGTATTTCATGCATTTAAAAGGAAAAGCGAAGTATACAACAAACACCCCACACTAACCTTCCGACACTCTCCAAGAAAGAAAAGAATAGGAACATTTGAGTGCATGATTCTGCTTGAGAGCACTTGCATTCAGTGCAATAGCTGTAAATAGTTTTGACTTGCTGAGGCTATTTTGTTTGCCTTTTTTTTTTCAATAGTCAACATATTGTGTATCTAAGTGTGTCCCTGCTTGTTTGCTCCCCCCCCCCCCACACACACACACTTTCTGTTTTGTTTAAATGGAATCTTTCTTTAACTCCTGCTTCAGACATCCATCAGCATCGAACCTGGTGTGGAGGTAGAGGTGACCATCGCTGATGCATAAATGAACATTTCATTGGAGACAATTGTGCAGCTGTGTCAGTCTATGGTCTGAATGTGTCTCAGGTCATCATTTGAATAAAGATTGGGACAAAGGTGCTCAAATGTTCATTTCCTGAGTGTGTACAACTCTGAACTTTTCAGTGGCTTAAAACACGAAAAGAAACGTTCATACAAGCTCATACATAACACTTGTACATAAAAGCACATAGAGATAAGGAGAGTGTTGAAAAAGTTGACTGCAGAAACATATGAGAAAGACAGTTAATAGTCCGTAAGAATTGAAGCTGACAAACTCTCTGCAGAAACATGTGTGAAAGACAACTGATAGTCGGTAAGAATTAAAGCTGACAAACTTAATGAGTGGTTGACTAATGATGGAGACAGTCAACAATGGAAGCCAACAGAATGGATGGCAGTCCAGGAAAGATGGATAGGGAGAAAATGAAAACATACAGGAAAATAGGTTTAAAACCCAAACACACTGAACATGCCAAAAGGGGAAAAAAATCTTCATACAGAAAATTCATTCATAGACTTTGGGATTTGCATGGATGAACATACAATCACGCAAACACACTTATGCTTGCACACAAGAGAGTTCGGGAGTGAACAGTAGAAACAGAGAGTGGAGCAAATGGCCAAATTGAATGAGTGGTGGACTATTTGAACAAGGTTTTCGAAGGACATGAAGAGGCTGAGAAATCAAATGAGAAAGGAAGGAACTGAAGAATTGAGAAAAATGTTGAAACATAATTCCTCAGTACTGTGTGTAATTTATGCATAAATTGCAATAAGATTTGACAAATCTAAAACCTGTGCATTTTTGTATAGCATGTAGATCTGTACATCAAAATAACCAACGAGGTTTGTACCTTGTAGGCAACCTTGTTGTTTTAACAGAGCATACAGTATACAAAGTAGCATCTCTCATTGATCTGGTTTTGTATAGGAATCACAGAGAGCACAATGCACATGCGATACATTGATGATGAATTGCTTCGATCAGTACATAATGGCTGCTCCTTTTTGTTATTAATCCAGGTCAGTTACTAGCATTTCTCCATGTTCATCATCTTTAAGAGAACGTGCATAGTGCCTAGAGAACAAGCTCTAAGTGCTTTACAATCCATGTTCACATTCACACAACAGGCTGCCTACCTGGGTGGGTAGAGCTGACTGACGAGCTGCCTGTTGGTGGTACGATCAGGAGTTTCCCTGTGTCATTTAGTTGAATATCAGTCACTCAGTTTTTCTTTCATTCTTTCAGTGCATGCTAACTGTTATGTTTATATGCGTCATCCATACCAACAGCCAAACTTGTCTTCTCTTTCAAAACCTGATGATGGGATTGGATTTTATGTGTGTGCAAGACGTTCTGCATGTGTTCTCACACCTATGCATAATAGTCTCATTCGAAGGACTTGTTAGGTATGGAGACAGAACCAGTGCTAATGCCAAGAGAAAAATTCCCCCGTACCAAAACAGCTCGACAGAAATTTGAGCCAACAACTCCAGAATCACTTGAATCACAAGTCCAACGCAGGACCATCTGAACTATTCAGGCCCCTATTCTCCTATACAACATTCCTGCCATTTGCTCCTTTGAAACATGTTGAAATCACACAAGGCTCTCTCTCAACATCATTATTTCAAAGTTGTCCATTTTCCATGCAGATACAGTTCAATGCAAAACTGGAATGGTGTTCTCTGGAAAGTGATGGGCAAGATCTCTTCAAAGGTGAATGCATTGAATTTCATTCATCAAATGTTTTGTCTTGCACCAAGGTGGTTTTTCTATGCAGATTATTTTTTTCTTCCTCCTGTTTAACAAATTTTGTTATGTTTCTGTTTTGTCACATATTCCAGCCTGCCAAGAAAAGAAGTGTAATGTTTTTATATGAAATAAGCTTGCTTAGACTTTTCTGTTTTCTAGGCTTTACTATGGTAAAGATGCAGTGTTGCTAACATTGATGGGGAAATTTTATACACAGCCAGGACTCTGCCCACCACTATCACCTCAATAGGTATATTGACTGTACAAGAAATCACAAGTGGGATCATTTCTACTATGGGTGATGGATGCAAAACGGAGGCTTTTAGAAAGCAGGCTTACCTGTACACTCTGATGTAGATTAACTCAGATAAGGTGCTGTTGGTGTTAGGGCTCAAGTAAGGTGCTATTTATGTTTGGTCACAATAGGATTCACTTTTTTTTTTAATATAATCTTTAATCAACTTTATGGAGAGTTGACAACCGCACAGAGTAGGTTTCACTTTTAATATGTCATTATTTCTGAAGTGAGCAACCTCCATGGGTCACTGTAGAGCCAGTGGAAAGGGTATTCACTGACATATATTTTGAGAGGTCACACATGCTTTGAAGGTGTCTGAGTGCAAGATGATACTCGGTATCAGAGAGAGATGAAGACAGGATGGCATACTTTCCAGTATATCATTTGCAAGTCTGCAAAGGCTTGATTTGGTTTGTGGTAATGTAGAACAGTAGTGATCATGAAACTGAAAGCACCCATAGAGACACTTAGGGCAAGTGCGTGTGGCTTGCCTTCCTCTCATCTTCACCCAAACCACCCTTCCAATATCCACCCTCCAAACAAATACACTCATGCAAGCACATACACTCGCTCATTTGGACAGAAAATTGAGGGAATGGATGTGATTTTATAACGCACACACACTCTCTCTCAAGAACACGTCCCACCAACTCTTTGAGCTTGTCCGTAGTTTTTGAAAGACTGGAAAATACTGAATGTAGAGTCTGCATTTAGAAATAACAGAAGCATGAGTCTGGAAATATCTACACACGCACAAGAACACGCACATGTTCACACACTTGCATCAGAAGTCCATATGAAACTTAAAATGTAGCAAGATTAGTGTCTTGAACAGTTATTCCAAGTGTCTCTGTGTGTGTATACGAAAATGCAATCTACGCAAAAAGATAGGATTCAAGATAACAATCGGCAGCACAACTGAATCAATCAAACTCTTATTATTGTCTCTTTTCCATCTTGCAAACAAATCCAAACTGCACCCCAATCTGTACACCGCAGACAGTATTATTATAACACGTTAAAGGGCCTTACTATCATTGGGGTCAAAATTATGAAGTGCCCATGAACGTGTTGTGCTGAAATCTTTCCTTTATCATAATACGGGCTGTCACTATTCCAGTCCTGTGACACCAAAAGTTCAACAGTCAAAGAGTGTTGGAGAAACACAGTTCAACGAATAAGTAAAGAAAAAAGGGTAACAATACTTACATTTTTCCTATGAAAGCACTATGAAAGAATCCAGTGTCATGGAATAGCTTGAAGCACTATGAAAGAATCCAGTGTCATGGAATAGCTTGAAGCACTATGGAAGAATCCAGTGTCATGGAATAGCTTGAAGCACTATAAAAGAATCCAGTGTCATGGAATAGCTTGAAGCGCTATGAAAGAATCCAGTGTCATGGAATAGCTTGACGGACAAGTCACTGTCTAGCTTGACAGCCTTTTTCAAACCAGAGATTTCGCTTTCTCTGCTCCCATGGAGAAAAAAAACTCTTCACCCAAAATTAGATTCCTTACAGCAAAACTTTCTAGGCATGCCAACTGTCCTTTTTTAGCTGGAAAACTTTTTTTCTTTTTCTGCTTGAAATCTTTGGAATGTCAACCCCACTCCCTGATTTTTTTTTCCCCAACTGATAATGTGAAATCTATATGAAAACTTGTTGAAAATATCTTTAAAACAGCAAATCTATTTTTTTGAAATGTGAAACAGGTGCTTAAGAGCATTGCCTGTCATCTTTTCCCGCGTTCTATCGCACTTTTCTTTCCTCTCCACTGCAATAGTAAAAATTTTTTATTTTTTTTTAATTCATGAAGTTGGCTTGCCTGTCTTTCGTAGTTCATGTGTTGGGTACAGGTATATGGTTCACATAAAGACAATAAGTGAGTTTTCTCCACAAAAGAGAGACGACAACATCAAAACTATCCTATCAAAAATCCTTCCTAGAGTGAAACAAAACTGAAAGAAAGAAAATGTTTTTTTTCTCCTTCAAAGGGAGCAGTACAAACTACACAATCAGTGGGGAATTAAACCAAGAGTCATGTTTCTTGACAGTCTACAAGTATATTCCAAGTTTAACTTTTTTGTTCTTTTTTTTTTGTTGTTTGGGGCAAAGGGGATTGTTTTTTGTCTTGTATTTAGTCATACTGAGGACAGCTTCCCCTACACTTCATTTTCCTTTTTTTTTTTTTCTTACATCTTTAGGTAGACTGGAGCCCTCTGTCATGGGTGACCATTCACACACCTGCTTCCAGCAAGAGAAAAGTTTTCCCTGTGTCAATCTGGAGCAGGTAGACTGGGTTGATGGCCATGGATCTTGTCCATAGGAAAGGTCTGGAGTAAGGGAGACAACTGGCTCCTGAATCCCACAATGGTTCCAGTCATCCTGGTCTCACTAGTATAAAAACGGGGGCAGCACCCGAAGCTGAGATGGGTGGTGACTCAGGAGGCAAGAGACTCTACTCACAGGTGGCTCACACACATCTTTGCCCATGCTAGTTGCATCACATAAAGGTGTGAGCCTCATGAATACTTCACAAGGTCTCGCATGCACACAGCACACTCGGTTTGTCTTTTAAAAGACAACAGCAACAAACTATCACAACACAGCACACTCACTTTTTCACTTAAAAAGACAGCAGCAACAAACTGTCACATCACAGCACACTCAGTTTTTCTTTTACAACAGTAACTAACACTCAATAAGCAAACAAAAACTCATCTACCCCTTCCCCTCCCATCTCCCCCATCTGTTCAAACCAGAATATTCAGCGTAAAATTATTGAACGTTGAGCATTAGACTGAATCATTTCACCTATCTTGATAGGTGGCTGGCCTATATGGATACATCGTTAATGTAATTGTTTTTTGAAAATATTAAACCTTTACCAATCCAAATGTGCCCATAACCCCACCCTATGATTGTTCTTTCCGTGAAAATGACACGAAAAAACAAAACAAAAAATCTATTCTAATAACCATCCTGATTTAATTCAAATTGCAAGGCACTTTACATATTGTTTCCTGAATGAAAGCAATTCTAATTTTCTGTATGTTTGTGCTCACTGTGTTGGCAATCACTTCCTTACAAAACATTGAATGGTTGGTTGGTTGGTTTGGTTCGAGTTTGTTCATCCATGTATGTCAATGATTTTGGACTCTAAATAAAACTGAATATTGCTGTAGAGTCGAGATCTGCGGTTATCAATGAAACCAACCAAAACACTACACACAGTGCATGTGAATGTGTGATGATGAAAAAAAAGAGGGTGATATGGGTAGGAAGTGGAGGAAGAGAGTGACAAAAAAAACTGTAAATAGGCTGAAAAAAAGGCAAAAGATAAACTGGGTTGATTAAAGAACACAATGTTACTACAGATTTAGATTTTTCCAAAATAAATCGGCAAGAAACAGCTACACGTTTGTAACAATTTCCTCAGCCAAGAAAAGACCACTACTTTCTTCTTTCAAATTCTTTAAAGACACCAAAACAGCTTTCCTTTTCTTTGATTTTTTTTTTTATTATGTGTCATGCTCAGGGAATCATTACTTCATTTAAAACATTACTAATTTCTATTAGGGAGAATATTACTGAAGCTGGTGTGAAATTGGTAAATGACACCCCAAAATGATGACACTTAACAAACAGACATGTAAAACAATTCACATCACAGGAATTCTGGTGAAAGGGAGGAGAAAACATATGAAAGACAGACAGAGTGAAAAAGATACACAAATCTTATACACTTGGACATGCACATTCAGAAAGTTTACATATATATGCACACACGCTTCCAGACCTATATTGTGTTGTTTGAAGACAGATGACCCAGATTATAAGGAGACGGAGAAAAACAAAGAATGGCCACCAAATGTAAAAAGAAAGATAAAGACAGAAAAGAAGAATGAGAAATATGCTGACAGAAAACAGTGGGAAAGGTAATAGGCAAAACTGAGCAATAAGAAAAGGACAGATTTTCATGATTCATGCAGAGGGACTCCTAATAACTCATAAACAGATGTAAGTGTAGATGAACATGGTGAAGTCATGAGGAAATACATGTGTGTATGTGTTGCACAAGATCTGCATAAAAAAAGCATAAACAAAACAAATAAGAAAGACTACATAAGCAGCATTGTTCTCAGGTAGGCATCAATAATAATCAAAGTAATAGGTCAAAACAGTATTTATTGTGTTAACCACAAATTCCTCACATCCACACATTTCCCCGTCATCGGTGAAAATGTAGCAAACATTTGTACTGAATCATTTCGTAAACATATCAGTTATGTCTTACATTAAAGATCATATCAATAACAATCGCAGGCTTACACGTCTAAACAGCATGGAATTGTTTCTCTTTTGTAAGATCAGTGAACACATTCCAAAATCCTGTACAAAATTCCATTCCACAATACATCACTAGCATCTTTACGGGTCCAGTTTACTGGATGATGCTACCACTACCAGCCGCAAATCAGGGGACAAATCAATTCACCAAGAAGTGGAGGAAGCTGTACACACCTTCAAGACCTCACCAGTGTGGACTATGCATCTGTAGAATTATGGAACCATCAAGGACCAGAATTCATCATGATGCTGTCCCCTATCTGTCATATTGTCAGAGAATATAAAGGGAGGGTATGTCTTGGCTGGTGAATGTTGTAATGGGGGATCAGAGAATGCTTCTGAGAGGCAGGCTAAGCAAGCCACAGGGTAGTCGAAAGACTCGAACCCTTGTTCAATCATACTGCTACAGTGCACACTGATATAAATGGGTACCTTGAAGATCATGCAGCTAGGTTGAAGAGACATGTATGGCTCACATAATGCCAATCTTGAGAGCAGTTTTGATCCACCTCGGTCACTTAACTCTCGACAGTTTTTGAAATTTTTGCATTTTGCATGAATTTTTTTGTAATTTTTTTTGTAACATTCTGCGCATTACTTCTAAAACAATAATATTTTTGTGATGAATATGTCTATTTCAGGTTTTCTAGGCAATACATTGCTTCAGATAACAAAAAATGTTGTTTAAATACCATAATTCCGGGAAGAAAACCGTCCATCACCAGTGATCGAAATTCAAGGGAAAGAACTGAAGAGAGTTAAGTGATTGGAACGCATTTACCATCTTACATAATACACTAATACAGATTTAAAAAAAGAAAAAAAGAAAAAACCCCTCTAGAAACACAAGTCTATGAAAAGTGGGAGTCTGCATTTTGAAGGGTCTTTTTCAGGAGGGCTTACTTTAACTACAAAATACCACCAACATCTCTTGAGAGAAAACGGGTTGGTCATAGAAACTTACAAGATTTGAAATGGACATCTACTCTGGATGACAGACACCATTAAAATAGGAATGAACATAAAAAACAAACAAACAAAAAAAAACTATTGCTCTTCATGAAAAAAAATGTTGAGCCTTTCAAATAACCCTGATCTCCACCCTCTGCATAGAGTTAAGTCATGGAGGACCCGCTTCATGGTAAAGCAGAGATCCATGCCCAGGAAAGACTGTATAATCAATGGGTAATCAATGATGCAAAAATCATGAAAACATAACTTTCATACAAGTAGTTTTGTATTTTCCCAATACCTTTTTTCTTTCTTTCTTTTTTTCTTTGATTATTACTCCGAAGTCTCACTTTGATTAAAAAAAAAGTTATGCTATGTACCTCTAAAACTTGATCAGAAAGAGGTTTTGCAAAAGAAAAAAAAAAAGATTGCATACTGTCAAAATCTGCATAAAACTGTGGTGGCCACAAATTGTTATGAACTGCTCATTTTGGGTTTACCCACTGATGTCATAGACTTGTGAGTACATGTTTCATTAAAATTCACTTATCCAATTACCTTCTTGTTTTCCTAAGAGGATTCTTTAAGAGACACAATTCATAACAAATAAATTACTCTAACGCTTAAGAAAAAGATAATTTAAGATTTGCAACATGGATAAAAGTGATGATCACTATTCAAGTCATATGTATCACTATCTTTACTGGTCTGCAGTGAAGTCTTGTTTCCACAGGAACTCTGTGACATAGTTGCTGCCAACTGCACAGGACGCCTGACAGGTGTAGACACACAGAGTTCCCCAATCCAAACTTTTATCATCTTTGTCGTCCACACCCAGATAATTCAACAGCTGAGGCATCACCTGCAAGTGTAAATGAAAACAAAGACAATCAATCACATGAAATAGCAATTAATCCCTTCAACAGCTGAGGCATCACCTGCAAGTGTAAATGAAAACAAATACAATCAATCACATGAATTAGCAATGAATCCCTTCAACAGCTGAGGCATCACCTGCAAGTGTAAATGAAAACAAAGACAATCACATGAAATAGCAATTAATCCCTTCAACAGCTGAGATATACCCTGCAAGTGTAACTTCAAAGAAAGACAGTCACATGAATTGGTAACGAATCCTTTCAACAACTGAGGTATAACTTGCGAATGCAATCTTCCATGCTCTCTCCGTGAGTTGTATCACATCCATGCCGATAATTTTACACCTCCCATATCACTATTAATATTATTTTATCACTAGTTTTTTGTATTAAATGTCAGTGGGTATGGAACTTACCACACAAAATACAAATCAATTATTTTGCACCAAACCTGTATGAAAATTTTAATTCCAGGTACCCAACAGAAAAAAACTGGCATTTCTACTGTCCATCTTAAATGTGGTGCTGTTCTGGTGGTATCAGTGTAGTGCTCCTAACCCCAACTCAGCTGGGATAGTTATCCCTGTATCTTGTCACCAGACGTCTAGTAGTGAATGTTGTAATACCGAATCTCACTTAACAAGAAGTGGAAAATCTTAAAATGGGGAGATTTTCTTATACTCCCTGTTTGGCTAGTATACTTACCATGTCAGACCATAGCATTCAACGGCAGTTAGTCAGCTCTGCCAGGCCGAAGATTTTTGTGGCTAATGCAGTAATAAGACAGTCAAGTGAAGCCCCCCTACTTCTGCCATGCGCAGAACGCCGAAGTGCGCTTGTTTACCTCATTCTCCTGAGGCCACACTAAGGTAACCCCGAGAACCTTGGCGCCAGAGGGGAAGGAGGGCGGGCATTTGAGTCTGACATGGTAAGTATACTAGCCAAACAGGGAGTATAAGAAAAACTCCCCATTTTGGCGTCATATACTTTACCATGTCAGACCATAGCAGAATTTAAAGTAATTGGAGGAGGGCAGTGCCCTAATGGTTCTTGGGGTTAGATGGCGGAACGGAAATAGCTGCATCAGCTGCCACGCTTAACAAGAAGTGGAAAATCTTAAATAAATGTTAGCAAACCGTCAAGAGAAATGTGGACAAACGAGTCACAAGACAAAACAAGACGCGTTTCAACCTCTTAGGTCTTCTTCAGGCAAGACACAAACAAATAGGACAATGAAAATGAACGAGTTTGTCACTTAGCTTTGATCTCTTCAGCGCAAGGTAGGCGTTGTGTACAGCCTCGTTTTCATTCATCGCCTACCTTGCGCTGAAGAGATCAAAGCTAAGTGACAAACTCGTTCATTTTCATTGTCCTGTTTGTTTGTGTCTTGCCTGAAGAAGACCTAAGAGGTCGAAACACGTCATGTTTTGTCTTGTGACTCATTTGTCTATGTTTCTCTTAGCGGTTTGCTAACATTTATTCAAGATTTGTTTAGATTTCCGCCTGCAGTCGTCTCACTTTGCAACAAGAAGTGGAAAATGTTCAAGAACTGCTGCATGTATGGAATTTCAGAAGGAAAAAGGTACAGGTATGGGGAGTTTGTGTTATACTCCCTGTTTGGCTAATATACTTACCATGTCAGACCATAGCATTCAACGGCAGTTAGCCAGCTCTGTCAGGCCGAATTTTTCCGTGGCCAATGCAGTCATAAGACAGTCACGTGCAGTCACGTGATGTCACCCCACTTCCGGCCCCGGAAGAAGCCAGTGTCAACTTCGTATACGTCATTCAGCGAGGCCTGTGTGTATGGTAACCCCGAGAACCTTGGCGCCAGAGGGAAGGTAGGGAGGGAATTAGAGTCTGACATGGTAAGTATATTAGCCAAACAGGGAGTATAACACAAACTCCCCATTTTGGCGTCATATACTATACCATGTCAGACCATAGCAGAATTTAAAGGAATCGGAGGAGGGCGAGCGCCCTAATGGTTCTTGGGGTTGACCGATATGGCTGCATTGGTCGCCACAAAGGAAATCCCCTTAGACCCATCAGCTCTGGTCATGCGGATATCCCTCAGGTAAAAATTAATGAAGGGATTTTCCGAACGCCAGTAGGCTGCCTCCAGCAGGTGGCGCACGGGAACAGAGTACTGGAACGCTGTGGAAGTGGCCAGTGCTCTGACCTCGTGGGCCCTGGGTGATAGGACAGGGAGATCCTTGTACGCCTGAGCGTAGGTAGATCTCACCGTCTTGGAGAGCCATCTGGAGATAGTTCCCGCCGAGATATCTCTAGTATTGTTGGGGTTGAGGGAGATACGGAGTCGTCTCTGGGAGGAGCGCCTGGGGCGTGTGCGTTCCCAGTAGTACCTGAGACACCTGGAGGGGCAAAGGTCCATGTCTCCATCTTTTTCTCCCTTTCCCAAGATGTCCGTCAGGGAACGGATGACGAGGAAGGGAGAGGGGTGCCCGGTTCCTGATTCTTGCCAAGAACTCCGGAAGGAACTTGAGAGAGACTGAGCCGTCCCTGTGGAAGGCGATATCTGTGGGGTCACCGCTGAGGGCGTGAATCTCACTTCGTCTTCTGGCCGAGGCCAGGGCGAGGAGAAAGGTGGTCTTAAAGGAGAGGAGGTCAAAAGGAATAGAAGCAATGGGTTCAAAAGGGGGTTTTCTGAGGGCATCGAGGACCGTAAAAAGGTCCCAGAGGGGAATGCGCCTAGGGGACTGAGCTTCCCGTAGAGCAACTCCTCTAGACACCTCTCTGAGGAGAAAGTCATTGTCAAAAGAAGGGCCCCCCAGTTGACGAATGGTGGTGCAGATAGCTGATCTGTAGCCCCGAATGGAGCCAGCCGACAGCTTAAGGGAAGAGGATAGGTGGGAGAGGAAATTTCCTATCTGGATGTTGGAGGGGCAGTCATGGGGAACAGAGTTATCTGAGCACCAGGTTATCCATCTCTCCCAATGGTAGTTGTAGAGGGATTCGGTGCTGGCTCTGCGAGATGCCGAGGCGAAGTCCCGTAATCCCTGAGAGGCCCCTGCCCCGGCTAGTGTGTCTAGGACGGACTGGGGTCTCTCCGAGTGGGGGGTAGATGCAGATGTTCGCAGTTGGGCTGGCATAGAAGCCACGCGTGTAGGCGAAGCATCTTGGGATTGGAGCGAGGAAGACCTGACCGGGGTTGTCTCAGCATGTCCCAGCGAGGGCTGAGCCGGAGGGGGGGAACGTGGGTGAGGGACTTGAGGTCCGGGAACCAAGACTGGGTCGGCCACCATGGCGTTACGAGGATCAGCCTGGGTCTTTCCAGCCTTGCCTTCCTGATCACCTTGTGTAGGATGGGGAAGGGGGGAAAGGCATACGTCAGTAGGCCCGTCCAGGGGAGGGATAGTGCGTCGACTGCATCCGCCTGGGGATCTGGAACGGGGGAGACGTACAGGGGCAGGTGATGGTTGAAGCTGGTGGCAAACAGGTCGATCATGGGCACAAACCAATGGTTGCGCGACACCAGCGAAGGAGGGCCTCTGTTCTGAGGGAGAGGCCTATGGAGCGGGACCCTCCCCCTTTGTTGACATAGCAAGCTACCGACGTATTGTC
Source organism: Conus canariensis (assembly GCA_033310375.1). Classification (NCBI taxonomy): domain Eukaryota; kingdom Metazoa; phylum Mollusca; class Gastropoda; order Neogastropoda; family Conidae; genus Conus; species Conus canariensis. The sequence continues at coordinate 27,345,412 of CM065719.1, forward strand.
CGTGAGGAGGAGAACAAGTCGGTGCGCGACCTTGTGCTGGAGTTGGAGAAGGGCTAGCCTGACCGCTTCCAGCTCCCAGTCCCCCGAGGCGTGACTGTCCTCCACGTGGGCCCCCCAGCCCAAGTTGGAGGCGTCTGTATAAAGTTCCAGTGGTTGGGTTGGGTTGGGAGGGAGATGGGGACCCCGGTGGAGAGAGTGGCTGGAGTGAGCCGCTCCTCCGTCGCCGAAATGAACCAGTGTCCGAGGGGAATGACCTGGTCCCAGCGGTCGGAGGTCTGTGACAAACGTCGGCGGAACTCCCTCTGAAGTTGGCGTTTGGGGACCCGCCCCAGGGGAATGAGGGGAGACAGGGACTCCATCATTCCTAGGAGGGAGGACAGGGTTCTGGCCGAGGTGTGGGGTGCCTGTGACAGGCAGGAGATGAGGTCCACTATGCGTGCAGGCCTCTCCGGGGTCTGCCAGACGAACCGTAGGAATCGTCTGTGGGCCGGGTGAATCAGGATCTGAAAATAGGCGTCCTTCAGGTCTATGGATGTGGCCCAGTCGCGATGATGGATGGAGTCTCGGATCTGGGTGGGGGTCTCCATCTTGAACTTGGTGGGCCTGAGGAACTTGTTGAGGGGCGAAAGATCTAGAATGGGCCTCCATCCTCCCGAGGCTTTTGGGATCACAAAGAGGTGAGAGTAGAAGCCGGGGTTTGGGTGGGAAACCTCCGAGATGGCCCCTCTTTTGAGGAGGTCTTGGACTTCCGTGCGAAGAGCTTCTGCTTTGGCGGGGGAGGGTTCGTTGGGGGAGGGAGGGGGAGATAGCATGAGGGGGGAACGCTCGTGGGCCCAAGGAAGGCGAAACCCTTCCTGTAGCACCGCCACTATCCAGGGGTGAGGCGCATGCGTCTCCACTGGTGGGCATGCCGGGAGAGGCTGCCCGCCAGGGGGGGCGAGGGTCTGGGCTGGTGGGTGGGGGATAGGGCGAGGGGGGGTGCTACCTGATCTAAGTCCCCCTCGGGCTGTCTCCCTAGTCAGCTCCGGGAGCGTGACTGTTGGCCTAACCGAAAATTTTGCTGATGGGGTTTTGGCTTAGGCCTTGGGAGAAGATTAGGTCGCTTGGCGGGCCGTGCGGTGCGGGAAGGCGATTGTCTGGGATAGGGTCTGTGCCTGGGGAAGGAACGAAGTGGCGGTCTAGCAGGGCGTGGTGGTGGCCTGGGCGCAAAGGACACAGCCTGCTTGCGTTCCTCAACTGCTTGTGCTATGACGTCAGCCGAGTAGTCGCCAAAGAGCGACTGGTCCTGGCCCGGGATGCATCGCAGGGCTGCCTTAAGCGTCGGGGAGAGAGAGGTCCGCGCCAGCATGGCATCTCTCGCGACCAACAAGCAGTTGAAGTGGCTTCTGGCTGCGCTGTCCGCCGCAGCCGAAAGTAATAATTGTAATTTTCCTCGGATCCTGCATTCATTATTGAGCATGGGAATGAGGGAAAGAAAACTTGTAATTCAATGCACTGGCTTCACACATACATACCAACAGTAGTGGCACACATCAAGTATCAAAGACCTGACCCCCTTGGTGGACTAATGCACAGGTCAGGCACCTGCTAAGTCTTGTCAATGAGGCCCTCTCCCTCTATCTTTTCTTTCATATTTACACACAAATTTATCCACCTATAGCCCCTCCAGCTCTGTGACCAAATGGCATAACTGAAGTGGTATAGCATAGTGTCTAAACAATGATGCTTCCCTGGTAAAACTGAAACTCATAAATACCTGAAATTCAAACTGCCTTGGTGCTCCACAGGTGCAGGCTGGGATATCTGCCTCCTTCGCTTGATGGTTGACGGATACCCACAGTGGTTCTCCCCCTTTGCAGTACCGCAAAACCTGACACCAAAGAGCAAACCTTCACATGTGTGGCAGCAAAAAAAACTGTGCAGAATACTTGAATATTTTTACTTGCATAAGTTTAAATATTAATGTATAATTATTCATGGTTCATTACATGTACTAAATTTTATCATAAATGTGTCATGTACAGAACATAATGATATTTCAAGACCTATGAATATCGTGCAAATCTAACATTCGAATGTGAGTGAAAGTTCATCATTTATCTAAATAAGGAATCTACAGTGCAATGAAATTTAAATAAAGTTTCGATTTTGTTTTAACTTCCAAAAGAACATTATAACAAAGTCAAGTGTATGAGATATGGTCATGTCAAAAAAAGGTTTCAAAATTTCAAGGGCATTTCTGTGAAAATCTGTTTAATCCGTAGAGTGCCTTTAAGCCGTCAGCTGACGCCGCATTAAAAATGCTTTTCCAGTGCCTATGGGCTGTCCACTGACGTCATGCATTTTTCTTTAATTTTCATTCGTTACTATTTCTATCAACGGACTGAAATAGAGTGTGCGTAGTAAGCCTTATATGTCTGTAGTATTAAAATGATATGTAAATGACCACACGTGAGGGGAAAGCCCATTTATTCTCATCACTGACTGGATGACCAGCCAGCACTTCGTCTCGCTTGCAAAGATGGCGGCGCAACCTTCGACAAGCGCAGCGACCAAATCAACATATTTACACAGCTGAGCAGGCTCTGCTAATGATTTTTGACAAAGACAATAATCTTTTATTCAATGACTCACTCGAGCATGAAGGTGAGATGATGATAGTGATGGAATTGCCGACCATATTCATCAGTTATTGAGTCTGGCTGTGTGACCTCAGTGTGTGTTCAGCTGACGGCTTGCCAGCGTCGAACGAGCCAGCCTAGTGTGTACTCTGCATTGTGTGCCAGTGGCCAGTGACGTGATAGTCAGCACGAGAGGGGAGCGCAGCCTGCTCGCGGCGTGACACGGGGCAGAGGGAAAGGTAGGGGGAGAGGAGGAGTGAAAGAGAGGGTTGAAGTCCAGCAAGGGGGCGTGGTGGGGAGAGGGGGGCGTGGTCGTGGACTGACCTGTCTGCTTAGAGTGTGAGTGTCTTGATAGACTTCTAAACTGTTTTACTTTCATTTACAGGTGTAGTGTGACAATACAAACTTTATTTTCAACTTTTTTGCTTTGTGTTCTTGTTTGGAAGTGAAGATGTAGTGGTAAATATATATGTTTTTGATCGTGCAAAAAAATCTATCCAAATCTAAATGCCTAAATACTTTTTTATTATCAAAATTAAAACAAAAGAAGCCCAGATTCAAAATCTTCATTCAATTTCCTTCAAAAATGATATATATTTCATTTTTATATCTTTTGTAGTTTCTGAGCTAGAATTTTTTGTTAATTATTACCCCCAAATCATTAGATTTCCCTGGCACTGGGAAAGCCTTTGTTTGTAATATTTTCAGGCTGTGAACGGGTTAATATTAGTCTTTTGAGACTTGTATTACAGATTTTTGAAAAGTTTAGACTTCAAATTATAATAAATGAAAAAGTACACTTCACAACCACATCATAGGAAGAAGATACATGTAAATGAATACATTTTGGAATGTTAGGATGCTGTAACAATGACTGACTTAGTTATGCATGTTTTTCCACTGAGGTTTCAGTAAGCTTTACACTAACAGCACAACACATTTCAGGCTACTGTAAAGATACGGACAGGAAGAATACACACATTTTACATGTGAAATGAAATAAAAAGTTACCAAAACCTAACACCAGTACTTCTTTTCTTTTTTAAAAAGGGTTTGGCAAGACATATTTCAGACAAAATACTTTGAATAAGCAGCATATAACACTTCACCTAAAAAATACTATATCAGGTGAAATAACTGAATACCAATGTCCCAAACAGTTATCCCTATAGATCTAGTTGCAAAGCGAGAGGACTGCAGGCGGAAATCTAAACAAATCTTAAATAAATGTTAGCGAACCGCCCAGAGAACGTGGACAAACGAGTCACAAGATGAAACACAACGCGTTTCGACCTCTTAGGTCTTCATCAGGTGAGACATTAACGAATAAAACAATGAAAATTCACTTAGCTTTGATCACTTCAGATCACTTCGCAGGGTTCAGCGCAAGGAAGAAGGCGTTGAATGAGAACGAGGCTGTTGGAAGGGAAATAGTGAGCGAGTCAAAGTCGTAATGAAGATAATAATATTACTGATAGGAATACTAATAATGGTCAAAATACTGAGGAAAAAAAAAAAAAAAAAGGGACAAGATTACTTCCAATCTTAGTGTCAATAAGTATGGGTATGGGAGAAAGGAGAGTGGGTTAGAGGATTCTTAAACAGCAGGGTTGCCGTGGCAACAGTCCCAGAGGCGAAGGCGATGGTGATGTCAATGCCAGTGGTAGTATCAATACTAGCAATAGTATTACTGAATGATACTGCTAACAACGATAGTGAAGGTTAAGGTAATAAAAGCATGATACAGAAATATATTTAGAAAATACATTTTTATAATAATCAAATAAATAAATAAATGAAACATTAAAAATAATAATGAATTAAAAAATCAGTAAATAATAATAATAATTAAAAATAATAATAATAATAATGATAATAAATGCATAAATAAGAAAGCTATAAGTTGTGTGTGAGGTGAATAGTGGGAGATAAGGTAGTATGTGTGTGTGTTGTGGGAGGATATTATGGGCTGAGATTGAAGTGGTGGGTTGGTACATGTTACTTTAAGGTGTTGATGCTATGAGGGTGGAGGGAAGAAGGGGATGGGTTTACGTACTAACTGGGGGAGGGGGAGGGGCAACATATTCACACCTATACACAATCTCTCTCTCTCTCTCTCCCCCCCCCCCCGCCCCCCCCCCCCTCACGACCAACGATAAAGGAGCCAGCATTCTATTTATTATGTGTGTGTGTATGTGTGAGTGTGAGTGTGTGTGTGTGTGTGTGTGTGTGTGTGTGTGTGTGTGTGTGTGTTCCATTTGTAATATCAGCCTTATTCATTGGTTACCCCCACCTCCACCCCCAGCAACCGCCATATCCACCAACACCCCTACACACATCATTACTAGGGCAGGGGAGGGGGGAGTAAGTCGATTGATGTAGCAAATGGAGAGACTCAGAGAGTGTAGGAAAAGGGAAGATGATGATAGCTGCAACCTATGTTTGAGGTAAACAGAGGGAGGTAGGGTGGTATGGGTGTGTGTAGGTGGGGGATATTTCAGGCTGGAGCTGCAGAGATGGAATGGTACATACTACTTTTGGACGTTGATGCCATGAGGGTGGACGGTGCCCAGTTTGGCAATGAGATGAGATTCCTGCATAAGGCGTTCCAAGCTGTCACTCTTAGATTGCCAAAGTGCCACACACACACACACACACACACACACACACACACACACACACACACACACACTCACACTCACACTCACACATACACACACACATAATAAATAGAATGCTGGCTCCTTTATCGTTGGTCGTGAGGGGGGGGGGGGGGGGGGAGAGAGAGAGAGAGAGAGAGAGAGAGAGAGATTGTGTATAGGTGTGAATATGTTGCCCCTCCCCCTCCCCCAGTTAGTACGTAAACCCATCCCCTTCTTCCCTCCACCCTCATAGCATCAACACCTTAAAGTAACATGTACCAACCCACCACTTCAATCTCAGCCCATAATATCCTCCCACAACACACACACATACTACCTTATCTCCCACTATTCACCTCACACACAACTTATAGCTATCTTATTTATGCATTTATTATCATTATTATTATTATTATTTTTAATTATTATTATTATTATTTACTGATTTTTTAATTTATTATTATTTTTAATGTTTCATTTATTTATTTATTTGATTATTATAAAAATGTATTTTCTAAATATATTTCTGTATCATGCTTTTATTACCTTAACCTTCACTATCGTTGTTAGCAGTATCATTCAGTAATACTATTGCTAGTATTGATACTACCACTGGCATTGACATCACCATCGCCTTCGCCTCTGGGACTGTTGCCACAGCAACCCTGCTGTTTAAGAATCCTCTAACCCACTCTCCTTTCTCCCATACCCATACTTATTGACACTAAGATTGGTAGTAATCTTGTCCCTTTTTTTTTTTTTTTTTTTTTTTTTTCTCAGTATTTTGACCATTATTAGTATTCCTATCAGTAATATTATTATCTTCATTACGACTTTGACTCGCTCACTATTTCCCTTCCAACAGCCTCGTTCTCATTCAACGCCTTCTTCCTTGCGCTGAACCCTGCGAAGTGATCTGAAGCGATCAAAGCTAAGTGAATTTTCATTGTTTTATTCGTTAATGTCTCACCTGATGAAGACCTAAGAGGTCGAAATGCGTTGTGTTTCGTCTTGTGACTCGTTTGTCCACGTTCTCTGGGCGGTTCGCTAACATTTATTTAAGATTAGTTATCCCTATGTTAAACATTTTAAATGGATATATTACCAAAATACAAAAGAAGAGCCAAACACTTTTGACAGAAACTCATATTTTAAAATTCAGAACTCCCATTAAGTTTAACACATATGTGTACATTCCTCACACCTATGATAATCGGCAACACAATTTGTTCATTACCAGGGGCTCAACAGGGATGTGCTATACAGAATACTTAATCATGCACAGATTCTGTAATCAACTCAAGAAAAATAATTTCCTATTGAAATTAAATTGCCAGCAGTATATAATTATACAACAATCACCCGGCAAATGTGATGTACCTGAGCATGGAGATCTGCCTTCTAATGTTCTATATTGTGCTGATCATCTTTTTGTCTAATTGATCCAGCACGTCATTCCTTGCATGGCTTGGATTTGGAAAGTGAGACCGAAATAAAAAGAAATTAGACTTACTCTTCTGTACTTAGTTTCAGTTAGTATACCATCTCAGGGTGAGACCATCCATAATTTAAATGAGTCCTCTATCAGTTCTGTCAGATGGTCCTAGAGAACCCATCTGTCAATTCAAATGAGAAGTATTTATGAAAAACCATTCTTCCCGGCAAAATCAGAGCAATGTGAAACACTATCAATGCATCAAGTAAACTGTATTTTATTAAGATTTGAGCAGAATAGACTTTATGAATAAGACATGTGCAGCAGAACATTTACTATGTTTTTCCTAATGCACTAAAAATATTACTGACATTATTTCGACAGAAAAAGTCTGTAGAGTGAGTTACATGATATTAGTAAACCTGTTCACATTTTCACTTTTTTTGTCTTGCACACTGTTCACTGAAAATTCTACTGATCATCAGACCTTCAATGAAAACACTTAAAACAATTTTTTCATGAGTGATAAAACACACTACTGCAGTACAAAATATTCAGCACTATATATATATTGCATAAAACAAACAATGAAAGATCCTTGATACTGACTGATGTTATTTCAATTTGAACAGTATGGCCCCTGAACGGTTTTAACACGATTCTCTGTTCAATTGAGAAACAGTTCATCACTTTGTTCAACATTTGTCATCAATATTCAAATTAGCAGAGCTGTTTAGTACAGTTATTGTAACCTTGTGCTTTTTAGCGAAACTTTGGGAAGAGGCGGTAGCTTAATAAACAAACTTTTTTCTTCAACTTGATTTGCATAAACAATCTTTTTTTTCAAATTGATTTGCATAAAACAGACACTATCTTAAAAATTTAATTTGTATCCGAGTAACGCATCTCTGGAGTGCAACTGTTTTTTTGTAACAAACTGGTAACTGTCTTAAATTCCACCTGCTAAAAATAAATGTAATTGCCGATATTTTTTTTTCCACCTGCACAGCAGTCAGATGATAAAATTTTTCAGTAATCACCAGAACACATCCTTTCTTTGTTTCTTTTTAAAGTCAAAACATTTATAACACAGAAGGTTAATATTCTGAATGCACGATGTGTTTCAATTGGCTGTCAGTGCAATTTGATTTCATTTCTGAGCCACTACCTACCATATCTTTGGATTACCCATAAGACATAATTACTAGTTAGATAGATACTTGCTGTGTACAGTTCTTTCAATCAAAATGTTAACTTGTCTTTTAAAGTACTTTTTTCACACTTTTTCGAGACCACCATTTAGCTTTCATAGGAGCGTAAAACTAGAATAATACAGAGAAACACTGAATATACAATGCAATAAGCACAAAACTGAAATACTAATAGTCATCAGCTAAACCATAGTGATGCAACTGTAAGTAATCATTTCTGGCAACTCTTACTCAGTTACTGAAAATTAAATGGCACCATATACTTGGCAAGAGCTCATTAAAGAACTTTCTTTTCACACTTCATATTTCAACAAGTTTAAATTTCCAGATCTTGCAAGGACTTTTAATCTCTGACACAGAGGTTTCAAATCCAAACAGATTTTAAAAGACCTAGCCTTCTGACTAACCCCAACCAACCTGGTCTGGATTTGAAGCCACTCTCTTCTTGAACCTTTTAAACTGCTTGTCGTCTTCTGTCTCCTGTGTGGCCATGCCTTCAAGGTCATGTTCACTGAAATTCTGTGCATCCGGTGCCACCCCTGACTGAGCTGATGCCATGTCACTGACACGCTGCTGGTACTCCTGCATGACCTGCTCTTCATTTTTCACAGCTTTGTCAGGGCTATATTCTTCCTCCTCTATTTCCAGTTCAAACTCTGGGAAGGTAACTCCACTGATGACTGCTTCTTCTGCTGACAAACAAACAAAATAACTAATTTTAACAGAACAATATAACTATTACTGGTGCAATGTAATAAAACACACACCGCTCAGTATAATTTCTCATAGCAAGCATTTCTTCTCAGACACAGGCCACCTTTGCTTCATAATCAGTCACTCTAAGGCTGAGCTGGGGAACTTACCTGAGTGAGATCAATCATCTAAACCCTTTCCCCCACTCTTTTTAAAACCTTACTCTATTCCATTCTCTCTACTCTCCCTTTACACTTCCACCCTGTCCATTACAATTTACAACTTTAGCACAGCGAGCAGGATCACTGTTTCCATTCTGTCCCTAACCTTTCCCAGTCTTCCACCCTGATCACTGTTAAGTTTCTCATTCTCTTCCTCTATCCTTATCGCTCCTTTCAGTTTCATACAGTTTCAACTTGAGTGTTTCAGTGTTAGTACAGTTTCTGAAATCTTTCAAACAAGGACTTAGAATAATATCACATGTAAAGTAAAATACATATTTACTGATTCATTCATGTACTACTAGTATTATCAGTTTCACCACAGTGTTATTTTAAAACATTTTGCTTTGGTTGCCACTTGAATTAAAATAATTTCAGCCCAAGAACTCCCATTTCCTTCCTATGCATATATCTTATATCATTTGTAATAATGCTACACTATAATATTCCTTAAGTTTACCTGATATGACAGAAAGAAACTATGAGTCATTAACAAAAATCAGTAGGCCACCATTGCAAGATAACTGAAAACCGGATTTAGTGTCTGCACCCTTGTGACTGAAAATACCTGCTTCTTGAGGAACTGGCTTCCCACAAGCTTTCTTGTGTCCTGCTTTCCAGTGGCGTGTTTGGTGATCCTTGCCACAATAACTGACCGAATGGCACTGACCACAACGCTTGGTGCCAAGACATCCGCACACCACACATAGCGTCTGATATTTGCTGGCAGTGGATTGCAAACCGTCCTGTTCAGATGGATCATCTGGGGGTGGGTCTACACTGAAAAACTGATTCATCCTTGGTAACTGTGACCGCAGCACCACAAAATTATTTCCGTCGTTGGCTGCGCAGCAACCAGATTTTCTGCATGAAAACAAAAACAGAGTCCGATGGAATGCATCTTCTTCTGGTTTGTCACGTGGAGAATATACTTGCATAAGAAATGAAAGCTGACTGCCGCATTTTGAACATGAAAGACGTTCTGTTGGAGGAAGAGGATTTAGAGAAAGCCACGCTGGTTTTCCTCCCACTTTACTGGGGAAATATCGGCTTTCTAGAAACCTAGAATCACATTCATCATTCACAAAACCAAGGTCCACTTTCTTGGCAGCCATGCTTGTATGATTAAGAGTGCTCTCCCGCTCGCCGATAAACAGTCGGCCTATCTATCTTTTTACCGGTCTGAAGTCAATTGCAAGCAACCAAAACAACTCGAATTGGACTGACAGCAATGCAATGTAATCGTTATGCGATATCTTAATATAGTCTAAATGCAAGGCTACACTACAAGGAAACAGCACTAATGATAAGATAATAGTGCGCCATGAAAGGGTGATATCCTCCTACAATTGTCATAACTGTCATCTAGGAATTCAATGGCATGGAATCAAGACAAAAGTGAGACCAGGATTTCCACCCGCAGGAAATGCAATGAAATTAGCCAAATATTTCTGCTCCTCTACGTACCATAAGCAAATGACAGAAGCACCTAACGGTTCTTTTCTTACCTTCTACTTTTCCTTTAACACCGTGCGCTGGGGAGTCATTGGGGCACCACACTGAAGAACAGTTCATCAGGTTCCTCCAGGTCTGTCAATTGTGTGCTAAAGCAGATCAGAGGCTCTCCTCTGCCACTGATAACCATATAAACCCAGTACGACCAGCCGCGTGTGGGAAATAAACCCAACAAGAAAATATAACCTGGAGAGGGATGGATGGGCTCGCCAGGTTCGATTTTAGCCCAAGAAACAGCACACCTAACGTCACCCGCAGAAAGAAATCTGGCTTGCCACCTTCGCCGATCACAGTGAAGAATACAAGTCAAACATCCTGTGATCGGCAGGCTGTCATCAAACACCCAGCGCCAGACAGTGGACCAAAGCACTTTTGCTCTTTAGTCCCCGCACGATCTCAGACTGGACTCTGAACAGTCAGACTGAAGAGGAGATCGTCATGATCAAGTCTAGGCCTATCTGCCTCCGCTATCTTTTTCATCAGCAGTTAGGGATCCCGAATAAGCCTCTTACCTTTTCCTTTCTCTAACCCCCCCCCCCCCCCTTCTCTCTCCCCCCCCCCCCTCCTCGTTTACTCCACCAACCCCTCCCCGACTACACAGGTTGTGTTTGTTTGTTTGTTTGCTTGTTTTGTGTGTTGTTTTGTTTTGTTTTGCTTTCCTCCTGCGCTCCCTTGTTTCCGTTACCAAAAAAAATCGATTCAGATCAGATCCAGATCCACCCTTTGAGGCTGAGTCAGATGCTTTACAAGTAGCTGAAGAAAACTTACTGTCTACTGACCAGACTGAAT
>CM065719.1:27361538-27464038 GCA_033310375.1 Conus canariensis
CTGCAACCTCACGTGACAGAAGACTGCACTCCTGTCAGCTAAGCCGCCTCCAGTGTGTACGAGACTATAGATTAAACTCGTTCCTGCCACGTACCATCCAGGAGTGGAACAACAACTTGACAGAGGCTGCTGTGACATCAGAGACTTTTGACCTATTCAGGTCAAGAGCTAGCAGCCTCTTGCAGTAAAAGTTTTTTTTGTTTGTTTGTTTGTTTTTTCGTCAACCTCCCAAAAGTGTCAGAATAATCAACCTGATGATTGTGGAACTCGACGGATGAAACCATCGACTTTTAAACTGTGAAGATTGAAAGAAGTATCAGTGGCCTACACTCGTTCCAGACAAGCAGGCACTGATTATCCACGGTGTAAAATCTAAGCTCCTTATCGTTACTTTCAGCAGGAGTGCCAAGGAATCGCACAGTTCAGAGACAGCCAGTTGGAGAGCTTGCCAGCTAACCTGTGAGAGAAAATACGAGAGGGAGAAAGAGGGGCTATGATGGGAGTATGGAAAAGGAGGAGGTGGATAGTGGTCACTAGAAATTTCACAGGATGGAGAGGGGGGGGGGGAGGAGGGGGCTGGGATAAGGAGGAGAGTGGGGGTGAAGAAATGCTCCCGCCCCCATCATCTCGATCAGGATGGGTAAACATCCTCCCTGGCCTCTAGTTCACACACACACACGCGCGCGCGCGCACACACGCACGCACGCACGCACGCACGCGTGCTCGAACAGAGAGAGAGAGAGAGAGAGATAGAGATAGAGAGAGAGAGAGAGAGAGAGAGAGAGAGAGAAGCACTTTCCTGGGATTCATTTTCCATGCCATTGCCACGCTATCGATGTTCCCTTCTTCAGTCAGTTTTCCCCTTCCACATGAGTTTACATAGGGCACCAGTTCATAGTTCGAACCTATAACATCTTTATCGTCATTTTCATCAAAAACAACAGCAAGATCTGACTTAATTTGCTGACGGCGATGCATATAAAATATGTACAAAGTGTACTAAAACGCCATGTTCGCACCTTTTGGTACGAAGGATTCGCGCTCTTTGACATATCGTTCGCGTTTTTCGACATTAAAACTCGAGTTGTGCTTTGGGGTTCGTGCAAAAGCTATCCGCTCTTTGGGATGTTCACAGCCAGGAGAGAGACACAAGAGAGAGAGAGAGAGAGAGAGAGAGAGAGAGAGAGATGCAGGCTTTCCAGACGAGATAATCAGGCTTACTAGAAGCGCTATGACCCTGGCCAATATTCGCTTGAAAGCGTGAAAGCGTGAGCTCGCGCCGGCTCACAGTGTTCCGGGAGGGGGACAGAAAAAAAGCTTAAAGCATAGGCTACCATTGTGAGAAACAACCGGGAAGAACCGCATGTAACCTGACCTATACAACATGTCCACTCATACGGCCTTGTCATCAGGGCAAGGTCATGTCCTACACGAGAACGAAAACACGATCCTGCACGTGCAGAACCAGGAATCACCGGGTGATGTAACTCGATAACTTCTGAAGTCTTTACTTCCTTATGTTATCAGAAGGGGCGTGTTTCTCGTACTTCCTCTTCTCGGCTTTGTTCTCGCTTTCATTGGCTAGACGAACCACTTGGTACGGTCCGGACATCGTCAAGTGTCAAGCACAGATGTCATCGGTGAAGTCTCGAAACCAAAACCTAGATCGGCTCTTGTTGCTGTGTCGAAAATCCTGAATGGTCACAATGGACAAAACTGAGAGCGCGCGCGCGCGCGCGAGTGTATGTATAGGCAAATAGATAGATAGACAGACAGACAGATGGATAGATGGCTATATGGATACAGACGTAGATAGACATATATAGATATAAAACTTCAACCCATAATGTGTAACATTTGTTACAGATTTATATAGAAAGGTACATTAAAAAAGAAGTTGTTTTCTTTCTTTCTTTCTTTCGTTCTTTGTCTCCCTTTTTAACTTTTTTTTCCCCCCAAGGGAAATCAGATATTTCACTGGTTCATTCCTTGAATCAAGGTAAATCATCTCTCATCTCCCTTTTTAATTTTTCTCCTTTTTTTTTTCAAGGGAAATCAGACATTTCACTGGTCCATTCCTTGAATCAAGGTAAATCAATCTGAGATGTATTAGTATAACTGTAATTTAATGTGAGAGCGCCCTCGTATGTCTGTGTATGTGTGTGTGTGTGTGTGTGTGTGTATGTGTGTGTGTGTGTGTGTGTGTGTGTGTGCGTGTGCGTGTGTGCGCGCGCGCGCGCGCGTGCGTATGTGTGTGTGTGTGTGTGTGTGTGTGTGTGTGTGTGTGAGTGTGTGTGTGTGTGGGTGTGGGTGTGAATGTTGATGCTGGTGTTGGGCTGTTGTTGTAAACTTCTGTTTGACTTCGTGTCTTAGGCTTTTCATGTGATGCTGAGTGTCCGGCACCGCTGGTTTGAAGAGTCCTGAAGGTGTGGGCTGCTGCTGCTGCTGCTGCAAGCTGGAAAAAAAGAAGCTACTATGAGTGCACTGGTGCACTTGGAGAAAAAGGCAACAGAAAAGTAATTAGGTTAAACAGGCTTATAACGTTCAAGGACGAGCTAACAGAGTTAAGCATAAAAAGAATTATCTTGGAGAATCTTCCGATCAAGCACAAGAGGGATAGCTGTGCACAGATTATCTAAAATTTTCTTGATTTTGAAGAAAACATTAAAAAAAAAAAAATTAAGTTTGAAGAAAATAAAAAAAACCGACAATGTGAATGAAATTGATATTTAAATAGAAATCCGGTTCGTTAATGAACGAACGAAAATCACCATGTCCAGGCAGTTCACAGAAGCTAGGCTTTTACCCCCAGTTAGAAATAATACAGTGGGCCCCTATGACAAATCACGAACAAAATGGCCGGGCAGTTAACGAAAGTTAGACTTTGACCCTCGTTATTAATGCATTGGACCCCCAGTGACAAAACAGGAACAAAATGGCCGGGCAGTTTGGCAAAAGTAAGAACTTTAACCCCAGTTGAAAATGAGACATTGAACCCCCTGTGATGAAAACACAAACAAAATAGCCGGACAGTGAAGAAAAGTTGGGCTATTTACCCCAGTTGAAAATAGAGGGACCCCAATGACGAATTGGGGTGGAAGGCATGTTGGTCTAAGGGGGTAGGCTGAAGGATGGGGCCTCATTTAAAAATGAAGAAGTAGCTTTAGAATCTAGTTCTCTCTCTCTCTCTCTCTCTCTCTCTGATCGGGGGTGGGGGTTGGGGTGTGGGGTGGGGGTGTGAGGGTGATGGGGAGGAAGGACAGGGGCAGGCGGAGAGGGGTTTTCCATAAACGCCGCTGCCCCGCCCTCCCGCCCTCCCCCCCAGTTCCTAGAATATCTTTGCTTCTGAACTGATCGTCCTTGCCTTTTTGACCGACAGAAGTTGTGATACTGTTCAAAATTATGACACCCTAAGTCCCTTTCCAACTGACATCTGTATGTTGTAGTTCATTAACCATCATTTCAATGTGTTTGTAAATGGGATCATTATTACAATTGTACAAGTTTTTGCAAAGTTCACTGTTAGTAGAAAGAAACTCGTGGAGAGCGTGGCAGCAGAGAGTCCTCAGAAGAGAAGCCCCCTTCAAGCAAGTGTTTCGGCCCCTATCTCCTGACACTCTAGGGGGTTGGGCCACACCCGGTTCATGACTCCGGATGTCCCTCTGCTGCCCCTTTTTTTTTCTTTCCCCCCCCCCCCCCCCATCTTGGGACGAGCCATGGCTGGGATTCGAACCCATGACCCTCTGGACATGCTCATTTTCCACTTAATGACTCGCGCTTTAACCACTGAGCCACAGGGACACCTGATATTTGTAGGGAAATTAAGCCTTATGAAGTTCACTTTTGTTCCTCCTTGACCAGATCCAGCTTGAACACCTCTCTGCCGCTTCTGCCATTGCTTTCAGAGCTCTGGTTTTTTCCTTCCCTGCAACTGAGAGCTGTTTCATGAGGCTGTATGCAGACGTTCCTACAAACCCCCTAGCTCCAATTTCTGCAGTGAGGACTTTGACCTGATAGCCTTCTCTCCTCAGGCTGTTTGCCAGATCAGCATACTTTTCAGTCTTGTAGATTTGAGCTGCCTCCATTCTGTTCTCATATGGCACCGTGAGCTCGATCATGATCAGCTGCTTGGTTGACTTAGAGTGGACTACTATGTCTGGTCTCATGCCACTCTTGCTGATGATCTCTGGGTGACTCTTCCATTCTGGGAGGTCTGCAGTGCACTCCCAGTCATCTGCCCCGTCCAGCAGACTCTGCCTGCATGTTTCGAGTGGTACTGTTGTTCTTGGCCATGATTTGCTGCCTCCTGCCGTGAAGAATGTTGCGGGTGCTTTTGGAGTCCTGATTTCCCTTTTGTGGTGTTGGTACTAGCCCAGACTACTTGTACAATCTCTTTGAGCACTTGGTTGTGTCTCCATGTGTACCTTCCTTGAGCCAGGGCTACTTTACATGAGCTTAGGACATGCTCCACTGTTTGTTTTTCATGGCAGAGGGGGCATGCAGGATCGTCTGTTTTCCCCCACTTCACCAGGTTTGCATTTGAGGGCAGAAGGTCATATGCAGATCTGAGAATGAAGCTGATCCTGAGAGGGGCCATGCGCCAAATGTCATTCCAAGTGAGACTTCTTTGGAGTGCATTCTCCCACGTTGTCCATTGCCCTTGCTGGCTCTGCTGGACTGCTTTTTGGAGTCTTTTTTGGTCTTCTTCTTTTCTCATCTCCTGAATCATCATGTCTCTTTTGGCTTTTCCTTTGGCCTTTGACCACCATTCAGTTTTGGTCACCCCCAGTCCTTGTCTGTTGGTCTGTGTGTGTCCTGTTATTTCTCTGATCTTGAGACTTTCTTTTGCAGAATCCATCGCCTCTTGAACTTTCCATTTTCTGCCTGTCTTCAGCTGGGGCTTGATTGCTTCTACCACCTTGTCTCCTGAGTCCTCCAGCATGCTTTGAAGTCTGATCTTCCCTGCTTTGTATTCCTCCAGGATGGATTTCAGTGGTAGTTTCAGCTTTGCTTGACGACAGTACAGCGCTATGTCAGTCAGACAGGGTGGGACACCAAGCCATTTCCTTGTGAACTTGTTGATTTTGGCTTCCATTGCCTCCACTATGCTGGTGCAGATGTCGTATATCATCAGAGGCCACAGGAGCTTTGGTATCAGCATGAACTGCAGACACCAGACCTTGTATTTGCCAGGGAGCCCACACTGGTCAATGGTCTCCAAGCCTTCCTCCGACATCTGCTTGGTTTCTTTTGCTCTTTGTGTGTCTTTCAGCGTATCATCATACCATCTTCCAAGGCTCTTGACTGGTTCTTCTGTGACTGTTGGAATGGCCTGGTTGGCAACACTGAAGACCACAGATCCGGCCACTTTTCCTTTCCTCAGTGAGAGACTCCGTGATTTCTTTGGCTTGAACTTCATTCTGGATGAGGCAACTATGTCGTCCAGCCTCTCCAGCACATGACGTGTCTCGTCTTCTCTGGATGAAATCACTGTAGTGTCATCCATGAAGGCCTTGAGAGGAGGCATCTTGTATCCATCGCCAAGATCTGTTTGTCTCGCGTTGTTTGTTGCTGCTTTCAAGATGAGTTCCATTGCCAGCACGAACAGTATTGGGGAAATTGCACAGCCCATTGCAATACCCACTTCCAGGTTGATCCAGTCTGTTGTGTACTCCTTGGTAGAGAACCGCATTGAGAAGCCATTGAAGTACTTCTTGAGCATGTCGCAGATGTTCTTTGGCACATGGTACATCTCAAGAGCCAACTGTATCATCTCATGGGGCACAGATCCATATGCGTTTGCCAGATCAAGCCACACTACGTCCAGGTCTCTCTTTTCTGTTTTTGCTTTTTGGATTGCGTCCCAGATCATTGTGGCGTGTTCTACACAGCCAGCCACGCCTGGGATGCCACCTTTCTGGACTGACACATCCAAGTACTTGTTTTCCATCAGGTACTTGGTCAGCCTTGCTGCCATGACAGAGAAGAAGATTTTCCCTTCGACGTTCAGTAGTGATATTGGCCTGAACTGGCTGATATCACTTGAGTTTTGCTCTTTGGGGATGTACACACCATCTGCCGTCATCCACTGGCCGCTGATCTTCTGGTTTCTCCAAGCCGATCGCAGCAGCCTGTGGAGCCACTCCAGCACCTTGGGACATTTCTTGTAAAGCTGGTAAGGTATTCCGTTTGGCCCTGGTGATGATTTGGCTCTGGCTTTGTCGACCACCTTCTTGATTTCCGCCAACGTTGGAGGCTTGCCATTGAACTGTTCCTCAGGGTTGGTTGGCCACACCAGACCTTGAATGTCGAGTGGTGCTTTGCTCTGTGGGTCAGAGTATGTTTTCCTCAGATGCTGCTCAAGAACTCCTTTGTCCACACTTAGGGTCCCAGATTTTGGCTGCTCAAACAGTGTTCTGGCAAACTGGAAGGGGTCTCTGAAGAAGCGCTCTTGTGTCTTCTTCTTTTTGCTCTTCCTCTTCCTCGCAGATTCCGCTTTGCTGAGGGCGCTGTGTTTTTCTTTCAAGTCTTTCCACAGTTTTTCCAAGCCTTGTTTTTCAGCTGGCAGTGCGGTCTTCATTTGCATCTTGAGGTTTTTCTTTTGGACCCTGATCTTGTCCATCTTTTCTTGGCGTCTGGATTTCTTTGGAGGTGTTTTTTCTTTGGGTAGTTTTGCTCCATAGGCGTCTCTACATGTGGCATACACAATGTCCCCATATGTGGCTAGCTTGTGTTCCAGGGTGCTTTTCCCTATCAGTGCATCGAGTCTTTGGACGATTTTTGCATCCAGTTTCTCCCAATCTTCAGTTTCGTTTGCTCGTGGCAGGTTGAGTTTCAGGCGCCTGGCATCGAGGGCCTGTGCAAATTCCTCATCCGAACCAACAGCGTGGATGTCCTTGGCACTGTGGTTTAAATCCTGGCCTTGGTCTTCCGACGTCTTATCTGCTGATGCAGTGCGCTGCTGCTCATTCAGATGAGTCTTCACACATCCCATCTGTTACATTTCAGTGCTAGGCTGGCCACTTACTTGTCCAATTAACGAACAATGGGTTTGTGACTTGTTTCTGCTTTTCATCATTATGAATTTATTTGTCGAAAATTCACTTGTCTGTTTCATACAATGTAGTAAATTGCCATTACTTTCAACCTCGTTTTGTGTGTTCATTTGCATTTGCGTTGTTGTCAGTAACGGCGCAGCTTGGTTCATCTCTTACTGTAAAAGCATTTTCAACCAAAGGGAAGTAACTGTGTTTGCAAATGTATGCTATTTCTGGAATTTATGTTTTTCCCCCACTCCCTCGTCTCATCTGAAACGTGCGCTACGATCTCTGTCGAAGTGCAGTCATGCACGGGGATAGCTTTTACCGTGAACCAAACGAGCTAGCAGTTTATTTATTGGATTAGCGGATATGGTAAGTCATGTGCTTTTCTCATTATGCTCGGAGGTTATAGATCATTGCCTGAATTACTGGCATTCAGTGGCAGCACAATATCTCGTATCAGAATCAACCATCATTCATTCATTGTACAGCAGACTTGCTTGATCTGATGCATAGTCACACAGTAACAGTGACAAACACACATACATGCTCACTCAGCCTGACTCAGTCGCAGTCTCTGCCACACACACACACACACACACAGAGTACTGAAGTGTTCTAATTTCTAAAGATAATTAAAGATGGTGTAGGTTTGTTATCTGAAGAGTTTAAAGACAGTTGAGATGTATAATCAGTATGTGAACAGCCTTGATCGCGTGCATCAGTTGTAGTGAGCTACGCATCTGTCATGTCTTGCAAATTTGAATGGGTCACCTCAAAACGTTTTCAATGACGTTTATTACACTTCAGTCTTTCTTCTTCTTGGGTGGTGACCAGCTTCTTTGCAAAGGAATAGGGGATGTGGCCATAGAAGAAGAGGTGGGGGGGGGGGGGGGGGGGGGTCAAAATCGATTCAGATCAATTCGTACTTTAAAACCAGATGATTAACTCGTGATGATCCACTGAATGATACGTACAGGCCATTCATCATGTTACAAACTATTTGACTATCAACATAACTATGTATATAACCAAAGGATCTATCCAGGACTGAGAAGGGGACAGCAGTGTGCCCCCAGTGAGCTGGGAACTGGCACAGCTTGGGCATCATTACTTAAAATCACGTCCAGCATAATGTAAAGTCATATCCAGCGTAACATAAAGTCATATCCATCATAATGTAAAGTCATATCCAGCATAATGTAAAGTCATGTCTAGCATGACATAAAGTCATATCCAGCATAATGTAATGTCCAGCATAATGCAAAGTCATTTCCAGCGTTATAACCTAAAGTCATGTCCAGCGTGATGTAAAGTCATGTCCAGCATAACGTAAAGTCAGGTCCAAATAATGTAAAGTCATGTCCAGCATAATGTGAAGTCATATCCAACGTAATGTACAGTCATGTCCAGCATACTGTAAAGCCATATCCAGTGTAACGTACAGTCATGTCCAGCATAATGTGAAGTCATGCCAGAGTCCGTACAACAAGATGCACAAGACAAGACAAACAGGTTGCTAAATAATGGGAGTGTAGAGAAAGGTAGGCCAGAGTGGTGGTTGAGTGTTACATTTCAGAGCTTTGGCTAAGAGAACACAGTTGACAATGATCCTTGTTCGGAGGATGAAGTCAGAAGTGCTGCCCTGGTAAAAGTGGTGGACTAAGATATGATTGCTAGGGACGATGCTACTGCAACAGAATCAGGGAGGATGTTCCACTGTGGAATGTTTTTAGGGAAGAAACTTCTCTGCTGGTAATGGGTCCTGTGTGGACCGTATGTCCTATGTCTCTGAGTTTGTTGATGCTCACGCTTTTTCTGCCATCATTTGATGGTTGGGGTATGGGACTTGATATCTGTGTTGCGAAGATTGTTACTGAATTTGTAGAAGGTAATTAACATGACTACCCTTCCCCCCCCCCCCCACCCCCACCCCCGTTCCCCCACCCCCTCCTCGCTCCCTATTTTTTTTAATTCTTAATTTTATTAATTCATTTTTTGCTGTGAAGGCCAGGCCAGTTATGCATTAAAAATTACAAAAGCAATGTCTTTAGAACAAATAACGAAATGAAATTTTCTTTAAAAAGAAAAAAAAAATTTAATTTTTATGAGATGTATTTTACTGCTAAAGCTAGTCGATATCAATGACTGAATCAGCATGCACACATAAAATTAAGATGCACAAATCAAACTGTCCAGGACGGGGGAAATCGTGATGGTATTGCTTAAGTGCACTAAGTTGATGTATTATTGGTCAGGCTTAACACACCAAGGTTATCTTTGCACTCATACATGCATATGCACACTCATGCGCCCACCAAACATTCACC
Organism: Conus canariensis; assembly: GCA_033310375.1. Taxonomy (NCBI): domain Eukaryota; kingdom Metazoa; phylum Mollusca; class Gastropoda; order Neogastropoda; family Conidae; genus Conus; species Conus canariensis. Next base: position 27,370,909 of record CM065719.1, read on the forward strand.
TCTCTCTGGGAATGGGATGTCACGCATTCATTTCTCTCCTAACACGACTGAGTCAAGAAATACAATTTCTATGCTGCTTATATAATCAAACATGAAGAATCCAATTACACAAAATGAAATGATCAAAACATAAAAGATCAATACTTCCTAATCCGGGTTATAATAAAAATGGCTTCTTACCTGGCCAGGTTTTCACACACACAACCACGCTTTCACACCACACCACAGTTCTTGAAAAAGTCTCTTCACGTCTTCTTCAGCACTGCTTGATGGTGATGCCCTTGGTTGACTGGCTCCAGGTTTCAGGACTGGGTCTTCGTGGTCGTCTCTGGGATCTCGACGTAGAACTCTTCTTCTTCGTCTCCTTCACCCACCTCTGGGTTCAACTTCAGTTTGTCTGTCTTCACCCACCTCTGGGCTTCTAACTTAGTTTTCTTCTCTCCCAGCTTGTCTTTAACCCTAAGACTTAGCTGTCTCTTCTATCTCCCAGACCACGTTTCTCTCGACCCGTTCTCTGTCCTGCCCACTCCTCTCCTCTCTCTCTCTCTCTCTCTCTCTCTCCTCTGCCTTCTCTCTCTCTCTCTCCTGGTGTTCCTCCCTTCACGTTGTTCTCCCTCAGTTTATATAGGGATGGAAACAAAGGATTCCCCTTCGGGCCATGCCTTTGTCCATGCTGCTTCTCAAACCCCTAGTTCACAAGTACCCTGAATTCCCCATTCGGTACGTTCTTCCACACATCAGCATTTACACACATCCCTACCTAATTGATCAGCAAACAAACACTTGGCACCAGATGGACATCGAAAATTCCCGCCAACTTCGGAGGCCACTTTAACACAGTAATTATCTTAAAGAGGGCTACGATAACAACATCCACGCGCATTCAACCAGCCTGACAATAGAACCAACCCAGTGACCCACAGCAATACCATCCGAACGAGTCCAAGACTCCTGCTCTTCAAAGACTGTTCACAAAGCAACCTCAGCTGACTGAGTAATGTAGCGCCTACTTGACGCTCCGAGGTCCTGGTGGTTACGTCCCTCCCCCCTTTCACTGTCGGGAGGTTCAAACTCGCTACTACCTCAGGTGCCATCTGTCACCTGACCACTTCGTCCTCCTCGACACAGTTCAACCGTGTGCGATGGGTAAGGCACACTGGTTAATGGGTCTATTACCTATTTGTATACTACGTACAACGTCCCTTTTGCCTCTAAGCGTTTAATGCCTTTTGTGAGAGGTTTCACGCACTTGACACAAACGAAAAGGAATTCCCCTGAACTTTACTTATGTACACAAGTGGTTTGAGCATTTGGAAGGAGCACTGGTGGCCTGAATATGCATGAAGATGACTGACAGTGTCTTGTTTCAGTGTATAAGAAGTATACACTCAGGACTGTGCAGAAGATGCAGTTCTGTACATGCTACCCTTTTATTTTCACCAATAAAATGGCATCCTTCAAGCATTGCCATAAATGTTCTATTGTATTTGTACTGCTTACTACAGTGTGCCAGATATCATGGATTTTTATCATAATATCTTGCACTTTCAATTTATGTCTCACAGAGTGTAGAACTTGAAGTAAAGTTGAAGATGAAAACAGAAACTTTTAAAATAAAAATGATAAAGCATAAATTTATGTATGTGCATGCTTCACCAAGAGTGAAAAATCTGTTTTAATCTTTTGGAATGACGCAAAGCAGAATGGCCATATATGCAACATGTTGGTAGGCTGTGTGTTCCGTTCTGGTGTACATAACAGTACTGAAGCCTGCTACACTGTAAATGATGTAAGCAGTTTTATCATTTGTCAGTTTTCTGTGGTGAAATGGGTTAGCTGGTTGATTGGTTCATTTCATTTAGTCCAGTTGGTCTGTTTATGTATTTTGATTCTAGACTCACAATTTTTTACGATTATTGTTCTTGTACACTACACATTAGATAATGATCATTAGTTAAAAAAGAAGAAGAAAGTGTATCATACTGTATGAAAGAAAGAGAGAGAGCAGGAGGAGGAAGGTGGGAGGGGGGGCGGGGGGAATGAGAATGAAGGAGCAGGTGACCAGGTAGATGAGGGGTGGGGGGGGGGGGGGGGGGAGCTGGGAAGGAATGAGTTACAAGGAACGTCTGAATAGACTATACAAAAGGGGGAAAAAAAACCCAGAATTACTGAGCCTCCAAATGAAGGAACGAACAAATTACAAAACAGAAATGTTATAATAATAATAATTATTGTATGTATAAGGCGCAAAATCTTGATGAAATCAACTCTTAAGCGCACAATGTTTCGACCTGTTAGGTTATCTGTGGCCAGACAACATCCAAAACAATGGAAACAAAAGGCAAACAGTCACATATCAAGTTATCTCTGAATTGATGCAAATTGTCAAAAAGGACAAAAGATAACTGACCAGCTATCTTTCTTTCTTTGGTGTTGTTTGTTTGTGTGTGTGTGTGTGTGTGTGTGTGTGCGTGTGTGTGTGTTCCTTATCTAGAACTCCTAAGTTTCACTGTCAGTGAGATTTTTGTGTAAGGAATCAAAAACACAATCTTCTCACCATATGAAAGTCAATCAGTGACCTGGTTTTCGCTAGTGAAAGTTGGTATTCTGGGCGGCTCCCAAACTGACAGGAAATGGATGTACTTATCAAATCTGTTGTTACAAAATGTGATCCTTATCTGTTGCTTACGAATTCTAACCCTTTAGTAATTCACTTTTGTGTAGTGTTAAACTGTAAGTGTTGTCATCCTGATCACACGAGTTTCCATCCCAACAGGTTCTTTTCTTTCCCATTCGAATATTATAACCCCTTGAGTGCTCATCCTGGTAAGATTTTTTTATACACAGAAATCACCACTAGCCCCTTGGCGAACCAGGCATGATCAACACAGTGGGTCGTATGACATGTTTGTGTGAAGTTGAGTGTCTGCTGGAAAGAACACAGAATACATCCATGATAAACATTGCCCAGTTAAAAAACATGATTGTATGGGTGCTGTATTGTGCAGAAGGAAGCAATCCATCTTTCCACTGACATGGATTGTTTTTAGAGGTCTGACTTATTTGTTTACTTAAAGTCTCCTCTTTCATGCCATAGTGTTGTTTAAGAAGACAGGTCTTTAGAGAATGTCTAATAGTGACTCTAGAGAAGATTTCAAGAAGGCCATTGAAGGAGAATGTCTAATAGTGACTCTAGAGAAGATTTCAAGAAGGCCATTGAAGGAGAATGTCTAATAGTGACTCTAGAGAAGATTTCAAGAAGGCCATTGAAGGAGAATGTCTAATAGTGACTCTAGAGAAGATTTCAAGAAGGCCATTGAAGGAGAATGTCTAATAGTGACTCTAGAGAAGATTTCAAGAAGGCCATTGAAGGAGAATGTCTAATAGTGACTCTAGAGAAGATTTCAAGAAGGCCATTGAAGGAGAATGTCTGATAGTGACTCTAGAGAAGATTTCAAGAAGGCCATTGAAGGAGAATGTCTGATAGTGACTCTAGAGAAGATTTCAAGAAGGCCATTGAAGGAGAATGTCTGATAGTGACTCTAGAGAAGATTTCAAGAAGGCCATTGAAGGAGAATGTCTGATAGTGACTCTAGAGAAGATTTCAAGAAGGCCATTGAAGGAGAATGTCTGATAGTGACTCTAGAGAAGATTTCAAGAAGGCCATTGAAGGAGAATGTCTGATAGTGACTCTAGAGCAGATTTCAAGAAGGCCGTTGAAGGAGAATGTCTGATAGTGACTCTAGAGCAAGATTTCAAGAAGGCCGTTGAAGAGAATGTCTGATAGTGACTCTAGAGCAGATTTCAAGAAGGCCGTTGAAGTAGAATGTCTGATAGTGACTCTAGAGCAGATTTCAAGAAGGCCGTTGAAGTAGAATGTCTGATAGTGACTCTAGAGCAGATTTCAAGAAGGCCGTGAAGTAGAATCTCATAGTGACTCTAAGAGATTTGAAGGAGGCCGTTGAAGGAGAATGCCTAATAGTGACTCTAGAGAAGATTTGAAGGAGGCCGTTGAAGGAGAATGCCTAATAGTGACTCTAGAGAAGATTTGAAGGAGGCCGTTGAAGGAGAATGCCTAATAGTGACTCTAGAGAAGATTTGAAGGAGGCCGTTGAAGGAGAATGCCTAATAGTGACTCTAGAGAAGATTTGAAGGAGGCCGTTGAAGGAGAATGCCTAATAGTGACTCTAGAGAAGATTTGAAGGAGGCCGTTGAAGGAGAATGCCTAATAGTGACTCTAGAGAAGATTTGAAGGAGGCTGTTGAAGGAGAATGTCTGATAGTGACTCTAGAGAAGATTTGAAGGAGGCTGTTGAAGGAGAATGCCTTTTGATGTCTGATAGTGACTCTAGAGAAGATTTGAAGGAGGCTGTTGAAGGAGAATGTCTGATAGTGACTCTAGAGAAGATTTGAAGGAGGCCGTTGAAGGAGAATGCCTAATAGTGACTCTAGAGAAGATTTGAAGGAGGCCATTGAAGGAGAATGCCTAATAGTGACTCTAGAGAAGATTTGAAGGAGGCTGTTGAAGGAGAATGTCTGATAGTGACTCTAGAGAAGATTTGAAGGAGGCTGTTGAAGGAGAATGCCTTTTGATGTCTGATAGTGACTCTAGAGAAGATTTGAAGGAGGCTGTTGAAGGAGAATGTCTGATAGTGACTCTAGAGAAGATTTGAAGGAGGCTGTTGAAGGAGAATGCCTTTTGATGAGTGGGAGGTATTCCAGACTGTTGGACCCTGGTAGGGAGACACAGCAGAACAAAGGATTTTGTTCTGACAGGAGGAGCATGGAGAATGTGATCGTCTGATGAAGAAGGGAGATTTCGAGATGGAGTGTAGAAAGGAAGACAGTGAAATGGACAATCAGGGCCAACACCAGCAGCAGGTCAGAAACACATTGAAGGGCATTTATATGAAATTCTGGATTCGACAGGTAGCCAGTGCAAGGATTTTAGGAGAGGCATGGGATGTTCATGCTTGGGCAATTTCAGAATCAGCCTTGCAGCATTGTTTTGAACCTTTTGGAACATTTGAAGCAGACACTTTAGGGTACCACTACCAGCGAGTAGAGTGTTAGCATAATTAAACCTTGAAAGAATGAAACACCAGACAAGTGTTTTGTTAGCATCTGCAGATATATAGTGATAAATGGTGTTTAATTTCATGAGTTCTGAATATGTTGTCCAGGACATATTTTAGATGTGAGATTTGAAAGAAAGTGTCTGATTAAAGATGACATAAAGATTGTGGATATGAGGAGGAAATGCATGCCAGTACTATCGGTACGGATCATGTCTGTGAGGCATTTTTTTTAGCTTGGTAGGGACACTTAATAAAACTTTTCACTTAAAAAAAAAAAATTATCGAATGTAATCCAAGACTTTAAATTATGACTGCAGTTTTCAGTATTTTCATTTTCTTGCTGGATGTCAGTAATATAATTGGACTGATAGAGGTGTGTGTCACCAGCAGAACTTTTATGAGACATATAGTGACTTTTAACTATTTCAGAAATAGGGATGATGTACATGGCGAACAATACAGGTCCCAGCATGGAACTTTGTGGAGCTCTGTATCCCACGAGCGTAGCTGGTGAACAGAGTTTATTAATTGAGACTTTCTGTGTGTGTTCATGGAGACAACACTTTATCTATGCAAGGACAGTGCCCTGAATGCATACACACACACATACACACACACATGCACACACACACACGCATGTACGCATGCACACACGCACACACACACACACACACACCACAAAATAAAAATAAGCTGCAGTCTGAAAAGAACAATTTCATGGTCGATTGCATCAAATGCTGATGACAGGTCAAGAAGAAAAAGAACAGAAATCCAGTCATCATCAAGTGATGTGAGAAGATCTTTTGCAACTTTTAGGATGGCAGTTTCTCTGCTCTGACCCACTCAACAGGCTGACTGATGTGGGCCAAGAAGAGTATAGGTCTTCAAACGGTCAAGTGGTGAGGATTTGTACCTGCACAACAAGTTCTGTCAGTTTGGACAAGAAGGTCAAGTTAGAGACAGATCTACAGTTTTTCAGACAGTTGGGAATGAGGGAGAGCGTCTTGAACTGAGGGTGGATGATGGTTGATTTTTAGCTCCTGGGGAACCCATCATCCATTTTACTACCCAGTTTTTATTAGCCACATCACTGCAAACAAGTTTGTTTGTTTAAAACTGAAGACATGGATGTGGAGGGTAAGTCAAAACTTGACTGGCAACACCATGAGAGCAGGACATTAAGGACAACAGAATTTTGGACACTTTTTTTCTCCAGTTATTTATTTATTTATTTATTATTATCATTTTTTTTTTTTTGCTGTCCCAACCTCTGTGCCACCTCAGAGGCAGTGCACCCACGCTGCTCATTCCGACACCCCATCCACAGCCACAGCCCGGTCGGCCCCGCCGCAGCCCCGGCACCAGCAGTCCACAGGGAGCAGTCAGTATCAAGTCATCAAGAGGCAGCCCACCGGAGGAGACACCACACTGCTGCTGAGTCACTTCGGTGGTGTTCAGTGGCACCTGTTCTGATCTAACATATGCAGGACACCACCTGGACATCAAATACCAAGGTTGGCCCAGATGCTTACCGGAATTGGGCAGGAACAGCAGGAAATTTGGCATTGGGGAAACCAACGACAGAGGCCTTAGACTGCTGGAGTTTGCCAAAAGCCATCGACTTACCCTAGCCAACACTCCACCCGCACAAGCTGTCCAGAATCACAACCTGGCACTCACCAAATGGGCAAGTTCACAACCAAGTAGACTTCATTCTGGCCCCACAACACTACAAGTCTAGCATCAACAAAGCAAAAACAAGAACATTCCCAGGCGCCGACATTGGCAGCGATCACGATCTCGTCTTGGCAACCTTCAAGCTCAAGCTAAACTGTAAGCATTGTCCAAAGAACCCTCGCATTCGCTTTGACCTAGAGAAATTGAAGGACCCCGAAATTGCAGAGGTGTTCCAGGCTTGAGTAGGCGGGAAGTTTGCTCTCCTCAACTTAGTGGACAATGATGTAGACACCCTTGCTAATAACATCAAAGAGGTGCTAACTACAACAGCTGAAGAAGTGGGAAAGAAGCAGAAGAAGATCCAGCCTTGGGTCACAAACAAGGTCTTAGATCTATGTGACAAGAGGTGGGCATTGAAAGGAAAGAAATACTCCAGCGACGAAGCCAGGATGCAGTACCAACAGGTGAACAGAGAAGTCAGGAAGAAGATGAAGACAGCCGAGGAAAATTGGATAGAGGAGCAGTGCAAAGCAATCGAGAAAGGCATGGAAGCAGGGAACAGCAAAGAAGCCTACAACACACTCAAGACCCTCAATAAGACTAACCAGACAAGATCAGCAGTCATCGAAGATAAGGATGGCAAGCTACTGACAGAGAATAAAGAAGTCCTGATGAGGTGGACAGAATACTGTGAGGGCCTCTACAATTACCAGCTCAACCCGGACACATCCATTTTGCGGGACAACCAACGACCCGCAGACAGCGAGAACGGTCTCCAAATACTGAAGGAGGAGGTTGAGGCCGCGATACAGAGTCTGAAGCCAGGAAAATCCCCAGGAGTGGACAATGTCCCAGCTGAGCTTGTGAAACACAGAGGGAAAGAGACCACAGAGGCACTAACAATGCTTTGTCAGAAGATCTGGACAGAAAAGAAGTGGCCAACAGAGTGGACCCAATCATTGGTGATTCCCTTACCCAAGAAAGGCAACCTCAAACAATGCCAAAATTACAGGACTATAAGTCTGATCAGCCACCCCAGCAAAGTCATGCTTCGCATCATCCTCAACCGACTGAAATCCAAGGCTGAGGAACTGCTATCAGAAGAACAAGCAGATTTTAGAAGAGGGCAGAGCACTGTGGAACAAATTTTCAACTGTCGAGTCCTGATTGAAAAGCATCTACAACGCCAAAAGGACCTCTTCCACAACTTCATTGACTTTAAGAAGGCATTCGACCGGGTGTGGCACAACGGCCTATGGCAGGTTCTCAGAGACTTCAACATTGATGAGAGGCTCGTTCAAGTCATCCAGGCCCTCTACGAACACTCCAGCAGCAGAGTACTTCTCAATAGCCAGCAGGGCCAGTTCTTCCCGACCACAGTCGGAGTCAGACAAGGGTGCCTACTATCTCCAGTCCTTTTCAACATCTTTCTGGAGAGAATCATGCAAGAGACCCTAGAAGATCACCACACCTCCATCAGCATTGATGGCAGGCTGGTCTGCAACCTTCGTTTCGCAGATGATGTTGACCTCATGGGGGGCAGCAACATCAAGCTCCAGGAACTCACAAACAGACTTGTCACAAGAGCAAGTGCCTACGGCGTGGAGGTCAGCACAGAGAAGTCAAAGATCATGGTCAACAGCACAACTAACAGCAGTGCCAACATAACCATGAATGGTGAGCCCCTGGAAGAAGTGACCAGCTTCAGGTACTTGGGAGCAACCCTGTCCAAAGATGGCACCTGCACAGCAGAAATCCGAATCAGGATCAGCTCCGCATCAGCAGCGATGGCCAGACTGAACAGAGTGTAGAAGAGCAACATCAATTTCCACGCAAAATTCCGGCTCTACAAGTCACTACTCCTACAAAGAACACAAGACCAATGATTATGTGCGGAACCTGGTCACTAACCTAGTTGGGCCCCACGAACCACTTCTGGCAACTGTCAAACAATGGAAGATGGCATGGTTTGGCCACGTCATTCGTCACAACACCCTCTCCAAAACCATCCTTCAAGGTACCGTTGAAGGAGGGTGCAGATGAGGACAGCAGAGAAAGAGCTGGTCCGACAATATAAAGGACTGGACCAAAATGACCATGCCAGATCTCCTCACAACAGCCACCAACAGAAGAGCCTGGAGAGAAACGGCGGCTGCCTCATCACGTCCCCCCAACGACCCCAGCGGTCAAGGGAATGACTGACTGACTGACCTACTAAGCCCCCTACTGATGACAATAATTGCTTAGTCGCGGAGCCGGTGTGAGTGAGCTCTCCCTCCGGAGGGCGCCACCACGTCCGTCCAATGACAGCCCCCATGGACTTGCCGATACCGGTGATCCTGACGGAACCAAACCAAGGCTACAGACGTGGAGAGGACATCGAAACTGAGGTCACAATGAGAGCAGGGCATGAAGGGCCACAGAATTTGAGACATTGTTCTTTTTTTTTTCATGCTGATCATTGACAATGAGGATGATTAAGATGATGCTATGGATTTCCATTTCAGTCTGAGACTACATGACAGGGCTGTACTCTACGCTTCCTTTCATAATATATCCTGGCATCAACCAAGCCCAAGAGATACAGGCACCTGCAGTGTTGGTCAGGAAATTTGAGCAACACTCTCAGAAACGCATCCATTAAGTGGATGAAACTCGACTGTGTGGTCCCAGTCTTCCCAACTGAGTCCGCAGCAAACTCAGCTTTGGGTAGGAGCCGGTCAGGGCAGAAAAACCCACATGACTCTGATGGGATTCGAACCCAGGACCTCCCAGCCGGGAGTCCGCGACGCTAACCACTTCGCCATGGCGGCTGGTTCCTCCAGTTATTTATGATCATTAATAAGGATGATGATGATGATGATGATGACCACCATTTTGTTCTTAGACTGATAGTTGTAATCTGGTAAAATTTCATACTGTAAATCATGGTCGAGAGATGTAGACAAGATATAGAAAGGACAGTTGATGAACACTCTGTCAAGTGAATGAAACATACTTAACAATGAATAGTTCCACTTCCAATCTGTCTATTTCAGTCTTTGACTTTGAACAATTCTGTGCTGGAAGTGAAATGCACCACAAAGATATGTAATGGTTTTGATGGAATTTGAACCTGCAGCCTGCCAGATGCAGTCTGTGCTGCTGACTACATTGACTGGTTGGCATGACGGGTTTAACAAAATATCAGACAAAGAATTGTAATTAACAAGCTGATTTGCTTGACCCTGTTCATAACAAGGTGACAGTCTGTCTCTGATCTGATCTGTAGTAGTCAAGGGGTTAACAGAATAATTTCAGCAGATGCTGCGAATAATGATTCTGTGCTAGTGTTTGTGTCAGAACATAGGGGCACACTCGTAAACTTTGTTGACAACTGACTGGCATCGTTGTATTTAAAGCATTATTTCCAGGTCATTGCCAGTAATGCAGCTGATTGCCAGTTGGACCTTATGCATATTGAGGAGAAAGAGTGGGTGGAGTGGATATATCGTGTGGACAGATCCTGAGCAAAGTTTTAGTAGCAAATTCCAGTTTCTTCACGTCCAATGTATGAAAATCTTGATTCATAGCAGCCCACTGCTCAGTTTGATTCTGGACAGATGGAAGTATCCTCAGTATACTCATTCATGTGTCCGCAGACTGAAAAATTGATAGGAATGATTTGTTGTGTGGATTTGAATAGAAAAGTTATATAGCAGTAATTTATGGTAAAAATTCAGACTCGTGAAGTTTTTTCGTTCTGTTAAGGGAAAGAGTCTGACTCTAAATCAGGTTTTTTTTCCTTCTGTTGGAAGATGGCAGAATATGGATTGCTCATTCAGTTAACATCTTTGCAAGGAAAATTTCCCAGAGGTAGAGAAATGCTGTAAACGTTTTAAATGTCTGTGACACAGCCACAAATAATGATTAATTTCAGCCACTTACCCTCTCCCTTATTCAGTCAAAGCATGGTCACAAAATTGTCATATTTGTGTCTTTGAAACAAAAATGTCTTTAAACTATTTTGGATGTTCTGTTCATTTCAGGAGGGAACCTTCTTATGTCTGACTCTTACGCTGGCTGTGGGTGATGCGCACCAGGGGACATGCAGGAAGATGTCTGTCAGTTCTGTGACAGTCAACAGATTGCTGGATCTGCCGTCATGACAGCATGTCACACGTCCCTGCTAATGCTGCTCCTGCAGCTGCTGTTCTGCTGGCAGGGTCACGAGGCAATGTTTCTGCCTGATTTTACGAAAGGCAGTAAGTTGTCCAAACTTCTGTCTGTGCTAAGTTCACTCGCTGGTAGATGCTGCGGTGAATACTGATTTTGATATGTGCTTAAACACACACACTCACACAATATCCACATGTGGCTAGGCATGCTTCTATACATACATTGTTTTTGTACACTAATTGTGTGTGTGTGTGGTGTGTGTGTGTGGTGTGTGTGTGTGGTGTGTGTGTGTGTGTGTGTGTTTTCTCTCTCTCTCTCTCTGTCTTTTTAGGTCTTGGGCTTTGTCACTCTGTCTCTGTGTCTCTGTTTCCCTACCCCTCTCTCTCTGTTTATGTAATTCTATATCTCTATATTTCATTTACTATCTGACAGTACTAGTTTTACTGGTTAATTGTTGTGTAAAATTATAGTCAGTAAACACCAAAGTTAAAACAAAATTACAATATGGGATTTAACCTGAAAGTAATTGATAGGGTTTCTTTTTGACAGCCCTGAAAAAGCTGTATATGGTTGACTAAGCAATGATGATTGAAACTTAAAACTTTGCTCTCAAATGGGAACTCAGATTATTTTTAGATCCCAGGACTGGGAGGTTTGTGTGGGTAGTGTTCAGGATCTGAATCTCATTGATGGAGAAAAATGTTACCGGAAATAAAATTAATTTGTGTAATGATATTTGTATTGATTACATTCATGTTTTCAGTAGCACTGACTGACGTCAATATTTCTCTCTTTATTCAGGTTGCAATTCATTTTCCATTTTAGGGATGTTGTACATAGGGAAGAATGTAATTTTCATTCAGTGGATGGCTTCTTTTTACCTTAATTGATATGCGTGTTTAAAGTATGTCTGCATCCACAATTCAGCATATGTTGGCCCCAACAAGTTGGATGTAAGGCCTTCATAATTCATTTGGTTGAATCAATAAAAGCCTTTTGACCATGGAGTGTAAGGGAAAGCACCCTTATACTACTCCAGGTGAAGCTGAAATGCAGCAGTTTTGATTCTTCTGCAATAACATATCAGTTGGCCTCTCTTACACACTGGTTCTGGAGCGCATTCAGCTGTGACCCACCGCTGATGACTGGTGGGCAAAGTCTCTTATGGTCCGTACGGCAGTGTTCTGTTTGCACCTGTTTCTTTGTCTGCTTTGTCTTTTTCCACCCCTGCACTGTCTGTTAGAGGGTGGTCATGAAGAGTCTGCTTGATCCATCGCGTGTCCATATCATTTCAGCTTTCTCTTCCTCTCTGTGCTCAACAAGTCATCATAGTTACTCCCATGCTGCCTGATGGCTTCTCAGTTCTGTACATGCTCAGCCTACATTTCCACAAAACCAGATTTTAATTACACATACTATACCGTGGCTCACTAATGCAATAAGCGGCAGCAATTTGCTATCCCTGCCTCGTATACAATAAAGTCCGTACGGACAACAAAACCCCTGAAAGGGCCTCGTGCCTTGCGCATGCTCAGATCAATCCTCTTTTCTCGGCAGCCATTTTCCCGTTAAGCCTCATGTACACGAGCAGCTAAGTATTTTTTTTGCTTTTCTCGCAATCGATCGATTGTTGTTGCTGTTCTTGGTGTCCTTGCTTATGTTTTCACTTAAGGGAGAAACGTACGTGAAGCGTTTGGGTGGTAAGGCGAGAGTTAAGAAGGTTTCGTCATTCGATTCCCGCATCTCGCCGGCAGGCTCTTTGTCTCTAGCCGCGCCAAAACCTCCCCCCCCCTTCAGCGTCACTTTCTCTCTATTCTTCTTCTTCTTCCTCTTCTTCTTCTTTCCCCAAGGGTTCACTTCAACTCAGCTGCGGTTCTGTTGTTGTGACAGCGAGCTCTTCCTCGCATCCCATAATTCGTGACGGTGATCGGCTCAGCTGCGGTTCTGTCGATCCCGTCCCTTTGTCCCCTAACGGCGAGCGACTCAGCTGCGGTTCTGTCGTTCCCGTTACTGCATCTTGTGTTCAGTTCAGCTGCGGTTTTACTGATCACAGTTCGGCCTCCATGGCAGAACCGAAGATGCTCGAGCCCTCGACAACGGAGGCTCAGGGGTGGGGCAATGAGACAGCCCTCTCGCCTACCTCTCCCTCTCGATCGGTAGGCGATGCAAGGGAAGCAACTCCCTCTCAGGGGCTCGATTCTCGTTCGGCCCCGGTTGTTTCCCTTCCCCCACCTCATGTGTCTGCCACTCCTTTTGGGCAGAACACTTGGGTTTCGCCCTCATTTCCGGGCGTCCCTCAGGGGACCGGCGCTTTAGGCCCCCCATTTAATGGGGTGGGCCAGCAGCCACAACCTCAGCCCCCCTTATCATGGGGTCAGGGCCCTTTGCCTTGGGCGCCATGGGCCCAATGGCAGTATCCCCCGACCATGGGCTTTCCACAGCCCCCTGCTCCGGGGTTCCCCTGGTGGCCGGGTTTTATGCCCAGCGCTCCACCAGCGCAGGTCTCTTCCTCCCAGGCCCCTTCGGCCCATCCGGCGGCCGATCCCTCCCCAGGGGGGTCTGGAGAGTCAGCCAGCCCAGGCCACCCTGGGCTTTCGCCGCGCACCTCCTCGCCAAGGGCAGTCACCCCCTCGGTCTGTGGCTCCGACCTGGCGGATTCGGAGTCGGAGGACGAGGGCCATTCGTCTGGCTCTTATTCCTTCCGGGACTCTGTGGCCTTTCTGGCTTCCCTTGTCCCGGAGGCGGTGTCGTCCTCTCAGGAGGTCAGGGCCCCCTGCCCTTCGGCAGCGGAACTTGCCCTGGGGTCTCACCCACTGGTGGCTATGCCCTCCTCTCTCCTAAAGGAGTCGGTCATGGTAGCTGACTGCATGAGGAGGGCCCAACTAAAGGTCAGGGGCACGGAGGCGCAGGACATCACGCCTGGTTCTGTCCCTGACTTTCTGGGCGCACTGGCGTGCGGGAAGTATCTCAAACCAGAGAGGCTTCCATTTGCCAAGAAGGCCTTCTTGGCAAATGACGCTATCCCAGAAGCCACTCTCCCCCTCTCCCAGGAGGACCTCCTCCTGGTTCAGGAGAGGTCTAAGTCACACGCTCGGCAGGTGTCCCTTTCAGAGCGCTGCCTTGCCGAGTGGGAAGAGTCGGCAAGGAGGGGTTTGGAATCCATCTCGGTTATGGATTCCTTCCTAGGGGGACTAGTGTCTGCCCTGAAGGACCCTGATTCAGAGTCCTTCGCTTTACGCCAGTCCGCAGACTCTTCGGCAGTGGTGGCCTGTATTCAGGCCATGGCTGATGGACTGAAGTATTCGGCCGGGGCCTTCGCTAGGCTCCATCTGAACTCGGTCCTAGCGAGAAGAGATGCCGTCCTATTGGCTTCTTCTGTGGCCCGCTCCGCCTCTGCCCGCGCCTCTCTCAGAGCCCTGCCAGTCAAGTCGGGGTCTCTTTTCGGAAATCATGTTCAGGCGACCATTAAGAGCCAGGCCGAGATTAGGCGTGACCTCGCCTTTCACTCTGGCCCCCCTCCCCCCCACCCGGGTTCAAAACGCAAGGCGCCAGCGCCTTTCTCATCACCGGGTCCCTCTCAGCCCAAGGGACGAAGGTCATTTGGTCCCCGGGGGGTCCGAGGCAAGCAACCCAGCAGGGGTCGGCCTCAGGCACGGCCGGCGGGTCCGAAAGCTTCCACGTCTCAGTCGCCCCACCCCCAATGACTTACCCCCGACCTGGGTACTTCACCCCAGGGCGGTCCTGTGGGCAGTCTGTCCAGGCACCTCAGTGCCTGGGAGCGGCTTCCCGCAAGCCCTTGGGCTCTGCGGGTGATCAGGTCGGGGTTTCGTCTTCCTTGGGGTGCAGTAAAGGCTCCGCTCACTCCTTTCCCTCCTCCTTTCGCTCCTCCTCGGGATCCAGCAGCCTCTCAGGCCTTGGATCAGGAGGTCCTTTCGCTGTTAGCCAAGGGAGCCACAGAGGAAGTCCTCTTCCATTCCTCTCCGGGCTTTTATGGCCGCATTTTTGTGGTCCCCAAAGCTTCTGGAGGATGGAGACCTGTCCTAGACCTCTCGCCATTGAACAGGTTTCTTCTCGTCCTCCGTTTTCGGATGGAAACCCCCATGTCAGTCCGCGATGCCATACACCCCGGCGACTGGGCGGTATCCATCGACCTGAAAGATGCATACTTCCATCTCTTGATCCACCCAAGGGACAGGAAGTTCCTCCGCTTCGTATGGGGAAGCCGCGTTTTTCAGTTCAGGGCTCTTCCCTTTGGGCTAGCCCCGGCCCCTTGGGTTTTCACGAAGGTGGTCCGGGAACTTTGCATGCACCTTCGGGAGAAAGGAATTCGTCTGAAGGCCTATCTCGACGATTGGCTTCTCCTTGCCTCCTCCAGCACTCTGTGCTCCCAGCAAACTCTCCAGGTTCTAAACCTCTGTCAGCAGCTGGGATTTGTTCGCAACGAGGAGAAATCCGATCTCATCCCGGCGCAGCAGTTTCAGTTCCTGGGCATGTCCTTCAACACCACCAACTGGTTGGTCTCTCCAACCCCCCAACGTCTTGTTCGCCTCCAGCATCTCTTGGCCCTTCTCCTCTCCTTGGATCAGGCTCCGGCCAGAAAGCTGGCCTCCCTTCTGGGTCTGATGGAGTCCTTGGCCCCCTTAGTGCCCCTCGGACGACTGCACAAACGCCGGTTCCAACGCCTCTTTCGCAAGCGTTGGTCTCAGGCGTTGCAGTCGTGGGACCTTCCGGTTCCCCTCGGCCAGTGGTTCCAATCATCGGTGACCCAATGGCACTCCCAGTCCTGGCTGACTCAGGGAGTCCCCATCACGCCCCCTCCTCCACAGGAAGACCTGTTCACGGACGCGTCCCAGTCCGGGTGGGGTGCCCATGTCAGCTCTCTGACGGCGGCCGGACAATGGTCCCCGGAGATGGGGTCCTTGCACATCAGTCGGCTGGAGCTGGAAGCCGTGTTCCAAGCCCTCAAGGAGTTTCTTCCCTTCCTGAAGGGAAAACACGTTCTCCTCAACACCGACAACACGACTGTGGCATGTTACATCAACAAACAAGGGGGGGCGCGTTCTCACTCCCTGTCCTTGAGAGCGGAACAGCTTCTACTTTGGTGCGAGGCACATTCCATCCGGATCTCGGCCAAGCACGTTCCCGGGAAAATCAACATTCTTGCGGACTCTCTCAGCAGGTCGCACATGGTTCTTCCCTCGGAGTGGACTCTCGTCCACTCAGTCCTGGAACCTCTCTGGACTGTGTGGTTCAAACCACAGGTAGATCTGTTCGCCACCCGGTTCAACCACCGTCTCCAGCTGTATGTCTCTCCAGTCCCGGATCCGGCAGCGTGGGCTGTGGACGCCCTATCCATCCCTTGGTCCGGATTGATGGGCTATGCCTTTCCCCCATTCCCCATTCTGGGAAAGGTTCTCCGCAAAGCAAGGGAGGATGCAGCCACGCTGATTCTGGTGGCTCCACGCTGGCCGGCCCAAGCGTGGTTTCCAGAACTGTTACACCTGTCTCACGTGCCTCCGATACCGCTCGCCTTAAAAGCAAAGTCCCTGCTTCAGCCACGGTCAGGCATTCCACACGGCAACCCAGACGTGCTGCATCTTCACGCCTGGCTACTGTGCGGGACGCGCTGTCTTCACAAGGCGCCTCCCCAGCGGTAATCGGACTTGTGGAACACGCCCACAGGCCAGGCACCCAAAGCGTCTACAGTGTCCACTGGAATGGCTGGCTCTCTTGGTGCTCCAACCACGCAGTATCCCCTCATTCTCCCTCTCAATGTCAGTTGGCGAACTATCTAGCTTTTCTTTCATCTGAGAAAAAACTTTCTGCCTCCTCTGTTAAAGTTCACAGGGCGGCTATTTGCACCACTATCCGCCAGTTAGGGGGCCCCTCCTTCGTGGACGACCCTCTTCTGCGGGATCTGGTCAGAGGAGCAGCCCTACAGGAGGCCCGATGCCCCCGCCGCACCCCGGCGTGGGATCTTTTCTTAGTTCTCTCCTCCATCAGGCTCCCCCCTTACGAGCCCATCCGGGAGTGTTCTCTGAAGTTTCTTTCCTTCAAAACAGCCTTTCTCATTTCCCTGGCCTCAGGGAGGCGCTGCAGTGAAGTCCACGCCCTTAGTGGCCTGCCCGGGGACGTCGCCTCCGAACCGGATGGCTCGATGTCTCTTCGCCTCCTCCCTGAATTTTTAGCGAAGAACCAGTTGCCAGGTTCTCCATCCCCGACTATCTCCATTCTTCCTCTCACTTCTATTCTCGCCCCGGACGATGAAGACCGCACTCTCTGTCCGGTGCGCGCTCTGCGGGAGTATAGGAAACGCACGAAATCTTCTCGCTCCAAGCAGCGCCACCTGTTTCTCTCTTACAACGAAGGTTATAAGGAGGACATCAGACGCTCTTCAATCTCTCGATGGCTGAGAGAAGTGATTAAAGCTGCATACGCGAGACCTGAAGGGGATTTGGCTGTTTTCTCACCAAGACCTCATGAGATTAGGGCATGGGCGTCTTCGCTGGCAGTAGCTCATAATGCCAGCATTCAGAGTGTGTTAGATGCTGCATATTGGCGTTCTCCTGGCACCTTCATCCATTTCTATCTGCGCGACGTTTCTCGTCTGCGCGATGATGGGTCTAGGGGCATCGCATCAGCTGTGGTGGCTCAACACTCCATCTCCGCCACACGCTCTGGCTCTTCCACACGCTCCGGCTCTTCTCGCTCCTCCAGACGGTAACCAGGTGAGCCCTCCTTCCAGGTAGTGCGACTCTGCATTAGTGAGCCACGGTATAGTATGTGTAATTAAAAGGAAATTTTTATTCTAAAATTACGTTTAATCTAACATACTTACCGTGGCTCACGCAGAGACCCTCCCTACCTCCCCGCCTTCCTGGTTCCATTAGGAGTTCTCAGTCAAGGTTTAATATACCTCGAAAAGAGGATTGATCTGAGCATGCGCAAGGCACGAGGCCCTTTCAGGGGTTTTGTTGTCCGTACGGACTTTATTGTATACGAGGCAGGGATAGCAAATTGCTGCCGCTTATTGCATTAGTGAGCCACGGTAAGTATGTTAGATTAAACGTAATTTTAGAATAAAAATTTCCTTTTTGTGGGAGTCTCCTGCTTTTGATTTTGTGTGTGTGTGTTCTTATCAGTTAGTTTTGGTATGGATTCACCACTTTTCTCATTTTTGGTGTTGGTCTTTTTTTCTTCTTCTTCTTCTACATTCTCCAGGTTGATCTGTAAGCTTTATTGGCTAGATTTGTCTGCATGCAGTGACTGTTTTTTGTTTTGTTTTGAAGACCACCATTAAGGTAGACATATTCAGTCTTTGGGAAATGTGCAAACACAATAGCAGTGTGCAAGGCTTTTTTCTCCTGGTCTGTCATCCATCCTGCTGGTGCATGGTGGCTTAGTCTTCACTAGGAATATAATGAAACGCTAGATATGCATGAGTTTTTATAAATTAAAAAGAAGATTTAATGCGTGTATCACACATAAAACATGTTTTTTTTTCAGACTCCTCCGAAAGATTTGGAGGGAGTTGAAGACAGTTCAGTTGTTGATTCAGAAGAGGAAATTTCAGAACTAGTAGTTACAAGAGGGGACCGAACCCATGACTCTGGGATCAAGATCACAATGCTTCATCCACTGGGCCAAGCAGGTTCATACAGAGTGTATGATTTTAGTATGTGATGATAAAAACTTAGTTGTACATCATGTGAATGTTTGCCCCTTTTTTGTCTGTTGGTCCAGCTCTTCGACAAATCAAAGAATATGACCTGTACTACATCGGAGAAAACATCACTCTTCACTGCCAGAAGAATTCCAACTTCCTTGGAAATGTTTCCTTTAGAGATGGCAACACTGAAGTGCCAGACAAGTTTGTGGAACAAACGGGTCCGAGGGATGCGCGTATGGACAAACCAATCACTGCTGAGGATGCTGCAGTGACGCAGTATCAGTGTTTGGACGGGGGTGAGGCGGTTCCCTTGATTGACCTGACCTCCGACATTTATTCGGATTGTAAGTTCAACCTCTCTCGATGTATGTGTTTGTGTGTGTGTGTGTGTGGTGGGGGGGGGGGGGGGGGTGTATTGTGTGTGTGTGTGTGTGTGTGTGTGTGTGTGTGTGTGTGTGTGCTGGCGCTAGTGTGTGTGTGCGTGTGTGAGAGAAAAAGAGAGAGAGTGAGAGAGAGAGGTGTGTGTGTGTGTGTGCGTGTGTGTGAGAGAGAGAGAACGAGAGAGAAAGAGAGAGAGTGAGAGAGAGAGGTGTTTGTGTGTGTGTGTGTGTGTGTGTGTGTGTGTGTGTTGTGTGTGTGTGTGTGTGTGTTGAGATTTTGCTCTGTTGATCTTCATTGTGTTAAATGTCAATAAAATCTAAGCTAAATCTGACAAGAAAGAGAGGATACAGTTTGTCAGACAGTCAGAGGTGTGTGTGTGTGTGTGTGTGTGTGTGTGTGTGTGTGTGTGTGTGTGTGTGTGTGTATACTGTGTTTGGATGTGTGTATATGCATGTGTGCATGAGAGAGAGGGAGAGACAGAGAGAGAGAGTATGTGTGTGTGTGTGTGTGCGTGTGTGTGTGTGTGTGTGTGTTTGTGTGTGCGCGCTCTCTCTGACACAGGGCTCAGTCTTCATTGACTGTTTTTGATAAGGTATTTTCAGCAGGAAGCTAATTACATTCACAAGCATTCATTGACAGGACTATTTTTTCTTGTAAATATTTTATTAACTCAGACAACACAATTTGTCCAACAGAAATTTAATCATGGAAAAGCATTTGGCTTCTAAGAAACTAGTGGACTGATTTCTGAATCCATCTTCTGTAATGAGAAAAATGAAGATGAGGAATTTTATCATCAAAGACAAAAACAAACAAAAAAAAAAAACCTTGTAGAAAACAGGAAAATATCAACAACAACAATGACAAATTTTAAAAAGGAAACAAGAGAGAATATACATGATATGTGAAGAGGCTTTTGTCAGTCATGATCACCGTGTAAGTTCCTTAAATCGCAAGTACGTCACATCAAAGAATGATGGCAGAGTTGACTGCATTTGGCACATACTGTAAAGAATTTATATGTATGCTGAAAAGAAAGGGTCAGTCGCTTTAAGTGGCCAGCCTACGTCTGACCTCAGTGCAAGATGCCTCACCCCAGCAGCAAGGGATCAGAGGGAAAACAGAAGAAAAAAAAAGAATAGAGAAAACAGCCCAAGCGAGATACAGGTGATCAGGAAACATTTCCAAAGATTACAACAACAACAAAAAATGAGAGAAGAAAGAAAGGACAGGGTTGGATATGGAGGCTGTAGTTAGGGGGAGAAAGTAACATAAAAGGGAGAAATTCCCTCAAAACAAAGTAACGTATAGACATGATGTAATACATGAGGAGAAAGAGGGGGGGGGGGGACCCAAGGAGAGGGAATTGGGAGGGGGTGGGGGTGGGGATTGGGGCGAGGGAGGGGGAAGGGAAGAAAGAGGAAGAGGAATGAGACAAGGGGAAGTAACACGTGTCCTATTGATGAACATGTGTCATTGCAGACCGTCCTCAGAAAGCCACGGGTATGCAAGTGGTTTGGCTCAACAAAACAGATCTGCACGTCAGTTGGGAGTTTGGAGGTGTTCATTACAAAAATGCTCATTTACCCAGAGTCATCAAAGTCATGATGGACTGGCGCACAGACGTAGACAAGTAAGGGGCAAAGCTTTTGATCCATGTCACAGAACAAAGATAGTATGATTTTACTGGGGTATGTGTGGTATCCCTCTTTTAAAAAAAATGTGGTTACCCATGTAACCATACACATACATGGACACATTCACGTATAAACATTCACATACATGCATGGTTATACGCACAAACACACACACACACACTCGCACACGCACGCACAGACACACATACACACACACACACACACAAAAACACACATGCAAGCACAGACACACACACACACACACACACACACACACACACACACACACACACACACACACACACTATGCACACACAAGTACATGCACAAATACTATGCATGCATGTACACACACACACACACACACACACACACACGCATACCATGCACACACACACACACACACCATGCACACACACACACACACACACACACACACACACACACACACACACACTATGCACACACACACACACACACACACACACACACACACACACACCATGTACACACACACACACACACACACACACACACACACACACACACACACACCATGCACACACAAGTACACGCACACATACTATGCATGCACACACACACACACACACACACACACACACACACACACACACACACACACACACACACACCATGCACACACAAGTACACGCACAAATACTATGCATGCATGCACACACACACACACACACACACACACACACACACACACAACACCATGCACCACACACACACACACACACACACACACACACACACACACACACACACTATGCACACACACACACACACACACACACACACACACACACACACACACACACACAGCACACACACACACACACACACACACACACACACACACACACACACCATGCACACACAAGTACACGCACAAATACTATGCATGCATGCACACACACACACACACACACACACACACACACACACACACACACACACACACACACACCATGCACACACAAGTACACGCACAAAAACTATGCATGCATGCACACACACACACACCCCCACACACACACACACACAGAGACATACACACACACACACATGCACAGACACACACACACACACACACACACACACACACACACACACACACAAGATGGCAGCGACAGTCAACCACTAGGTTAAAGGCTGCTGAGTATCTTGCAAAAATCTCTGAGAACATGACTAGAGCCAGAAGCAATAACCTAATGAGGAAGACGGCTAAAGAACATTCTGATGAGAAAAACCCAACAACCAGCCCCAGAAGGACGAGGTCTTCCTCTACAAGGAAAAGTTCTCTTCCAGTCGGCAACGACCGTTTGGACGGGCCCGAGAAAACAGTGCAAACAGAGTCAATCGGCGATGGCAAAAAAGAAGAAAATGAACAAGCCGTAAGTAGAATTATGTTCCTTGAACGAACCTTATCGATACTGAATGAAAAAGTATCAAAGCTAGAAGACACAATTCAGTTGCAAACCGAGTTCAGTCGCAAACCGAACTGATAAAAAGATATTTTAATTCAGAGAAAAAAAAAGTATCGTTACAGAACGCGGAAACGCAGACTGAAACCGAAAAAACGTGCGTCTTATGCCGAAGCTGCCAAGGCTGGGACATTGTTATCGTCCCCTAAACAGCCCTCACCTTGTAACCACCCACATAGAACAGCAGCAAAACAAAATCCACAGAAAGAAGGAAAGAAATGCGATGAAAGTAGAAAGAAGACTGAAGAAAAAAGAACTGATGACGCAAAAGCAAAGACCGACCACTTACGTCATGGGGAAAATTTTAAAGAACAAAAACCTTCCAAGAAGAGCGTAAAATCAGATCTGCCTAGGGTGTTGTTTCTACACAATTCCATAGCCAACAAAATCGATAGCAAGAGGTTGGGAAATTCGTACTGCTTCAGAGCAACATCCAAAAAGGCGTATGTAACAGAGGAGCTTCCAAGAATGTTCAAGGCTGAAAGTGATTCTACAAAACCCATGAAATATGACGCTCTAGTCATCCACACAGCAATAAATGACCTGAAAAAGAAGTCTCTTGTTAAGAGTCATCCTGATCTCAAAGTAGTGGTCAGCAAAGTGTGCCCTATCAGAAACAAAGATCTGAACATCAAAGCAGAACTGTTCAATGCTCTCGTCATGCAACAGCTAGCTGATTTCAACGACGTCAGTTTCGTGGGGCATTCCAATCTACCAACCAGCCCGCGACATCTTCAGGATGGTCTTCATCCCACCTTCCTCGAAACCAGTAAGATGGCAGCTAACATCGGGCGCCACGTGAGAGACCTGTTCTGGAGGAAGCCCAAGAAAGCAACCAGGTTCCAGCACCACCCGCCCAGACCCTTCCCTATGTACTTCAACGACCTGTTGTTCGCTCCCAATTCATGGATGAACAAATTTGCTGTGCTGAGTAATTGTTGATCCATTTTCTGGGGATTTCTTTCTGAGAGAGGGTGGAATAATTTTTGCAAAATACCAGCACCTTCTTGACTGTTAGTTTTGTTTTGAACAAGGTGCCATCTTGTAATCTCATCACTTTGTAATTAACCTCATTATCATAAGAACAATCCCATAAATTAATTCTTTATTACTGTGAATACCATTATATTAGTTGGCTAATTGACACAGTTTGTTATCTTTGTTATTTGCTATTTTAAATATTATAAAAAGTTGCTTTTTTTTCTATTTAGGACAATACATTTTTCATTCTTCGGAGAGCATGACGAAACATTCGAATTTGAAAATATTGCAATGGAACTGCAGATCAATATCAACAAATATTCACGAACTGATTCAACATCTCTCAGATCATACGTATCAAGTGTTAACATTACAGTCTTTAAATGCAACTGAACAAAAAATTCCAAAATTACAAAACTTCTATTACCCTCCAATATTCCAAACTAACAACGAAACAAGGAGGGTTACTACTGCAATATATATTCAAGAAAAAGTTGAATATTTTGAAATAGAGCCACCCATTTCAAAGAATGTTAAAACCATTAATGCATGTGCAGCAAAACTGAAACTCAACGAATTACTTACATTAAACGTTGTTTCCATTTATTTGCCAAGAGGTCCTGACAATGAAAACACAGAATGGCTTCGCGCTATACCGGACCAGCATGAAAAATGGTTAATAGCAGGTGATTTTAACTCACATGCCCTGTTTTGGGATAATGAATGCGAAATAATAACACACAATCGTTTTGTTGGAAATATAGTAGACTCTTCACTGAGTCTGTTAAATGATGGCAGTGTAACAAGAATACCTGATATTTCATACCATCAAGCAACAGCAATTGATTTAACACTTATATCTCCTGCCATAGCTCCAAGCTGTGAGTGGTCTACCTTCAAAGATCCTCTTGGTAGTGATCATTTGCCAATAATTATTTCCATTAAGGGTAAACAATCCATTCAAAACTGCGCTAAAGATAAGATCCCAAAATATAATTATAATAAAGCTGTTTGGGATAAATTTGAAAACATACTCTCTACTTACAATTGTGAAGAGATATTGTCTGATAACACTGACACAAGCTACGCTAATTTTGTTGATATTGTTTTACATGCAGCTGATCTCTCAATACCAAGGTGCAATTCTGACGCATCAAACAAATATGCAGGGAATGTATGGTGGAATGCTACTTGTGAAGAAGCAAGAGAAAAAAAGATGCAGGCCTGTAAAATATATTTAAAAGATGAGAAAGATCCTGACAAAATTGCTGAAAAGAACAGAGCAAAAAATCATAGTAACAGAGTAATTGAAAAAGTCAAGGAGCAATATTGGTCAAATTTCTGTGAAAGTGAAGTACATGACCACAAAGATCTTCAGAAAACATGGAAAAAATTGAAAGACATGAAAAATGGAATCAGTCTTCCTGAATATCCCATAACATTAGAAAATAATGAGTTTCCTTCAAAATTTGAAAAGGCTGAAGCATTTGCAAATATTTTTGCAAAAAATAGCAACAGGGAGGGCCTGACAGAAAAGCAAAAGATATACAGAGAGAAAATGGAGGATAAGGAAACGCATGAAAAAAGTCCCATTAACAGTCACTACACAAATGCTCCCCTTACATTTCAAAAAGTAAAGGATGCCATTTTCTCTATTGGTTCGAAAAGAAAATCAGTGGGACCAGATGCGATCTCCAATGAAATGATAAAGCATTTGCCAGTTAATTTCACAATGTTTCTGAACTTATTTTTTCAGAAATGTTGGTCTGAAGGGCTTCAACCATCTTTGTGGAAAAAATCAATTGTAACCCCTATCCCTAAAGAGGGCAAGTCAAAATCAGACAAAAACAACTACAGGCCAATTGCTCTCACTTCACATGTGGGAAAACTTATGGAAAGGATTATTTTAAAAAGACTTGAACATCATTGTGAAAAAAACGGTATAATACCAATACAAGAGGCTGGCTTTAGAAAGGGTAGATCTACAGTTGACCATCTTGTTAAAATTACAACACAGGTTAAATATCAGTTCGCACATAGGAAAAATGTACTTGCCACGTTTTTTGACATTAGAAAGGCATATGGCCAAGTCTGGCATTCAAAACTTCTGAACAAATTGAAGTTAATAGGTCTCTCGGGGTGTGTGTACAATTACTTAAAAACCTTTTTAAGTGGTAGAACAATACAGACTAAGGTAGGAAATGTATATTCTAATGAAAGACATATCCAGATGGGAATCCCGCAAGGAGCTGTGATAGCTCCTATCCTGTTTAATATTTTGATCCATGATCTTCCTAAATCATTATCAAAAAATGTTGAACTAGTACAATATGCGGATGATATCTATATATGGATGAAAGTTACTTTAAAACGTCACACACCAGTTAAATCAACCAACTATATTAAAAAGATATATCAACATGAACTAGATAAAATTAGTAGGTACATGACTGAAAATGGATTGGCCCTTTCAGCTGAAAAATCGCATATGGTTCTGTTCAATACTGGTTATGATCCTAATCCTCTGCCTTCATTTCAAATAGATGGATTGTGCCTTGAATATAAAAACGTCGTAAAATTTTTAGGAGTAAATTTAGCTTCTAAATTGAGCTGGAATTATCACATACAAACTATTCTAACAAAAGCTAAGAAAACTTTAAATTTTTTGAAAATGGTGAGTCAACAATCATGGGGTAAAGACAGTAAAGTATTAACACATTTAGCTACTGCGCTTGTACGATCAAAATTATCCTATGCCCAGGAGACATTTTTCTCAGCCCCAAAATGTTTAATTAAAAAGTTGCAGAGTATCGATAGTAAAGCTTACAAGATAGCTCTTGGTGTCCCGGTTCATACATCAACTTTAAGAACTTATATGGAGATCAGAATATTGCCTTTTGAAGAAAATATGAAACTTGCATGTGCAAAATATATTTTAAGAAGTCATACACTACAAAATCTTAATACCAGTGAAACTGAATTAAAATCAGAAATAAATTTTCCTAAACGGGCACAAAAAAATCGATTCTCTAAAATCGATAGCCTCATACACATCTGACTTATTTACAAAAGCAGGCACTGCCCCTCAAAACATAGCTCCTCGGGTGTCTTTTAGCACTATCCCGGAATGGGAACTTAGTAGGGCAAATTATGACATAGACTATACAAGTTTTAAAAAAAGTGATGGACTCTTGCTGCCAACGTATGTTAAGTCACATATAAATGAAACTTATATAAATCACCTTAAAATTTATACAGATGGTTCTGTACTAGACAATCATTTGTCTGGTTCAGCATTCATAATTCCATCCTTAAAAATAGAGAAAGGTTACCACCTTGGTAAGAATATTTCCATATTTACTGCGGAACTTGTTGCCATTATTATGGCATTAAACTTTCTTCTTGATTTTCAATTTCCTGCATTTCAAATACTACTTTGCGTTGATTCAAAATCAGTCCTGCAAGCTCTAAAATTTTCGAATACAAGTGTGAGAGCAGAACTCATATCAGAAGTCTACCACTTAATTCATTTTTTGCATTTACGTGGTTCCTATGTCGATTTTTGTTGGATTCCATCACACTGTGGATTATCTGCGAATGAAAGGGTAGACCAATTAGCCAAAAAGGCTGCTATCACTGAGACTGATTTAACAAAGATATGCATTCCTTTATCCTTACATGAGAGTTATAGTCTTTTAAAAGACGTATCCTGGAACTCTATTTCAAATAAGCGAAAAGGCACCGGAAACAAAAAGGGGATATTATTTAACAAGATATCAGACAATAAAACAGGTATCAAAAATCTCTACCAAGAGTGGATTTTAAAAAGTTTGATTTTTAGATTGAGGCTTGATGCCTTTAAAACCAAATTCTGTAAACATGTGACTTGTATTTGTGGCCAGCAAATCACTCTGTTCCATCTACTTTTTTTGTGCGATAGAATGAAGCCCTACTTACCTGCTTGGTTGTTGAACACTGAACCGTCGATGTCAGCCTTTGAAGATGTCATCTCCAACGAATCAAACATTTTTGAAGTTGTTCATGGATTGATTAAGAGCCCAGTTGGACATTTACTTTAACGTCTATGTTATTTTCCCCATCCTGGTGTTAGTTGCTTATTTAGTGTTTCTTTCAAAGTTTTGGATTCAGTTATGTGGAGTTTTTTTTTTTTTTTTTTTTTTTTGGGGGGGGGGGGGGGGTTGGGTTTTGTTTTTGTTTTTTTTAATTATTATTTATTTTATCTAGGCCTAATTGCATTATACATACCTACGTACGCCCAAAATCAACACCAACCGTTCGCATGCATACACCCAAAAACACCACATGCACACACACATAACACTTACATACTGTCTAAGATCACTGTTAGGTGGATAGACGTTAAATTAAAGAACACACACACACGAGCCCTCTCCATCCCCCTGATCCATGGCCCTCCCTTCTTTCTCCCACCCAATCCCCACTCACTACCCTTCACCTCACCCCCCTTCCCACACAATCGGAGAACACAGCACACACATACTATGCGCATATTCTAATACCATCACAGACGTTTATGCATTTGACTGTACAATGTGCAGAAATATTCACTTGTATTGCTCACGAGTATTGATTCTTTGATGTCAGTGAATGGACCTGGAAGAAGTGTTCGGAGCAATTGCAAAGCAACCAAACCTGCAAGATAACCAACTTCACTGAGAAGAATGCGACGCTATACGTGAGAGTCAACATCACCAATATGAAGCGCAGGGATTCTGCTGTACATGAGTTTCCCGGAGTTCTGCTGGTTGGTCATGGTAAGTTTTGTCTTTGATCAGTTTAGAGAAGCCAAGAGAATCTCAAATGCTGAGCCATGCTGTTTTTAATTGACCTTCCAGGCTGCTGGGCCATAGAAACTCAAGCCTCACGTCTCATGCTTCACGCGTCACGCATGAATAGAAAAATGAACAGACGTGGTCTCTCTTGTGTGGGACCATACAACCCCACGCACGCTTTGTGCTTCGTGGTTCACGGTTCTCGCGTGTGGGGAGAAGTTGGACTGCTCACTTTTTTTGATGCGTGAAGTTCAAGTTCCTGGTTATCATTGGCCAGTTCAGTATGGATGACTACAAAGAAAAATTAATCGAGTTGGTCTGGGCAAGGCCCCATCCTCTGGAATCCATGTGTGCCTGACTACAAGGACAAAGATCAAAGAGCAAGTTTGGGAAGACTTGGCAAAGATTCTGACTGCACCCAAAGGTAGCTTTTAATCGATTGATTTATGTATTTATTGTAATTCATAGCCCAGTCAACCATTAGGTTGCAGGCTTACCTCAGGGCTTGTACACATGTACAGATTAATATCAAATTTGGGGGGGGGGGGGGACTTGACCGTTGCTCACCGGACAGGTCGGACGTGCGGCGAAATTGCTCTGTCATGCAGCTCAACCTTCCTTTTTTTCCGAAGTTGTCCATCGTTTTACAACACTGAAGCGATTGTACTTCATGATTGAGGAACTGGACTTTGTTTTGAAATGTATATAAAAAAAAAAAAAAAAAATCCGAGTGTATTGAGAATTTATTATAAACAGAGAATTCAACATGTCGTAATACACGGGTGACCTATGACCTGATTCAAACTTCGAAAATGTGAGCAGGGAGCGACAGTGTCTTTTGTGTACACGCATCTGAACAAATGTTTTCTTTTTTTTTTACAAAAAGTCAATATGATATGTTTTTTATATGCGCTGTGGATTATGTTCTGAGTAAGCAGTGAGGGAGCACTGTGTTTGTGTTTATGTTGGATACGTTCTGCTGGATACGATTACCACTTGGATTCCCTTCTATGACAGTGACAGTGTGCCCTATCTGGAATAACTGACTTCTACAATGTTGGGTTCAAAACTCCCTGTATTATGACCAGTACAATATCCAAATACTTTGCGAACAGAACGACCGGCAAACGAAAACCATCATCAACATTGTCGGCAAGTGACGTGTGTGATAGTCCGGGATCTGACAGAGTGAAACAAGACAGCAAGAAACAGAGGCAGGAAACGGAGGACAATATGGCCATGCAGGAAACACTCCACGAAATACAGGCAACCATCAGCAAACTTGCAACAAAGGAAGATTTAGTCACCTTGGCGACAAAGGAAGACATACAGCAACTTAGGGGAGAAATGGAGAGGCTGACTGCGACTTTGACAACAAGACTGGAAAAACTGGAGGGGACAGTGTTTGAACTGCAAAATGAGAAGGACAACCTGAAGGCCGAGGTCAGCAAGCTACGAGAGGAAAAGGCCGATCTGCAGGGTCAGCTGGCGCAGCAAACCAGGGAGACTACCGGACTGCGACGGGCTCTCAACAACCAGGAGCAGCACGGAAGCCAGTGGAACCTCCGAGTTTACGGTGTCCAGGAAACTCCAGACGAGACAGTGGAGAGCTGTGTGTCAAGGTGTGTGGACATCTTCTCACAAAAATTGGGTGTCCCTATCTCCAAGAGTGACATGGAGATTGCCCATCGATCAGGAAGGGTGCCACAGGGGGGTGGTAGGCCACGCCCATTATTGTGCACTTCTACTCTCACAAACAGAAAAAAACTGAAACAATCAGGAACTTCAGTGGGCGAGGACCTAACCCAAATTAACTACAAACTCCTAAAAAAAAGCAAACGACCATTCTGCCACAATGGCCGCCTGGTCATCCAACGGCAAAATTATCACCAAACTGAAGAACGGAAAGACAGTGAAGCTGGAGGTTGAAATGGATGTTGACAATGTGCTTTCCAAGGGGATGGCGTAGCTGGGTGGCAGGTACAATTCTGTTCTTGTTTCTTGTGCGTGCTCTTTTGCGGGGGGTGGAGGTGGGGTCGGGACTGGGGATGGGTCGGATGGGGAAGGCTGACAAATGATAATTGACATTCGTGATCATCAGAGAAGTGAAAGTAGATGTGTGGCGTGAAGCTTTATACTATCATTTATATATTTAGACTGATGTATATTATATTAAATATTTAAGTTATTTTGAAATTTTGAAACAATTTTGAATTTCACAGACAATTTCAACGGTAAGCCAGACTTGTAATTTATGTTCGTGTACGCTTCTGTGTGCCCCCCTTCACCCCCCCCCCCCCCCCCCCCCCCCCCCCCCCCCCCCCCCCTCGTCCCCCGAGGGTGCACGGTTCTGCACACCTCCTTGGAATAATGGTTTTGACAGTGTGTGTAGACCCGGGCCTTTAGAGCCTGTGCCCTTCTCCTGTTTTAGACCCCCCCCCCCCTTCCACTGGCTGCCTCCCCTCTCCCCCTCATATGGATGATCATTCGTTCATTCATATTTTTCAATGGTTAATTTGGTCATTGTGATCTACTGATCTATTGGCAAAATGTATTAGTTTCTCTATAACGATTGCCTTTTTCCTGTCGAATTGAAATTCAATAGTGAATTGTGAATTATTGAATTGTGTTTGGTGTGTGTTGATGTTCATAGTGATCAGTGCTGTGAGAGGCAGTGATATCAATTGGTTTAAAAAAAAAAAAAGGGGGGGGGGGAGGGGGGAGGGGAGAGAAAAGAAAAGAAAAAAAAAAAGGGGGAGGGGGGGATGGGATTTTTGCCTCCCGCCCCGGCCATATTGCCCTCTGTGCCATGTCCCTACCCCCCTCGCCCCCTTCGAAGTAATTCAGTGGCTTAATGTAATTAACGGGTGCATTGTGACTGATTTATTGTTACTGACTGAAGAACTGTAACCAACTGAATTGTCGGTAAAACTTGTGTATTGTGATTGATGGCCCATGATACTTTTTTTTACAGTGCGCGCGCGCATGTACGCATGTACATGGAAGCAAGCAAAGCTTTAAAAAATATGAAGCATGGTAAAAGCACAGGTACAGACGGCTTCGGCACCGAATTCTTTGAATTCTTTTGGAAAACACTGGGCCCACTGGTTGTAAGATCTGTAAATGAATCATACAAAGACGGAGAATTTTCAACAACACAGAAGCTGGGACTAATTATTTGCATACCAAAAGGTGATAAACCCAAAGAATATATAAAAAATTGGCATCCTATTTCCCTCCTAAATGTAATATACAAAATAGCTTCCTCATGTATTTAAAAAAGAATAAGAAATGTTTTACCATCTCTCATCAGTGAGGATCAAACAGGTTTCATGGCTAATAGATTTATGGGCAACAACATTAGACTAATTTATGATTTGATTAATTATTTAAATGTGAAAAACCTTCCTGGACTTTTGCTCTGTATAGACTTTGAAAAAGCCTTCGACTCACTCGATTGGGATTTTATGTTGAACGTTCTAAGGGCTTTCGGTTTTGGTGAAAGTATATGTCACTGGATAGAAACATTCTATAAGGATATTAAATCAGCTGTTATTGTAAATGGCCAGGCTGCTCAGTGGTTTAAAGTAGAAAGAGGATGCAGACAGGGAGACCCTATATCTCCTTACTTATTCATTATATGCGCAGAAATTTTAGCCATAATGATAAAGGAAGAAAAGAAGATAAAAGGTATAAAAATAAATGATGTAGAACACAAAATATCCCAGTTTGCTGATGACACTCAATTAGTAAACAATGGTGACAAAAGTTCTTTTGAACAGTCTATTGATATCCTTACCACGTTTGGAAGAGTTTCAGGACTCCTCATGAACAGCGAAAAAACGCAAGCATTATGGCTAGGATGTCATAAAAACTCCCAGAAAAAATATTGTCCTCATCAACAAATCATATGGAACCCTTCTCAATTCAAAATACTCGGTGTTTGGTTTACCCAAGACTTGAAAGAAAGTGAAAACATGAATTATGACAATAAATTTTCGGAAGTTAAAATATTATTCAAAATTTGGTCTCAAAGAAGTATAACACCAGTCGGAAGAGTTGCTGTTCTCAAGTCACTCATTCTGTCTAAGCTCATACACCTCTGGATTTTGTTACCCAACCCACCTGACCACTTGATTAAAAAACTTCAAAAGATGTGTTTTAACTTTGTGTGGAATGGTAAACAAGATAGAATAAGCAGGAAAACAACAATTAAAACTATAAAACAGGTGGCTTAAATATACCTGACATAAAAAAATATACTAATGCTTTGAAATTTTTATGGATAAAAAAACTTAAAATCACAAATCACAAATGGAAGAGCATTGTTATGAAAATATATCCATTCAGTGAAAAAATTGAAAATTATGGACCAGCATTTGGTACAGGATACATGAGCTCTAATTTGTTTTGGAGACACACCTTTATAGCCTATAGGGAATTTTGTCTTTGTGTGACACCACAAACATTAAATGAACTTCTAGCTGAACCTGTTTTTCATAACACAAGGTAAAAACAGGAAATGAGATAATTAAACAAAAGAAATTAATTGAGAAAGGAAAGTATGCAATAAAACATTTTCTGAAGGAAAATGGACAATTCATGAACTTTGAAGAATGATGATTATACTATAAATTTTGTCTCATACTGTGGATGGATTTCCTCAATGAAAGAATTCATAAAGAAAACTGGAATAAAACCTGATAATAATAATGCAAACACAATTCAGAACATGCCAAGGGCTTTTAATATTATTATGAAAGAAGCAAAAGGAGCTAAATGATACTATGAAATTTTTACTCAAGATGAGCGTAAGCCAAACTGTTGCTCTCAATGGCTACAAAAACTTAATTCTGAAGTTTCTTGGAATAAGGTATTTACCCACGTCCACAAAATTAAAGATGTAAAATTGAAATGGCTTCAAATTAGAATTATTCACAGAATTATTGGCACAAATATTGTTTTAAATGCCATGGGCCTGACAAACACGATGAACTGCACATTCTGCAATGAAGAGAGAGATTCAGTCCAACACTTTTTATGGATGTGCAATTACTTTCAAACTTTTTGGAAAGAGGTTGAAAATTTATTTAACGAAAAATGCCGAAACTCGTTTACCATTAAAATAACACGCGATATTGTTATCTTTGGAGTCGACAAACATATGCAAACAGAGACAATTTTTGACTTTATTAGTATGGTTGCTAAATCTTATATTTACAAGTGTAAGATCGAAAGACGTAGGCCAAATGCTTCAGTTTTTCAGAGCCAGCTGAGCAGCAGATTCAAAATCGAACTCTATAATGCTAAAGTCAACAATGATCAAAACAGGTTTGATGCTGAATGGTACAATTACAT
The DNA here is from genome assembly GCA_033310375.1 of Conus canariensis. Taxonomy (NCBI): domain Eukaryota; kingdom Metazoa; phylum Mollusca; class Gastropoda; order Neogastropoda; family Conidae; genus Conus; species Conus canariensis. The sequence goes on from CM065719.1 coordinate 27,404,172, forward strand.
GCCGATGATTTTCTACATGAATACTTTTAAAAAAAAATCGATAACAACAAAAAAATCTCAATCTAATACGCATCTCCGTAATCCCAGTATCCATTTCTCAAGTTTTTTTTTTTTTCTTTTTTTGAAATTCTCATGATATTTGAATTGACATGTTTTTGAATGTACATTTGAAGCAACATACTTTTTTATGCATTGATATATTATCCGTATGCTCTTGCTGTAATGTGGAAAATGTATATGTCAAATGTGTATGATATATATCAGGGGGGTTAAAAAAAAAAAAAAAAAAAAATCTAATTTTGTAATGTCAACAACACAAAATTCAATACAACTTGTCTTTTCCATGCGTGAGTAGCGAGGCGTGAGCTCCTGTGGCCCAGAGCATGAAATGTGAGAGGTGAGGCATGAGTTTCTATGGCTCAGCAGCCCCACATCAGTGCCTGTGTTGAGACTGAGTCTTTGGTTTTGGCAGATTTTGGGGCCGGACTGTCTTTATAGGGATTTTATAGGAGCCAGTCTTTCCTTGAAAGGGGATGTGTATGGGATCTGGCTTTGTGACTGAACAAAGTAATAGTAGTAGGGTAGTCAGTGGTCTGGTGTGTAAAATCCCTTGCATGATCACTGTGTATGTGTGTGCATACATGTACAAGTTGATTCTTCTTGTGTGTTTTTGCAGTACCTGATATCTGGCAGTATCAATTACAATCAGAAGAACGACAGCAACATAGAGGCAGGCAGGCAGGCAGGCAGGGGGAGGCAGGAATATGGGTGGAAAGAAGGAGAAGGCATACATGCATGATGCGTGTGTGTGTGTGTAAGTGTGTGTGTGTATGTGTGTGTGTGTGTGTATGTGTGTTTTTATGTTCTTCAAAGTGATGATGATGGCTGGTTTTTCAAGAAAATGTAATAATTTCCCTTTCTTTCAGCGTTCCAGTTAAGGCACAACCGGGAGGGGGGCGGAGGGTGTCTTTTATGCAGAGATATCAGATTTGATGATAGATTTTAAAATTTAGCGTCATGATGACGCACATATAGCACCAGCTCAGTTGATTGATTTCCAAACTTCCACACCTAATTGGCAAAATATGCAGAAATGCTACTTTGATATTGCATGTTGTTTGATTCTTAGGGACTTGTGAAATGCTCGCATTGCAGCTGTGGTGTTTAATGTAGGGGGTGTGGTGGTGACTATAAAACAGCACACACAGTTTCTCATTGCAGCCAAGCCTCGGCCTGTGACCTCAGTGACTGTCAGAAGTTTGAGCAGCAGGTCAGCCGAGGTGAAGGTGACCACTGACCAGCCTGTGCTGAACTATACCATCACCTACTACCCTGTTGGGCAGGGCCTTGGGTGTCGTGATGGTGGGATGGTAAGTATGTTGATATCCTGTTTTTCCCCCTGGATTTGTTGAGCTTATACAATGCTGGGTTCTCCAACATCTGGTGTCATGAGGCTGCGGGCTAGCATGGCAAGAAGCCAACAACTTAACAAAGGACTGTTTTCTGCTCAGGCTTCAAGCAGGAAGTCCAAAAGACCTCAGGCGATGCAATATGCGAGCTTCTACGATTTAAAAAAGAAAAAAAAAAATTCCGTCCAGACTTAAATGAATTCCTTCCATCCGTCTCCAGAAATCGAAAAGGACAAAAAAGGCGTTATGAAGATTACACACTGGCGCACCTACTTTACACAGTTCTTAACTTTTGCATAGTGAAGAGGCAGCGTAGTGTACATTATGCAATGAACTGCTCAACAGACATTCATTTTGATGGAAAGTATTTTGTGAAAGGTATTTCAGAACGAAAAGTCCATCTTATGGCGTGTTGGAATGTGTACGACAACAGGGACAATCTTATGTCAGATTCCATGAAGACTTTGTTCTGTGACTTTCCGCCTCATGTGAGTTGTAATTTTGTGAAGGACTTTCATATTTTTTCATTGGATATGAGTGAAACTTGGTGGGTTATAAACTTTGTTTTAGGTCAAGTTTTTCTTTTGCAGGACAAGACTTGATTTTGAATTTTTGTCTTGATATTTTGATTTGTGTGTAGATCCCTCTTTAACTTGCCTGCCACTGTGATATGGCTTTGGTGATTAGCTGGGCTATAAACAACATGACTTCACTTGATGGGTGGTAGAGCTCTTTCAATGCTGAATCCTGGGAGTGTTCAAAGAAATAAGAATTGTGAACACAGACTGATGTGCGCTTCCTTTCTTTCTTTAAAAAAAAGAAAAAGAAAAAAAAAGAAAAGACAAACAAAACTACATTATCACCACCAGCAAGCAATGAAGAAGAACAACAGTGTTGGTCATTGTCAAGGGAACTTTATGGATCTGCACAAGAATTTTTTTTTAAGTAGTATTCTTTTGTAATAGTTACTGTAAACATAATGATACAGCAAGACCTTTATGGTCAACATGGGTGAAAGGTCAACCTATGAAAAAAGATTGGAATGATATCACCATGGAATTGGAATGATATGACCATGGAATTGTGGTAAAAATATGTTAATATGTGCTTCCTGTTTGTTGCTGTTGTTTTTTATTAGAAACAAACAAGGAAACTTGTGAATCACTTGTGATCTAATGCACTGCGCAGTTTCAGTAAATAAGTCATAGTATTTTCGTGGACTGTACAGAGTGAGCAGGAAATGCGTAGGAGAAAAAAAAACATTCTTCAAACCCAGTCTCTTTAGTAGGCACCACCAGTGCACTGAAATCATGTTACTGTGTCTTTGAGTAGCGTTTGGGTGCAAAATTGATTCTTCCTGTTTGAGAGGATATCTTAAAAGACTCTTCCAGTTTGAGAAGAAATCTGACATGACCTCTTCCTTTTTGAAAGGAAATCTTAAATGACTCCTTTTGATTGACAGGAAATTGTAAATGACTCCTGTTTGAAAGGAAAATTTAAATGACTCCTCTGTTTGAAAGAAAATCTTAAATAACCTTTCCTGTTTGAAAAGAAATCTTAGATAACTTTTACCTGCTTGAAAGGAACTCTTAAACGACTCCTTGTGTTTGAATGGAAATCCTCTTGCTTGTTGTCTGTGCCAGACATGGAAAAGCAAGTGCTTTCAGTGTTTTAGTCCATCATTGCTTTTGTTTTTGTTTTTTGTTTGTTTGTTTTTCTGCATGTTGAAGAACTCAGGTGTGGTTGTCAATGTTTTATTTTGCCGGTTTATAGTGATGAAAGTTCAGGGCCTTCCTTTCACAATGGGATGTTAATCAAATATGAAGTAAGGACAGCATTAAGTTCTACCTGTATTGATGGCAGGAGGGTAGTATGTGTAAAACCTCTTTTTTTTCCCCCCAAGGGAACATTTTGGTTAGTTTATCTCTTTGTATCTCTTCAAATTTGGAAACCACACTTACATTGTCTTGTCTCTTTAAACTTTTTGCAAGGTTTATGTTTCTTCAGGGTGTTTTGTGTGTGTGTGTGTGTGTGTGTGTGTGTGTGTGTGAGAAAGAGGTAGAGAGAGAGAGAGAGAGAGAGAGAGAGAGAGAATGACAAACACTTACAGAGACTAATGTTTGAATCTAATGTTTGAATGAGTCACTGTTATGAGCCCTTTCAGCAATCAAAGTCATGCACAAGGGCAGGATACTGGCAGCTGACACCAGCTAGTTCGGACCAGAGCTATTTACCCCATGAGTGCCTGAGAGTTATTGCCCTTTTGGTTGCCTACATAGCAGAGCAAAAGCTGAATTTCTGTTTGATCTCCGTGCTTTGAGAACAGCTCAGTCACACACACACACACACACACACACACACACACACACTCACTTACTCAGAAAAAAGCCAGTCCAGTTTTTGCAGACAAAACTTGGATGAAAATCAGGGCAGTTTCGTTATTCTGCCCTCCATGCGGCCAGTGAGTGCATGAAATACTAGCACCACTTGCCTCCCTTTCCCCTTCCACTCCTCCCTCCCTCTTCCTCCTTCCCTCCCTTCATTAGGTGACCACACGTTACACCCTCTTCCCACATGCCAATTCAGGGTAAACACCCACTGAAAATGTCAGTCAACCATTAACAGACTTATCTCCTAGGCAAAAACCGTTAGAAATACCCGCTTTGAGTATGCCCGTGTTTTGGAAATTTGTGATCACTCAGTCGCTGGCTTGTTATCAGTGTTTGGCCATGACTGACGAGGGGGGTGGAGTATTCAGTAGCCACCAGGTTTCCATTCTATTACAGGTGGATCTCATCGGTTATGCGTAATTGTTGCAAATGAATCAGCTAGCTGACTGAAAAGTGTGGGGACACTTCGACCTTTAGTTTGTTGAGAAATTGTCACGATGAAAGTGGTATGTATGACATATCTGCAGAGGCTGCTGAGAATAACAAAAACTGTCAGGTATGTGGTATGTATACAGGCTGTCAAGGCGTTAGTACTAGAACAGTCACTAAGTCCTTTTTTTTAGTTAAAAAAATGCAGGAAAGCAGAGGAGAAAAAAAAAAAGATGAAGGAAGCCAAAAGTATCATACAGTCTACTGTTTCCATCTCACAACTAAATCATCTCTGAATACACTACAGCCGAACGAAAAATGACTGAGCCTGCTACTGGGTGGAATGGATAGATCACAGATCACGAGTGAACAGGGACGATGGTGACTGGCAGGAAAGGGCAGACTGGTACTCTGAAGACAGAGCTGAAAACAAAAAACTTGTGGAGTACTGGCACTTGGAATGTAACAGAGTTAAACTGAGCTTAACCATGTATGCATCAACTGAAATGAGCTTCAGGGGAGTGATGCCCCAAAGCTTGAACCACAGACCGGGCTTGGGAGGAAAGAATAACCAGTCGTTATTATTTTTCTCAGGTGTCGCAGATGGTGACTGGAATGACGAGCGACAACACTTGGCAGGTATCAGGTCTACACCCGAGCTACACCTACTGTTTTGATGTGCAAGCTCGTTTTGAGCAGGGTTACATCAGCGACCTTCCTGCCACTGGCACAACTCTCCAGATGCCTGAAGATGGTATTTCTGATTCCTCTGTGACCGCATCTCACTTTTATTTATTCTGCATGCAGGAGAAACATTTCGGAGTAGGGTATTGGCTTCGGTTCTACAAGTGTTCTGTTACTGCATAGTTCATGAAACAGCCATTTTTATGCTTAGATCTCAAAGGGACAAAACGTGGAGAACTTTAAAAAGGAGAGGGAATTAAGTTATGAGTCTAACTTTAAGGTGGTCAGCTGTGGGGATGTCAGCAAGGGAATACTTTTACTTTTCTCTTTTCACTGTGGTAACCTGGAACCTAGCTGCCTTGGTCCCGCAAAAAGCTGAACACCATGTACCCTTCTTTCAATGCAATGACCGGAGGATTCATTTGACCTTTAGTCAAGATGAAGGAATTCATTTAATTTTTAGTTAAGATGGGGGAATTCATTTAACCTTTAGTCAAGATGAGGGAATTCATTTAAACTTTAGTCAAGATGAGGGAATTCATTGAACCTTTAGTCAAGATGAGGGAATTCATTTAACCTTTAGTCAAGATGAGGGAATTCATTGAACCTTTAGTCATGATGAGGGAATTCATTGAACCTTTAGTCAAGATGAGGGAATTCATTGAACCTTTAGTCAAGATGAGAGAATTCATTGAACCTTTAGTCAAGATGAGGGAATTCATGTAACCTTTAGTCAAGATGAGGGAATTCATTTAAACTTTGTCAAGATGAGGGAATTCATTGAACCTTTAGTCAAGATGAGGGAATTCATTGAACCTTTAGTCAAGATGAGAGAATTCATTGAACCTTTAGTCAAGATGAGGAAATTCATTTAAACTTTAGTCAAGATGAGGGAATTCATTGAACCTTCAGTCAAGATGAGGGAATTCATTTAACCTTTAGTCAAGATGAGAGAATTCATTTAACCTTCAGTCAAGATGAGGGAATTCATTTAACCTTTAGTCAAGATGAGGGAATTCATTGAACCTTCAGTCAAGAGGAGGGAATTCATTGAACCTTTAGTCAAGATGAGGGAATTCATTTAAACTTTAGTCAGGATGAGAGAATTCATTGAACCTTTAGTCAAGATGAGGGAATTCAATTAACCTTTAGTCAAGATGAGGGAATTCATTGAACCTTTAGTCAAGATGAGAGAATTCACTGAACCTTTAGTCAAGATGAGAGAATTCATTGAACCTTTAGTCAAGATGAGGGAATTCATTGAACCTTTACTCAAGATGAGGGAATTCATTTAAACTTTAGTCAGGATGAGAGAATTCATTGAACCTTTAGTCAAGATGAGGGAATTCATTTAAACTTTAGTCAGGATGAGAGAATTCATTGAACCTTTAGTCAAGATGAGGGAATTCATTTAACCTTTAGTCAAGATGAGGGAATTCATTGAACCTTTAGTCAAGATGAGAGAATTCATTGAACCTTTAGTCAAGATGAGGGAATTCATTGAACCTTTAGTCAAGATGAGGGAATTTATTGAACCTTTAGTCAAGATGAGGGAATTCATTTAACCTTTAGTCAAGATGAGGGAATTCATTTAACCTTTAGTCAAGATGAGGGAATTCATTGAACCTTTAGTCAAGATGAGGGAATTCATTGAACCTTTAGTCAAGATGAGGGAATTCATTTAACCTTTACTCAAGATGAGGGAATTCATTTAACCTTTACTCAAGATGAGGGAATTCATTGAACCTTTAGTCAAGATGAGGGAATTCATTGAACCTTTAGTCAAGATGAGGGAATTCATTTAACCTTTACTCAAGATGAGGGAATTCATTTAACCTTTAGTCAAGATGAATCCTCAGCGGGCTCCCACCACTACAACTATTCGTCTGGATCATTCCATTCCCTGATGGACTTGGAGAAAATAGTTGCTCTTAAACACCTCAGTCTATCCAGAACCAATGAGAAAACAAACTGTGGCTGTCTGCCATGTTATTAGCTGGGTAATATTACCCCTGAAAGTGGAGGTCCAGTATTACAGAACTAGATTCCACAAGGGTATGCACAGGTCATGCAACATCTTTCGGACATTGACATAGCTTCCTAAGAATCAAGCCATGACTTGGCATTTGTGCTCTTTGCCGCTCAGATGATACGATCTGTCCTTGAGAAAGATGGTATGATCTGTCCCTGAGAGAGATGATATGATCTGTCCTTGAGAGAGATATGATCTGTCCTTGAGAGATGATCGGTCCTTGAGAGAGATGATATAATCTGTCCTTGATAGAGGTGATATGATCTGTCCTTGAGAGAGATGATATGATCTGTCCTTGAGAGAGATGATAAGATCTGCCCTTGAGAGAGATGATATGATCTGCCCTTGAGAGAGATGATATGATCTGTCCTCTGGAGTTTTCGTGCAGGTTGTGCAGGTTCATGGATGACGACTGGAAAACAGATGAGCAGATCTATATTTTATTTTAGAAGGTCGTTTGAAGGGTAAAAATGTATTAGTGATTGAATGGTGAAGTCTTGACGTGCAAATCTAATGGAACACTGAAGTAAAAACCAAACCATTCATTTCTATTGTATATGTTTATTTGTGATGAGAATAACAGAAAAAAACCCAAACATTCCACTGCACAGTACATCTTGATTTGGTAAGCAAAGAGCATTAGAGTGCACACTGTTTGGTTCATTTTGTGTTGCTGTTAATGGGTTGGATTCATTTTTTAGAACAAAAAAGTGAGAAGGATGGAAGTTAATAACCGACACAGTGGATGTTGGCATTATCCCACAATATGTTCAATCTTCATTTCAGCTCCAGAATCAGCACCCATTATTCCACCTTCTGGATATTACCTGGATGACAGCAGATGCCATCCGGATGTGGCAGATTCTGCTGCAGTAACTGCATATATCTATTTCCAGGTAACATATGGACACACATACACATACATGCATGCACATAGACATACACTTGTTTTGCATTCATACATATTCATATGAAGGCACTCACATGCTGATTAGGGTTCCCCTGATGTACCATAATTTATCATGTGAGCACAAAAGTGAAGATTTGGTGTGTAAATTTAAATCCAGTATGTTTCTGCATCACACTTTTTTTCAGATGGGCCTAGTTTAAAAAAAAGAAAACTGTTTAAGAGACTCGGCAAGAAGAGCTGTGTACATTGAAAAGTTCTGCCAGATAGATTGTCAGCATTGTACCAGAGCGTATGAAATAGGCGTTTGTCCTTCCACATGAATGTGGTCCACTTTTAAAATAGACTGTGTTGTCTTTGCTTTCTAAGTAGAGTTTATTACATGGAGGATGACAGAATTTAGTCATCAGGGACTGGAACCATCTGCATATTTCAATATTGTAGCTGGTGGGTTTGTTTAGATCCATGCTAACCCAGGTCACATGCTTTTTTCTTCTTCTTCCTCCATGTTTGTTTCTTTGTATTGGAATAACCAGATTTCCCCAACTGCTGTTTTCTAGTTGCAGCATTTCTCAGGTGATGTCATCATAGCATCAGACAGGTTCCTTTCCTCCTGTCTCCTGGGATGATTATCCTTATCTGCCTTATCATAACTGGATGGTGTGGATGTTAGAACTAAATATACATCACAATAATTTAAAAAAAAAAAAAAACTAGAACGCTCATGTGGATCATCAACAATAAACAACTCTTTTTTGCAACAGCAACGAACTCATGTTTCCAGTCATCTTAAGAACAAACTAGTACAGACTGTATTTAGTTTTTTTGACAAATATAAGTCTCTCTGGCTCTCAAAATTTGCAAAGTAATTCCAAAAAAGTTTTATAGTCTTATTGACTCTTAAAAATTAACATCTGGGGAAACTTTCATTCAGCATTGTCCATATGCATGTAAATCGACGAAGACTTTCATTCTCAAAAGATAAAATTTTGTGCAAAAGTCTGGTCATGGCTGTGTATGTGTGTGTGTGTGTGTGTGTGTGTGTGTGTATGTGTGTGTGTGTGTTTGCATGTGTGTGTGTGTTTAAATTTCATATGATTTATTTGCTGTCTCCCATTTTGTTGTTATGAATCATAAGATCAGTGAACAGAGTTAGATTGCAGTGCTATCTTTGTTGTATTTTCATCGTGTCTAGGACATACCACCTGAAGATCAGAATGGTGTCATCAAGAACTACACGGCGGAAGTGAGCAGTCTCCCCACGGTCTATACCTTGGGCACAGAAGTCCAGTCACAGACCTTGACACTGGATGGTCTGCCTTGTGGTGATCGCTTTGAGGTGACTGTGGTGGGCAGCACCGAGGCAGGGGTGTCACCTGCTGCGTCGGTGACTTTGTTTCCATCACATCAGGGTATGACAACCATTTCTTTTGAACAAAGTGTGGCAGGAGAGAGAGAGAGAGAGAGAGAGAGAGAAAGGGAGAGAGAGTTTTCTCTCACAATTTTCTTTTTTCAAAACATAGTAAGACTCAAGGGACAGAGAGGTGAAGAAACATAGTGAGAGAAGGTGAAACATGCATAGATATATAGACAGAAAGACAAACAGCGAGAGACAGATTTCCAGGCATAGACAGACAGATAGAGAGACAGGCAGTAAAGACAGAGAGGTATAGACAGAGAGACAGACAGTGATAGACAGATGTAGGCAGATGGAGAGACAGACAGTGAGAGACGGAGAGAGGTATTTTTCTCCAGTAATAAAGTTAGATTTTCAAAAAAAACTTGCCAAGACTTAACAACAAGCATAAGCTAACTTGGGCATGGACTGACTAGAAAGACAATTAAATTTGATCAGTCAGGCTCAGCTAAAACCTTCTTTGTGGTTCTTTAACTGAGTCTCTGTCCAGAGTTAGTGAGTGCAGACCAGTTGAAATGAAACAAATAGTATGTGTGTGTGTTTTAGGATGAACGCACACTTGTGCATGTGTGTATGTGTGTGTGTGGGTGTGTATTTGTTTGTCTTGTCTGAAGAAGACTTGATAGGTCAATACATTTTGTGCCTGTTTTGTAATTTGTTTGGTACCTTCGTTTGCTGGCTGAATAATTCCTTTTTTGTTTTCATGTTTCAGTTTCTGCTTGCTGCCATTCCATTTTGAAATCCACTTTAAGAGATTTAGTGACTTTCGTATCTTGCAGTGGCACTACTGGGAAAAGCTATTGCTTAACTGTTGTCGAGCTTGCAGTGATACTCTTGATCTTGCTGTGGTGATTATGTGAAAGACACATGCCAGTGAACACCATGCCTCATATTGTTTCCTTTTATTCCAGTGTGTTCCATAATGTCATGTTAACATGAACAGATATAAAACTGAATTACAAGTAGAGCAAACTGGTATTCAGGTGTATGCCCTTTGTGAGTTGATGCCACAAGTACTGGCAAGTTCATTTGGGGCTGTCATTGGATAGTGCCTTCTGTAGATGGGACGCTCATTCGCCCAGGTTCCGCGACTTAGCAGTTACTGTTATCAGTAGGGGGGTTAGTAGGCACTGTCCTGCATAGACTGGATCTGAACAAGCACCACCGAACACCACCAAAGTGACTAGGCAGCAGTGCAGTGTCCCCTCTTGCGGGTTGCCACATGATGTCTCAGCATTGACTGTGTATTGCCGGTAACAGCAAAACAAAACAAAACAAAATAAGAATGTTGTTCAGATGTGTCAGACTGAATCCTCATGGGCCAGCGTTGTGTGCACAGATCTCCTGCAGACCGTGAGGCAGATGAAGCTGAGGATGAGGATGATGAACGCGCAGGGAGGGATCAGGGCTGAGTGGATCCCTCCTCCCTCCTCTTCCAGCCTTTCCCTCTTCCTGTACTACTGCCAGCCAAGAAGTGCGGGTAATCCTCAGTGCCAGGTAAGATGTTAGACCAGGCATACTAACTTCCCTTTTCAGCCAGTCTGGTCTTGCCATGCACAAGCTCAGAATGTATACTTTTTCTCTGTCCCCACACACACAGCCACACACACGCACGCATATACACACCCACGCAAACACAGACACACAAGTAAAGGGAAAAGAAGTATGAATCCAAAAAATAGTTCAGTTGACTGTTGTTGAATCTGACGGAAGGAGGAGTATGTCTGGAACTTTATTCTCAGATGAAATCAGCGTGGTATGGAAATGAGAAGGGGGAACCTAAAATACTATTTCAAAATCAGCTTAATGCCTTCTCCCACAACCCTTCACCCCCCACTCCACCCTCAACTCCCCCCCCCCCCCCCCCACCCCAACTCCCTCTCATGCCTTCCTCTCACATCTCTGCTTTTTCTCTTTTTTTGTGATTTTTTTTTTTGTTCTGTCACCTCATCTTTTGTGATTTTTTGCCTTACAGGGATCCATTTACTTCGGTGTTTTCTGGAAGCCAGATTCTTGTTTTCTCTGTCTGTCTGTCTTTGGAATCAGGCACTTGTGCCACGTGATACTGCATGTTGGCAGTTGCTTGAAAGTTTGGCATTTTTTTATGTAGATCTGCTTGTTTGTGTGTTTGTTTGATATGATAACATCAGCAGGTGCTGCAAATCAGCAATAAACTGACCATGGCATAACTGACTCTATTGTCTCCTCAGAAAAATGGATGCTCTAAGCGTATAACACATTGGAAATCTTTTTCTTGCTTTCTAAGAGTGATAAACATCAGCGGCACAGGTTTATTGCCTTACGTGATCATCGCTGGGCCTCGTGTGAAATCTTTTTCTTGCTTTCTAAGAGTGATAAACATCAGCGGCACAGGTTTATTGCCTTACGTGACCATCGCTGGGCCTCATGTTCTTTTCCAGAGTCCTGTCGTTCAAGTAGGACAGGATTTATCAGGGGACTTGACTCCAATAGTTAGTTTTGTGGACTTGACGGTTGTAGATGCTGACAGCCCTGATGTGACCCTGAATGGTGGGCCAATCTACAAATAAAGACTTTTTTCTTACCCTCCTTGACAAGCAGGTGCCTTCACACCGTTTAGTGTGGACAGGCCCTTGCTAACCAGGACAGAAATTAAAACATAGAGGGAGCATCCTCCATCCAAGCTGCCTTAACTTGCTGCCTTTTAACCCTTACACAGGTTGTCGCGACAAAAGTCACGCCATTACGTCATGGCCGTCACTGGTTGTCGCGACAAAAGTCGCGCTGCAGGGTGAGCCTTGCGAGTCCAGTTTCACAGACACACGCAGATACGAAACTATGGCTCAGTGACAAACTAATTTGCATGAGTGACTGAGCAAGCCCCGGAACATGGATTTTCAATGTTTTAGCTTAGTTTATGTTAGTAGCAGCTTGTAATGCATAGTGCGACTCGACTCGTCTGGTGAACAAAAATGGCGGCGCCCGAAGCAGAACATGATAGAATTAGGAACTTGTTTGAAGATGTTTTTGCTGAATTTCGTGTGGAAAAAGCAGGTGAAGAAGAAGTTATGGACATTTTAAATGAACTGGGTGTGATGGGTGATAGTTTCGATTTAGATCAAACACCATACAATCGTGATTTTGAGATCGACACGGACAGTGACTGGATGAGTGCCTAAGGGTGAGGGGAATCTCAAGATGCTATTCAGTGGGGAAGAAAAACTCAGTGTAGCGCTTCCAGATGATCCTAAACCTTTCAAACATAAATGACGACAGTGCGGGCTGACTATTACATTTGTTTATAGTGACCATTTTTGTTTTTTTGTGTGTTAGCAGCACGATTTCAATGTGAAAACTGAACTGTACCTTATTCATTCTTACCTGAATTACCTGCATGAAAGACGGGTATAATCCACACTGACTTTCCTTCGAAAAAAGCTATGACTTATTTCTGGATACTGTGGAACACCGTAGACTGGATTATTTGTGAACAAGCTCGTGAAAATGACAAGCAGGATGTGCCACCTGTTTTCACCTGTTATTTTCACATTCTGGACAGGTCAGCACCTAATCAAACACTCACAAGCACCTTAGTTCTGTTTCATATTATTCTTTATTCAATTACTAACAATTTGTATTCTGCATGTCATGTTGAAATACTAACTGTTGAAAAGTTATGCATATCATACAAACGTAACTATTCTTTTCAAACTTTCCTTCTGGAAATTCACCAGACAACATACTTAATAGTACATTGTTAAATAACCAGTGTATGGGTTAAGTTTTATATCTCTAGAGTAGCTGTGGAAGCGCACTCCAAATCTTGTTCTGATGTTCGATGCCTCATATTGATCTTTGTCTGAAGTAAAAGCATCTGAAGTCCAGACTTGATTTCCTGCATTCTCCACTGAGAGCGCCAGATGTTACAACAGTCTGCTGCTGCTGCAGGATGCTGTCAAGTACACTGAGGTGAACGCCTCTGACGGACAACTGGTACTGAAGGGTGCGACAGCAGCCATGAAGTTCGGGGTGGCTATCGTGACAGAAAATGAAACTAGTGGCATCCAGTTTACCAACTGCCTCTACAATCCATCCGCAGGTCAGTTTGGGAACAGGGAGTTTATTAGATACAGTGGGGCAACCCTAGTTGAGACACCTCATTAAAGACTCTCGCTTCAGACACTTTTTTTCCCATAGAGCATCACTTTGGTTTATGCAGTAGAACCTCTAAATTACTGTCTGTAGAAATTCTTGAAAATCAGGTACTAAGAGAGAGGGAGTTTTGATTGGAAGGATACTCAATTTAGTCATTAAAAAAAAAAAATTCCTCAAAAATAGTCTTAAAAGGAAGGGGTGGTTTAGGTGAGATGAATGTCTCCTAGACAGAGAGAAAAATGTCCCTGAAAATCAAATCTTTACAGAGAGGGGGTCTGTTTTGGAAAAAGACAACATAATATAGACAGAGAGAAACATGTCCTAGAAAATCTAGTCTTTAAATGACTCCCCTTGCAGTTAACCTGTGCTGTGTGAAATAAGGTCTGCTTAGGCAGAACACGATTCAAAGACAATGACAAGATGAGATCAAGGCTGAAGTGGATTGGCTTTCACAGTGTTTAAATATCATAATGTCTAAGTTTTAGGCAAAGAAGAGATAGAGTCAGGGGGTAAATTCAATATTTCAGTTGACTTTTACAGCCTTTTCAGATACAAATTTGCCATCAAATTTTTTTGCCTGCAGTGGTGAAACTCTGTTGTTGAGTTCTGTCACCTTGAGTGGTGAAAGGGTTAAAGGGAGGAAGTCTTTATTGTGAGATTTCTCATGATCCTGTATACCCAGAAACAAGGTGAAATGAAATAGACATTATTCATTGTACAAGGCTGTTAATGCTACTGTGAGTTCATAACTCATTTAAACATTAAGGCCTCATTAATGCTGAAAATGCAAAACTTTCCAAATTTCCAGTCTGGAATGAGTACAAACCCAACGTAAATTGAACATGTCCAGAAAAGAATGATAGTACTAAGTGAGTTAAAAAGACATACCACATCCAGCCTCCCCCCCCCCTCCCCCCCCTCACTTCTGTCTAGACACCCCTTTTCTGACAGTAATCATACAGTTACCAGGCCAGATGTGTTGAGAATTCCCCGAGGCCTAAAATGCTTTTTGCAGATGCTGGTGACTCTCCAAGAAATGTGAAGGTATATGGACACACTGGTGTGTTGGCGATACTGTGGAATGTGTGGAGGTGTGATGCAGTGAAGCGTGTCATCACACTCAATTACATCATCCAAGTGTGCCAGGTTCATGGGGATTGTCACAGTAAGTACACAGCCTATGACTAGACTCTTTCTTCTATCTGTAACACATTGAAACCTCACCATGACAGCCATACTAATTTTCCTAATTTTCACTGATTTCCTTTTATCCCTGGCAAAATCACACCAAAAAAAACTGTTTTTTTCTTTAGAGTGAAGGGAGGGCTTTATAAAGAAACATAGCTGAATGCTGGTGTTGGTATGCTCAGGTACAGTTGCATTTCTAATACGAAACTGATATGCATATTTGGTTTGTACTGTACTGATTACATTAAATTTTCCTGTGTTGCTTGTATAAGTGTGTTGTCAAGCATAAAGCCTCTGTATAAATTTACGTGAAGTTACCTTATCATTTTTGTAAATTTCAGTTATTTTTTTCTGTACATCTCTTCTTCCTTTTCAAAGGATTAAACATTTACAAATAAATCTCTTTTTTTACTTGGATGTCATGGCTACACAGACTGAGATGGAGTTGACAGCTACAGAGAACTGGTAGAGCTGACTTGACAGACAACTGCTGTGATGTTTGTGTGGCAGGGTCAGGAATGCTGTCATCACAGAGATACTGTGACAGGCACACTAACAGCAGTGGTGTTTGTTGCTGTGGAAGGTCCTTCACAGCGCTTCACTGGGTTGTGCAGGAATGATTGGCAGAGCCCATTTCCTGTACAACGCATGCTCATTTTTCCTTTTTTTTTTCTTTTTTTTTTTTTTTTGCCGTTTCATCTTCCATGCCACTTCAGTAGCATGACTCTGTCGCTGCTGGTTTGGCTCCCCATTCACAGTCACACCCCTGGACTGTCCTGCCACACTGGGCAGTATCAAATCATCAAAAGGCAGCTTATCAGAGGAGAGACTGCCCTGCCGCTGAGTCACTTCATTGGTGTTCAGTGTGCCTGATCTGATCCAGCCTACAAAAAAT
This sequence comes from Conus canariensis, assembly GCA_033310375.1. Lineage (NCBI taxonomy): Eukaryota > Metazoa > Mollusca > Gastropoda > Neogastropoda > Conidae > Conus > Conus canariensis. The sequence goes on from CM065719.1 coordinate 27,419,657, forward strand.
ATCACCTGCTAAGCCATCTGTTGATGACAGTGATTGCATAGATGAGGAACCTGCGTGAGAGATGTTTCCCTTCTGGAGGGTGCCACTATGTCTGTCCAACGACTGTCCCCATCGACTTGCCGATACTTATGACTCCAGCGTACTGATGACTCCGACATGACCTCATTGACTTGCCGATACTGATGACTCCGACATGACCTCATCAACTTGCCGATACTGATGACTCCAACATGACCTCATCGACTTGCCGATACTGATGACTCCAACATGACCTCACCGACTTGCTGACACTGATGACTCCAACATGACCTCATCAACTTGCGAGACTGATGACTCCGACATGACCTCATCGACTTGCCGACACTGATGACTCCGACATGACCTCATCGACTTGCCGACACTGATGACTCTGACATGACCTCATCGACTTGCCGATACCGATGACTCCGACATGACCTCATCGACTTGCCGACACTGATGACTCCGACATGACCTCATCAACTTGCCGACACTGATGACTCCGACATGACCTCATCAACTTGCCGACACTGATGACTCCGACATGACCTCATCAACTTGCCGACACTGATGACTCCGACATGACCTCATCAACTTGCCGACACTGATGACTCCGACATGACCTCATCAATTTGCCGACACTGATGACTCCGACATGACCTCATCAACTTGCCGACGCTACTCTGACATGACCTCATCAACTTTCCGATACTGATGACTCTGACATGACCTCATCAACTTGCCGATACTGATGACTCCGCTCCGACATGACCTCATCAACTTGCCGATACTGATGACTCTGACATGACCTCATCAACTTGCCGATACTGATGACTCCGACATGACCTCATCAACTTGCCGATACTGATGACTCTGACATGACCTCATCAACTTGCCGATACTGATGACTCCGACATGACCTCATCAACTTGCCGATACTGATGACTCCGACATGACCTCATCAACTTGCTGATACTGATGACTCCGACATGACCTCATCAACTTGCCAACACTGATGACTCCGACATGATCTCATCAACTTGCTGATACTGATGACTCCAATATGACCTCATCAACTTGCTGATACTGATGACTCCGACATGATCTCATCAACTTGCTGATACTGATGACTCCAATATGACCTCATCAACTTGCTGATACTGATGACTCCGACATGACCTCATCAACTTGCTGATACTGATGACTCTGACATGATCTCATCAACTTGTTGATACTGATGACTCCAACATGATCTCATCAACTTGCTGATACTGATGACTCCAACATGATCTCATCGACTTGTTGATACTTATGACTCCAATATGATCTCATCAACTTGCCGATAATGATGACCCTAACATGATCTCATCAACTTGCTGATACTGATGACTCTAACATGACCTCATCAACTTGCCGATACTAATGACTCCAACACGACCTCATCAACTTGCTGATACTGATGACTCCATACTGATGACTCCAACATGATCTCATCAACTTGCCGATACTGATGACTCCAACATGATCTCATCGACTTGCCGATACTGATGACTCCAATATGACCTCATAGACTTGCTGATACTGATGACTCCAACATGACCTCATCAACTTGCTGATACTGATGACTCCAACGTGACCTCATCAACTTGCTGATACTGATGACTCCAACATGATCTCATCGACTTGCCGATACTGATGACTCCAACACGACCTCATCAACTTGCCGATACTGTTGACTCCAGCATGATCTCATCAACTTGCTGATACTGATGACTCCAATATGATCTTATCGACTTGCTGATACTGATGACTCCAATATGATCTCATTGACTTGCTGATACGGACGACTCCAACATGATCTCATCGACTTGTTGATACTGATGACTCCAACATGACCTCATCAACTTGCTGATACTGATGACTCCAACATGATCTCATCGACTTGCTGATACTGATGACTCCAACATGATCTCATTGACTTGCTGATACTGATGACCCCGACATGGCCTCATCAAGGGCACAGACATGAAAAGGAAGTAAACACTGGGTTTACTTTGTTTTTAGATGCATGCATTAACATTCTGAACTTGGTTGTTATGGAAACACAAAAATGTTCAGCATGAAAGTAAGCAGACTGAAGAAATCATCAGTGTCAGCAAGTTAATGGCAGATTGAAGAAATCATCAGTGTCAGCAAGTTAATGGCAGATTGAAGAAATCATCAGTGTCGGCAAGTTAATGGCAGATTGAAGAAATCATCAGTGTCAGCAAGTTAATGGCAGATTGAAGAAATCATCAGTGTCGGCAAGTTAATGGCAGATTGAAGAAATCATCAGTGTTGGCAAGTTAATGGCAGATTGAAGAAATCTTTCTCCGCACTTTAGCTACCTGCTACCACTGACCTACAACCCTCTGATTGAGAACCCAGTGTTTAAACCACTAAATCCCACAGCTATCATGCTTGTCACAGTTTCACTGGTACGGATTTTCGCTTTTCTTCCACTAAGCATCAACACGAGAGCAGGACATGGAGGACCTTAGAGTTTGGTACTTTTGTTTATAAATGCCAATCAGCAATCAGTGAGGATGATGATGATGAAGATGATGTCATGAAGTTCTGCATGAAGTTCTGTTCTGGTCAGAGACTTCACGGTAGGGCTGTGCACACTCTGTGCTTATTTTCACGCTGAACATTTTTGTGTTTCCATAACAATCGAGTTCAGAATCTTAATGCATGCATCTGATTTTTTCCGAGCACATACCATTGAAGGGGATTCCAGTCTATGCATGTGCTGACTGAGGAGACAGAAAAAACATCGTTCTATTTTAATTTTCTTTGGTCTCATTTTCTGTGGCACTTTGGTGGCATTACCTCCATGCTGGTCATTACAGCTCCCTGTCCACGTCCATACCCCATCTTGACCTGCCACTGCCCCGGCACTGATAGCGCTCAAGAAACAGACATTGCCAGGTGGTCATGAGGCAACCCACCAGCGGAGACACTGCACTGCTGCCGAGTCACCTCACTAGTGTTTATACCTGTTCTGATCCACCATATGCAGGACACCACCTACGAAGCTCCCTCTGTTCCCCAATGGTTGGCAGATTGAAGAAATCTTTCTCCACACTTTAGCGGCCTGCTGCAACTGATCTATGACCGTCAGATTGAGAACCCAGTGTTTAAGCCACAAAGTCACACAGCTGTCATGCTTGTCACAGTTTCTCCTGACACTGATTCTCACTTTTCTTTCACTCAGCATACATCGTTGACGCAGACAGCTCTAGCTACACAGTGAAGGGACTGGAGCTGGACAGAGATTACACTGTCAGAATCCAAGCCAACACCACCAGTGAACCCGATTCCCTGACACCATTTTCCGATCCAGTGCAGGTGGCGCTGTTGCCAGGGGTGAAATCAAGTAAGAGCTCAAGTTGCAAGTTCATAGGTGTAGACTATCTACTAATCTTGAAGGTGAACAGGCCTCCAATGAGGCCTCAAACACCTCATGTTCAAGTTAAAGTGTTTATCTCGCAGATTGTGTGTTTCGCTCTCAGCATGGATCCATCTGATTTTCTTTCTTCTTTTTTTTTGTAAAGGAAGGCAATTTTATTTAAGATTTTTCTCAAAATAATTCATAAGGAAAGGTACAGGATAAGAAAAAAAAAAGGTAGACATGAAGATGCACAACATATCACTCATGATTACAACTCCAATTTCCAATTTTGTAAACAAAAAGTAAAAAAATGCCTGGCCAGCAAAGACGGAGAGGATCTCTGTTTGATTTTGTATTCTTCAAAAGCTGTGAAAAGAGCTAATGGAGTTTAGAAGGATAGATGACAAGACTGTGTACTTACAAATGAGGAGAATAGGTGAGCGTAGATGTTAGGTTTTTTGTTTGTTTTTTTTTACATCATATTCTCATCTTAAATAAGTTACTCTACAAAACCAGCATAATAGTTGGTAAACACTGTGAGATATGCAAAGACAGTACGTACATCAAACTTGTTCAGAGAAACAGTCACCAAATTAAGTATCTAGTGCCCGTTTCTAATATCCTCTGTCAGTATGAGTATGTATGTTTTTGTGTGTGTGTTTGCAAATGTGAATTGTCCTGAAAACGAGTTTGACAACCTGCCAAAACAGCAGATTTCTCACAACAAGAATATCAACAGTTGAAAATTGGAGGAAAAAAAAAAAGGCATCACATAGGGTTAACCAGTGTGTGCATGTGAATATATGTGTTTGCGTTCATGTGTATGTAATTTGACCATCAGTAAACTTTCCTACACTGATAACAAAAAGATCAGTGCAAACAAATGCATTGCTTTATCATGTCCTGAACTGAATTGTGTCATAGTGTATTCTTTGCCCTTTACTGTGAATTAGTGATGGATCCATTGATGAAATTGGTCTTGTTCTTGTGGTGCAGATGTTGAGCACCTTTATAGAGCACCTTCATCTCTATATATATGTATGTGTGTGTGTGCATGCGTGTGCGTGTGTGTGTGTGTGTGTGTGTGTGTGTGTGTGTGTGCATGCATGCATGCATGTGTGTGTGTGTGTGTGTTTTCAGCGCCCTTGGGAGTGGAAGGCATTGTGAGCATAGCAATAGCAGTGCTCTTCATTGTCATGGGCTTAGCACTCAGCTTCTGGATCATCAGGTTGGTTTCGTTCCCCCTTCTTCCTCCCTGGCCTTTGCCTGTTGCTTTCTTTTGTTTTGATGTGACCAGGCGCTTAGAGCCATTGTTACACTGTTTTCAACGGACTTTAATAATGCCAGTTCGTGGATTTCAGAGAAAAGTGAATGAAAGGAACGGAAGGGAAACAAATTCTGATGAAGAACCCCCCCCTCCCCCTCCCCCTCCCAAGAAAAAACCAAATTAGGGAGACATGACAGGAGAAGGGGATGGATGGAAGTAAAAAAATGCCAGTAGAAAGAGTGGAGCACTAGTTGCATTTTCAGTTTACTCGCAGACAACACTGATGCCATAAGATCTGTAAACTTTTTTTTTTGTGAGAGTGAGTAGTCTCCCCCTTTGCCCAGTTCAAGACAAAATAATGTATTACTCCGAGTCCGTGCATCAGCAGGACACAGCAGCGAAAGTGAAAGAGATCAATTTAACAATGTGAGCTACGACTTTGTCGTCATTTTTGTACATTGCTTATGAAACAACGCAAGGATCTCAATGAAAAAAAAAAAATCAGGGTTATGAGACATATGGACATGTATGAATGTGTAGGACTTGGTCTGGATCGCCTGGGTCCAGTGACCAAGGTAACATACATAAAGGGAGCAGGGTGATTATTCAGTCTCTGCACAGAAGCATACTGAGGCAGCTCAGAAAATGAGAATTCAGTGAGGTACAGTTCAATGTATCCGTGATAGTTTTGGAAATAAACCAAGTGATACATGATAGAGAGGAGCACAATGTGATGGAAATGAAAAAAAAGTGTTCGAATTGGCGAAGGTCGTCACTATCCCCAATTGATCTACTTTTTCTTTTTTCCTCTCATTGTAGGCTTGTTTTTTTGTTTTGTTTCCATTCCACATATCACCTAATCAGGCATTCCTTTATTTTTTTCTTTTTTATTCTCTCCCTTGTTTTTTCCTTTCACTTAAGTCACATTCATGTTTTATGTTCAAGCCTACCTATGGGTAATATAGCAGGTAAAGGTAACCATCCTTGGAGAGTGGGGAAATGGTGCCTTTCTTGTATTACATGACACAACCAGAACAGCGTATTAAGATGGGTGGCGAAAATGGTCATGTCTGTCCTGAGTGCCAGCATGATTCAGAGTGCAACACTCGTTAGCAGATTTGATGCTCAAACCAGCTGAGCAAACTAGGCACCCTTTCCTTAACCCCTCGTAACCTGTGAATTTCTCTGTGCGTGTGTGGTGTGTTTGTGTGTAGCATGTGTGTGTGTGTGTGTGTGTGTATAAATGGGATGGTGTGTAACACAAATGTTTGTTCTCAATCTTTTCTTGATTATGATATAGGACAAATCTTCCTCTTGAGTACTGATGTATTTGCTGTAAAGGAGCCCCAAGGCTCCGTTTTGGGCCCCCTTCTCTTCTCTCTGTATATTCAACCTCTATCTATGGTCATTGAGGAACACGGAATTCCTCATCAGAAATTTGCCGATGACACCCAGCTGCACGACGCTGCTGAACCTGCTGCATTCCAACTTTTGGTATCGGAATTTGAACTGTGTTTCCAATCTGTTAAATCATGGATGCTTAAAAATAAGCTTAAGCTAAATGATGAAAAAACTGAGGCTCTGTTGGCAGCACCTCGTTCTGTTTTGGATCGCATTTCTGAAAAATCTATTCAAGCTGGAACCAACAAAATTCCCTTGAAGACAGTGTGAGGGATCTGGGTGTCCATTTGGATAGTACGCTGTCCATGAATGTCCAGATCGGTCACCTGTGTTGTTCAGCCTATTTGGCTTTGAGAAAGATCGCGTCAATTCGCTCATATCTTACACAGAAAGGGACTGCCCAACTTATCTGTTCCCTCATCATGTCAAAACTCGATTACTGTAACAGCATTCTTGCCGGTCTTCCTGCTGTCGATATAAACCGACTTCAACATATACAAAACAACGCAGCCAGACTTGTTTTCCAAAAGTCCAAAAGAACTCACACTACACCTCTGTTAGTTAGACTACATTGGCTTCCCATTCATGCGCGCATTCAGTATAAACTCGCAACACTTGCCTTCCGACACTTTGATGAAACACTGCCTGCTTATCTTTCCAACACACTTGTCACTTATCAACCCTCTCGCACTCTCCGCTCTAGCAGTGACAAACTTCTCAAGCTTCCCCGCATGAAACTGAAATCCTTTGGCCAACGTTCTTTCAGTTATCAAGCCCCCCTTGTCTGGAACTCCCTCCCCTCCCAGCTCCGCTCTTCACAGACTCTCTCTGCGTTCAAATCTGGTCTCAAAACGCATCTCTTTCAGAAGTCCTTTTGTCTTTCTACATAGCGTACGAGTTAATGCGTGTTTCCCATGCATTCTCCATCCTTTTGCCTCTTGTATGTGCACGCGCGCTTCCGTGCCTGAGTGCTTGTGTACTTTTGCGTGTGTGCGTTCGTGTGTGTGCGTTTACGCGCATGGGTTTTTGTTGCTTCGTGTTGAGTTTGCCCTTTGTGTGTGTGTGTGTGTGTGTGTGTGTGGGTGGGTGGGTGCTCCCTTCTGCATGTTTTATATTGTATCCCGTGCAGTGTTCACGAAATTGGAGGCGGGGAGGGGGGGGGGGGGGATGGGGGCTGGTTCTTTTCTTCTATTCCCAAATTCTTGTCGAGCGTTGTTCATATGTCATGTGTGAGGGGTGGCGGTGTGTGTGTGGGGGGGAGGTGGGGGAGGATAGAGTGGGGGGGATGTGGCTTGTTCATCTGTTTTAGTGCTTGCTTTGTGACCTATTGTTTTGATGCCTTTTTCTCAGTATTGTGCAATGTTTATGGAAACTTTTATTTTTCCTGTATTGTGAAGCGCTCTGAGGATGAGTCTTCTTCTCTCATCGAAGAGCGCTATATAAGCTCGATTTATTATTATTATTATTAATGGTGAATGTTTTTTTTTTGGTGTGCAGGGACAAGATCAGAAACGCAGAGTATAAATTCAGGCCATCTATCATCCCTACATCTTGGCAGACAAGTACAGAGGAGAGGGTAGGTTAACATTTTAACTGCGGAGACTTTATTTTTACAAATCTTAAATAAATGTTAGCAAACCACCAAAAAAAACGTGGATAAACGAATCACAAGACAAAACATGACGCGTTTCGACCACTTAGGTCTTCAGGCAAGATATGAAACAATTAGGACAACAAAAATGAACGAGCAATCACTTATCTTCAATCACTTCAGTGCAAGATAGATTGAAGATATTTTCAGTTTTTGAAGTGACATGTAATTAGGTCCCAAACGGATTTTCTGCTGCACTAGATGAACCTATGAAACTGGAGTATCTTTTTGAAAACTATCACACACACACAAAAAAGCTGCAAGTCTTATACAGACCAGATTCTGTATAAACATGGAGTGGTAAATGTGGTTTTATGTTGTGGATGTATTTGACCGACTATTGTGGTTATTTATTGCACTGTGAAGATCAGAACATCAATCAAATAATGATAACACCTCATGACATCAAGGTCACTGAAATCAGTACCACGTAAGTCTGAATCGATTTGAAATATATTCATGCTGTCTATGCTGATATCCGAGTCATCCATATGCATTTAGTGGCACCTGTGCTGCCGAATCTTCCACAGTCAAGTTAAATGGAATGTCCCTTACCTCTGCCATTTGTTTTTCAGTCATACTGAATAAGAGGTTAAAAAAAAAGTTTTGAAACTGTTCTGGCTTATTACGAAGCACATTGCATATGGTGCACACAGATGCTGAAGCTAACCGCTGAAAAGGTCATGTCTTAAGACTCAACTCTTCCCAAAAAGATCTGCTGAAAAGAAACATACATTCATGCTTGATGGTCAGACAAGGACACATATCAGTTGTGAAACGAAATGTTGGATGGACTGATACAAGTAGATTGCTTGTTGAAAGGTTAAGCTATTGTATAGAAGGTTAAGCTGTTGGTAATAATTCTGATCATAAATGTTTGTTTTCTTTTCTTGTTCTGTGTCTTAATAATGGTGTGTAATGTTTTTGGACCAAGACAATCCAAATACATGTACTTTACTTCAGAAAGCAAGTTCTTCTCTTTGAGCTCCTCATTAAGCACGTGTAGTGGATGTTCCAACAAGCAAAAGGGAGAATGTTTAATCAACACAATTCATAACCACTACCCTCTACCACCAAATCCCACTCCCTCACGCCCACACTCTGTGCTTGTTCTAGATATCTGTATTCCACATAGCTGAAATTCTCTCTTTCTCACTCTGTGTGTCTTGCTTAAAGACCCTTATTACATTGAGACCAGACACTAATTACACTGTTTGTTTGCTTCCATTTCAGGACAGAGGAGATCAGGTGTTGGGCATCAGTGCAGTTAGTAAAAGTGACACTGGAATCATCAACCATGCTTACCAGCCTCGCAGCAGAGAAGAAATGAGTGTGAGCCTTGATAGTGGAAATGGTGAGGTGAGTTCTTCAGCAGTATTGCTAAGTGAATATTTTGACTCGTCCTCGCCGGTGAAGCTGGGTTTGTTACAGAATCATGTACAGAGGAGTCTGGATAAGATGATCATCTACTTTAATTTAAGCAAGCAAATGTCACATTTCAAATTCAAGATGAAAGATGCCTTTCAAAATTCTGTGGGTAGCATGAGCATTTTATTATGAACGTGCACTTACGGTGAAACTTATTCTTGCACATGGCAAAGCAGAATGAATCATCACTCTGTTAACACAAAGATAAAGAACAGATCCTTTTATTTTTTTCTGCTTTTGCTTAAAACTAAGCTTTCCTGAGATGACCTACAATCAGATTTAATGATAGCTTGTTTCCGTTTTTTCAACTGAATCTTTTCAAGAGGCTGGTGTGTTGCATTTTGCCATCACCATGTAGTCATGGCATTGCCAAGAGAGGGCTGTCATCAGATCAAATTAAAATCATCAAATACTAACGTCACATTACACCAATTGTCAGAAAAACAGAGCTGCCAAGGCCACAAAAGCACAAAGTATAGCATTTTGACATTTTAAGAGTAGCATTACAAATTGAAGCATAGCATTCGTATGTAATATTGAAGCTATTGTGGATTTTTTTTTTTTGTTTTTGGCTGGTTTCAAAGTCTCTGGAGCATGTTCGGAGTCCAACAACTCTGCGTTAGCCCTTTCAGTCGCACTCTGCTTTGCACATGACATGATGGCAGACTACAAAGATGGAAATCGCACTAATTATTGCATGGTTTTACTTGACGTATTAAGAATCAAAATGGTCGACAACAAAACCAGTCAAGAAGGCTACAAAATCAGGATCACCTTTGTGATCTTTTGTGAACATTTCCTTCCTCTCCTTACTGAGATTTGGTCATTTTTTTTATGAAATAAGTCTACAATATAAAGATCAACATGGTCTCAGTTCTGTTAAAGCTGCCGCTAAGTCCATGAAGCAGGGCTTTTCTCATACTGACCTGTCCAAACAAATGCCTTCTTTTCATTGGTGTGGAACAATGCCATACTTTCAGGATCTTCAAAGAGAGAAAATCTGGAGAGCAGGGAGCTAATCTTGCCTCAGGTTCCAGAACTCTTTGCCAAGGACCGTTTCATCCTTAAATAATCCCTCTCCTCCATGGGGTTTCTGGTTAGCCTGGAGAAGTCGGACAGGATTCTTTCTCAGATCTTTGTTTACCTGGGCATGCATTTCCAGATGCACACACACACACACACTCACACACACACACACACACAGAGAACCATAAACGATTATTCTTCTCTGCAGCCACACCAGCGTTTGGGTTGAACAACTAACCAAAGAAACCATTATGTTTTGTCGTAACAGGCACAAAACACAACAGACAGCGCAGGCCACGATTCACTGGTCACCAGTCCTGCATCAGAGGATTCTTGGAAGGTCTTGATTGGTCAGGCTGGAGCCAATGACTGTGCCACTGTTGCTACCGTCTCCCTGGCAATGGACCCACCTGGTGGGATCACCTCACACAGCAATGCTGTCGGCATGCCAGCCGAGAGGGTGTCCAGCAGCTTTGTCTCAGGCATGACTCCCGCTGTGACCGCTGCCAACGAAGAAAGGAGCAGTGCTGTGCAGGAGGAACCTTGTGTGGATCATGCTCATGGCATGTTGCAGACTTCGAAAATGATCAGTGGGTATACAAAATGCTGCGTGGTGCCCAGCCCGAGTGCCGATGACCTGACGGAAACTTTGACCCCACGCTTCGCCCAACAGCCTGACGACAGCTGTGACATCATTCTCTCCGGTGATGACCTTGTGGATGGTCTTGTTGGTGGTGATATCGATACCAGTGATGACGATGGAGACAGTGTCAATGGGAATGAAGTCGGTGGGGGTGATATCAGTTGGGGTTATGAGGGCGATGTCGGTGGCACTGTTGTCATTAGAGCTGATGTCAGCACGGATGATGACATAGACGGTGTCAATGGTGGTACCAGCGGCAGTGATGGTGGCAACGGTGGCAAGGACATCAGTGATGATGATAAAAATGGTAGGGATATTGGTGATGGAGATATTAATGATGGTGCTATCAGTCATAATGATGTAATTGGCAATATTAAAATTTGCAATAGTAATGATAATGATATTAATGATGATAATATAAATGGCATTAATATCAGTGTTGGCAGGATGAATTATGATGGTATAAGTGATGATGATGTAAATGGCAGTAATATCAGTGATGGCGATATCAATGATGATGATATCGATGATGGTCGCGATAAGGGTGGAATCGTCGCAAGTGGTATCAGTCTCCGAGACAGCTGTACTCCACACGCTTCTGTCAGTGTGGGGGGCGATGTGATAGAGCTGAGGTACATCAGTGTTCCTGTTCTATTGGCAGATCTCAACCCAGCCAGCCATGACGGCAGTGAAACCAAAATCCCAACAGCGACGGGTACCACTGGTGCGTGTAACAGCCTCCCATGGCTGAACGCCGATGGTGTGCATATCGGATGCAACACAGGCAAAGGTATTACAGGGACACAGAGCAGCCCCACTGTGCAAAATACTGATGGAATGGACGTTGTAAAGGAGGAGGGTGAAGGTATGGTGGCCTTACAGGACAGCTGCACTCTGCAAAACACTGATGGTGTGTTTGTCGGAGAGGATGAAGGTGAACCAAACTGTGATCATGCAAGATTCGACTCTGGATACTCATCCCCTCCTCCCTGTAATGGGTTCGGCCCCAGATTCTTGAATAGAAATTGTAGTATGTCTGATACTGATGAACTGTCTTCATTGAAAAGAGGCTGGGATGAGGCGACGGTCATGGAACAGAGCATCAATGATAAGGTTTACAATGTTGTAAGTGATGACTTGTAGTTATGCTGCACCTAGGATATGTGGCAGCTTGTGGTTTTAATCATTTGCCTAAAAATGAATTATTCTGCTCAAATCAGTTTTTACAAATATTTATCCTATTTTGTACAAGCATGCCAATGCCTTCCTTGAAAAAAATAATGAGGGAAGATAAATTGTCCTCCATTGTCCGAATCTCAGCTTGCTGGTTCATGTTCCTTGTTGACTTCTGCGGACATGGTATTCACCAACATTCTTTTTCAGCAAGGAGGAAAGAGATCTTGTTTTTAGTCAGGCGAGTATTTGTAAAAGCTTATGTTCACAGGAAAATTCCTTTGCCCTGTACTTACCTCTGTAAACTGATCCCAGAATAAGTATAAGGTTGGAGAGGAAAGAAACGTACTTACGCATGAGCAACAATCCCTGGCTGGAATTGGTAAAGCCACGGTACCCAAGAGCTGAATCGTGAGCTGGGTATACCCTTCTGCACTTGCAGAAAGTGCAATAGCCTGGTTATAAGATTATCAGAAACAAGGTGAAGCCAATTAACTTTCATGTTTTATGGATGACAGTGTAGTAATAAGGATTATTTTTTACCGAGTTAGCTACTCTTGATGCAGCAAGTGCTAACTATTGTGTTCAAAGGGAAACCCTGGTCATTTGTGCATGTGTTCAAGGCAATAGGTATAGCAAGCAACTTGTATTTTGAAGAGAAAGAGAAGATGGGTTGTTTTTCATGCTGATTGCCAGAAATCAAATTCCTCTCTATTGGTCACAGAGCTTAATCTAGAGCGCGGGATTGGTACAATCCCCTGAAAATCTGTTCCTTCCTGCAATTATCGAGTCTTAACGCGCGCAGACTCCCACACATTTGCAGGACTGCCCGCCCTGTTCACTGATCGTTGCGGGCACTCGTTTGTCGACTGGTTGTAAAACCCTGGGTCCCCAAACCGTCTCTGGGAATGATGCTGAACAAGATTCTCCCTGGGAAAGATACAGAGGAACAGTTTCATCAGGGATTTTATGAAGATTTAAGGGCTCTATTGGGCAAACCAGGACAATCTGGCAGGTCTCTGATAATCTTGGAATCAGCAGCAAATGAGGAAAGGCATAAGGTAATGTCTGCTGCCAGCCAATGGAGTGCATCTGTTGCATGTGCTTTTGAATTAACCCTGTGCCTTTGAGTCAGTTCAGAGTAGGCTGTGTATTGGTAATCACCACCATGGCTTTAGTCTTTTATTTGAATGTGTTCATGATCACCTTAAACACTCTCCACATCTACAATGATGGATAACAGGGTCATGGGTAGTTTTATGTATGGCGACACGCTTATGTAAATAATGCATACTTCATGAAAAGCATTCATTTTGTTCTGATGCTCTGATTTGCAGTGTATGTGAACAAGCAGTGGTCAGAATTTTGGTTCTGACTGACTAGACTTTATGGGAGGCCTGTAGAAACGTAAGGCAGATAAATGAAAAACTTTCTCTACCTGTGCCACCGAAATTTACATGAAAGTCGGAGCATACCCATTTTATTTCTCTTCTTGGATATTTTTGGCAATCTTCGATTGCAGCCAGTTTTTGGGGAGAACGCTCATCCTGTACATTCATTGTATTTTTGTCCTTTGATTATTATGATTTACTGTGCATCCAGTGTATTTTCGTCCTTTGATTATCATTATTGTATAGATTCACACACCACATATCTCATATTTGCGATTTTTTTCAGAATGTGGTATATCTCTGTGTGTGATGAGAAAAAAATCCTCAAAAAAGCTCAGTTCAGACATTTAACCTGAGATCATGTGTTTGATTCCTTGTTGCAGCAGGGGTCGAGCCCCTACCCTAACTGCTGTTGTCCATACTCTTCTCTGTTTAGGCCAGAATCAAAAGACAGCTTGCCTGTTGCCTGCCTCAATTGTTTGGTCAAGGTGGACAGGCTTGGAGCAGATCAGAAATTTCCCTGCGCATTTTCTCCAAATTTGAAAAGCTCCCTCTGACACCGTCAACTGGTTTGAATGATAATGATGATGATGATGGTCTGCGTGCATTTTTTCCTCTTTAATTTTCTTAACAAGTTGGACGATAGTAGAGATCTTGACTGCCCTAGCTTCCATCAGTTGACGCCTGTGATCCCCTGTCATAGAGCAGCAAGGATTGAGCATTTGGTCTGTGCCTAAGATACACAGAATACCCATTAACACATGTGCTTATGTGTATTCTTGTAGGCATAGATACAGTGCAACAAATGTTTACAGTACCACTGACCTGTATGGTGGACTTCGATTCCATTTAAATAAGAAGGGGGTGGGGTGAGGGGAGATCAGTGCATTGGGTTCATGTGTAGAGCAGTCATCTGCCATGACCTCTGAAATCTCCCTACTCTAAACTTTCCTCTCTTCCTAATCAATCACAAATATTGGCTCATCGTTTTTCTATGGCCCAGCCATGATCTGGCCTCCATGGCTGGCAGGGCTAGGAGCAACTTGACTGCTTTTTGCCTTCTTGATTTAATGGATGTGTGCCTGGAGGGGATGTTTCTCAGTGCAGTAACCACCTTAAAGTTCTGTGGTAGTAATTTCCCTTTTTCTGTCACTCCTTTCAACTCCCAACTTTTACATCTTCCTTTCCTGTCCTCCATTGTTTCTCTGCCTTTGTGATTCTTTCACCTCTTAGTTCTATAAAGATGAAAGAAAAAAAAAAAGGTTAAGAACTGTGCCACCAAACAAGTGAAAAAAACAAACAAACAAACACACACACACAACATGTTCCAACCTCTTTGGTCTTCTTCACACAAAACAGACAACATTCAAGACTATGGAAATGAAGTTCTGTAAATATTTACATTTTTTCCTCAAGTTACAACTCATTGCATGGCAGCATTTTTTCTTCTCTTGTAGTCTGATGACTGGGTAGGAGATAGTAGACACAGCCTTGGGTAGGAGATAGTAGACACAGCCTTGGGTAGGAGATAGTAGACACAGCCTTGGGTAGGAGATAGTAGACACAGCCTTGAGTAGACGCTTGCTATGATTTTGCTTGTCTGTCCATTACGTAACCCTCTGTTCTCCGTGTGTTGACATCTCTGCAAGAGATCCCATGTTGTCAGCTCAGAACAGTGTAGTGTGCAAGGATTAGGCTTTTTCGCCATGATGCCGGCGTGGTGAGACTAAAATCAGTGGATTGTTATGAACGTGATATTTTATCCGTCTCAGTTCATTTGTCACTTGTGATGAACAATCGGCAACAACACTTGTTCATGTGCCTATGGCAACATCCCTGTGACTTTTAGCATAATGGGATGGTATGGTTTGATGTGTCTCAGCTATGGCTGTTTACTTTTCAGTGCATTTATTGTTTAGCAATTCTATAGTCTGACGCAGATGGGAGAGGAAGGGTGTCTATGTACATGTATATATTGTGGATGTCTCTCTGTACTGAACATTATATTTGGATGTTTGGTATGACAACGGTTAGTGGATGTACAGATGTGGAAATGATTACAATGATTTTATTGAAGAAGTTGATCTGAAATTTTCCATCCTATTTTGCCAAAAAACGCATTTATTTATTTATTTTTTTTACACCCATTTTTTTTTTGTTGTTGTTCCCTCGCTCTTGCTGAATTCTTGCGATTTCATGTGGTTTTTTTCACATTATTTTACTTGTTGTTTATTTCATGTTATGGGCTTTAAAAAAAATTATGAAAAAGATTTTTATACGTGTTGGTAAAGGGGCGAGCCCAACAACCCGAAAAGATTTTTAACTTGAAAATTTGTTTTGTTTTACTTGCTTTTTTTCATTTTTTGTTCTGTGTGCTGTTTTTTCTTTCCCTTTTTTAACAGATTTTGTGCAGGTCTGTTTTAGTAAATTTTGGGCTCTCCTCTGCTTTTAGAGATTGTGATCAGTGCTGTATTTTGTTTTTGTTCTTTTTTTGGTTTGTTCGAGGTATGCTTGTTTTACAGATTTGTGTACAGTGCTATACTTGGCTTTGTTTTCACAGTCAGCTTGTATTTGATACAGAATTTTTACTATGTAATGTGACAAAAATTTGCATTTGATTTTATACTGAAAGAACATGTTTGAAGAACATGGTTTGTATACTAGTGATGATAAGTGATGCTTTAGGCAAGAATTTCATAGTTTTGGTTTCAGACATGCCTTCAGGTGTTTGATGGCTCCTGTAATCAGCTGGTCTGGAAACAACACGAAATAACATTTACGGAAAATAAGACAAACTTTAGGATAATACCACAGTAAATTATTCATAGGCTAGTTTTTTAGGGTAACAGTTGATCATATGATTGTTGATGTTCAGCTTACATATTGCTATACTTAACTGTTAAATCTTGATGTTCAACCTTACTGCTGTGTTTGGTTCTTGAAAGCTGTGCCTTTGTGGCTCACAGTGGCTCATGTTTATGAGAGATGCTCCTATGAGACAGGAATAGCTATAATGAATGTGTTCATTGTAGTTTCTGTGTCAGGTTCTATTGTTAATGAGGGCAACAATGTTCGAATCATGGTAGCATTAATTTTTGTTGTAAATGTGTAAAAAAAAAAAAAAAGTGTACAGAATTGTTTGAATGGTCATTTGGAGGGGCGATGGAGCAGGGATGAGGAAAATCAAAATATTTCAGATTGCCAGAAGCACTGTTTCTACATCAAAACTTGCAGGCAACAAAACATCATGACAGGTAGTTCACGCATATCAACTTTAGAATCTTAAATAAATGTTAGCGAACGCCCCAGAGAACGTGGACAAACGAGTCACAAGACAAAACACAACTAG
The DNA here is from genome assembly GCA_033310375.1 of Conus canariensis. Lineage (NCBI taxonomy): Eukaryota > Metazoa > Mollusca > Gastropoda > Neogastropoda > Conidae > Conus > Conus canariensis. The sequence continues at coordinate 27,436,437 of CM065719.1, forward strand.
TTTCGACCTCTTAGGTCTTCATCAGGTGAGACATTAACGAATAAAACAATGAAAATTCACTTAGCTTTGATCGCTTCAGATCACTTGGTAGGGTTCAGCGCAAGGAAGAAGGCGTTGAATGAGAATGAGGCTGTTGGAAGGGAAATAGTGAGCGAGTCAAAGTCGTAATGAAGATAATAATATTACTGATAGGAGTACTAATAATGGTCAAAATACTGAGAAAAAAAAAAAAAAAAAAAAAAAAGGGACAAGATTACTACCAATCTGTGTCAATAAGTATGGGTATGGGAGAAAGGAGAGTGGGTTAGAGGATTCTTAAACAGCAGGGTTGCCGTGGCAACAGTCCCAGAGGCGAAGGCGATGGTGATGTCAATGCCAGTGGTAGTATCAATACTAGCGATAGTATTACTGAATGATACTGCTAACAACGATAGTGAAGGTTAAGGTAATGAAAGCATGATACAGAAATATATTTAGAAAATACAATTTTTATAATAATCAAATAAATAAATAAATGAAACATTAAAAATAATAATAAATTAAAAAATCAGTAAATAATAATTTAAAAAAAAAAAAAAAAAAATGATAAAATAATAATAATAATAATAATAATGTATAATACTATATAGCATTTCTTGTACACAACTCAATGCGTCATCCATTTGCTTATTATCAACACGTTTAAAACGGCTGCTACCTGGTAGTGCGAGAAGAGCTGCAGCCTTCATAGTCGTCGTGTATCAGTCAATATCGTTACTCAGTTCTTACTTCTATTCTTTTCATTTCTTCGCAGGGCATGCTGTGTGTAGTCATCATACAATAAATGCATAAATAAGATAGCTATAAGTTGTGTGAGGTGAATAGTGGGAGATAAGGTAGTATGTGTGTGTGTGGTGGGAGGATATTATGGGCTGAGATAGAAGTGGTGGGTTGGTACATGTTACTTTAAGGTGTAGATGCTATGAGGGTGGAGGGAAGAAGGGGATGGGTTTACGTACTAACTGGGGGAGGGGGAGGGGCACATATTCACACCTATACACAATCTCTCTCTCTCTCTCTCTCCCCCCCCCCCCCTCCCCCTTTCACGACCAACGATAAAGGAGCCAGCATTCTATTTATTATGTGTGTGTGTATGTGTGAGTGTGAGTGTGTGTGTGTGTGTGTGTGTGTGTTCCATTTGTAATATCAGCCTTATTCATTGGTTACCCCCACCTCCACCCCCAGCAACCGCCATATCCACCAACACCCCTACACACATCATTACTAGGGCAGGGGGAGGGGGGAGTAAGTCGATTGATGTAGCAAATGGAGAGACTCAGAGAGTGTAGGAAAAGGGAAGATGATGATAGCTGCAACCTATGTCTGAGGTAAACAGAGGGAGGTAGGGTGGTATGGGTGTGTGTAGGTGGGGGATATTTCAGGCTGGAGCTGCAGAGATGGAATGGTACATACTACTTTTGGACGTTGATGCCATGAGGGTGGACGGTGCCCAGTTTGGCAATGAGATGAGATTCCTGCATAAGGCGTTCCAAGCTGTCACTCTTAGATTGCCAAAGTGCCAAGACTTTGACATGGTTGATGTTGTGTTGGGCATGGTTGAAGTGTAGAGCGACTGGTTTGGGCCGATGGTGGCGGATGTCGGCCAGGTGTTCAGAGATGCGCGTCTCAAGTGTGCGAGATGTCTCACCTACATAGATCTTACCGCACAGCTGATAGTGGATGGCATACACAATGTTGTGGCTCTGGCAGGAGAAAGTGCGTTTAATAGTGAAAGAGCCTGTGGGGCCATGTAGGATGGTGTCTGGTTTGGTGAGAGAGCAGATTTTGCAGTTGGGTTTTGAGCAGGGGAAAGTACCTGGTGGCTTAGGTGTTGAGATTTTGTTCAGCTTAGAGCGCACCAGTAGGTCATTGAGGTTTTTGTCACGTTTGAAAGTGATCATTGGTGTGGTCTCAAAGGCAGGTTTATGGTTTTCTACTATGTGCCAGTTAGACTTCAGGATCCTGCAGATGGGCAGATTGTGAGGATGGAAGAGAAGGCAGGCAGTGGGTCTGTCTGTCTCTTTGGGAGGTTTAGTTTCCAGAGTAGATGTTCTGGATTTAGCTGCAGTGCGGCTGAGAGCATCACTGATGACGGCACTAGGGTATCCACGGTTGGTGAAAAAATCAGACATTTTGGCTGCTTGTATAGTGAAATCCTCTTCGCTAGAGCACAGTCTGCGTAGGCGAAGGAATTCAGAATATGGAATGCTATTTTTAGTGGACTGGTGGTGGGAAGATGTGTAGTCCAGGTATGAGTGCGCATCAGTAGGTTTGTAGAAGACTGAGGTTTGAAGCAGTCCATCTTTGAGGGAGATAGTGATGTCCAGGAAATTAACTGACTGTGAAATGGTGTAGGTCAGCTGGATGGATGGATGGAAGGTCTGTGCAAAGTTGAGGAAATTCTGGAGGTCATGTTCTGGCATGGATGTGGCTCCCAATCCATCATCTGTGTATCTTTTGTAGAGCTCTGGTGTTGGGCCTGTGTAAGAGGTTAGTAGGCGGTGTTCTAGGTTCATGAAGAGGCGTAGGATGTCCCATTTTGGTTCCCATAGCAACACCACTGATTTGTGAGAATGTGTGGTTGTTGAATTCAAAAGTATTGAGGGTGAGGACTAATTCTGCAAGTCTGACTAGTGTAGCTGTGGGAGGGTGTTGTTGGTTGGGGGGCCGTTTGTTAAGAAAGAATGCGAGGGCCTTCAGTCCATCAGCATGAGGGATGGAAGTGTAGAGAGAGACGACATCAAGGGTAAAGAGGAGGCTGGGTTTGAAAGTGGGATCTGTGTTGTATGAATTAATCATGTTGAGTGTGTGTGTAGTGTCTTTGAGGTATGTGGGGAGGCCTTGTACTATGGGTTGGAGGAGAGAGTCTAAGTACTGTGAAATGTGTTCTGTAGGGCAGCTGCATGCAGATACTATGGGTCTGCCGGGAGTATTGGTTTTGTGTATTTTAGGGAGCAGGTAGAAGGTGGGTTGTTTGGTGTCTGTCATTATGAGGAGTTTGGCTGTCTTCGGTAAGTTGTTGTGTTTGATTTCTTGTTTAACTGTGGTTGAGATGAGTTTCTGGTGTTGGGGGAGGGGTGCATGCTGTGAGTGGTGTATAGAAATTTATGTCTGACAGTTGTCTGTGTGCTTCTTTTATGTACAACTGTTTGTCCCAGACCACCACTGCACCACCCTTGTCTGCTGGTTTGATGACAATGTCTTGTCTTTGTCTCAGTGATTCAAGGGCTTTTTGTTCATCCCGTGAGAGGTTGGAATTGCGGACAGGTTTGGATTTAACTTGAGAGATTTCTTTTCTACACTTTTTGATGTAGAGTTCAACTTCAGTGGATTTGTCAAGAGGTGGCTGGCGAAGCACTGGAGTTCGAAAAAGGTGGGTAAAAATGTCTGAGCTGTCTGGTAGAGGGGGCTTGGGCACACCGTCAAGTGCAGCCATCCATCTTAATTTTCTAAAGAATCTTTCAACATCAACGTGGTTTTGATATTTATTGGTGGCAGGCTGAATGGGAATAAATTTCAGACCTTTTGCCAGGACTGATCTTTCATCATTGGTGAGAGTCAGATTATCAGGAATGCAGCGAACAAGGTGGCGGTGTTGCTCATGGGTGATAGAAGGGTCAGTTTTGTGTGTAGGGGGATTCAACTGGTCTGGGTTTGCCTCGTGTTTGTTTCGTAATTTTGATAACTTGTCTTGCTTAATCTGGTAGCAGTGATTGTGAATGAGCTGGTTGTGTGTATGGATGAGCTGTCTGAGTCTTGAAAGCAGTGGCTATGGGCATGATGATTGTGGTTTGTTGTTTGAAATGTTGAAGAAGACGGGAGAGAGATTCCAGGGATGAATTGAGTGTTTTGATATGTGCCAACATGAGTCTACGGCTGGCTTGGAATAGAATTCTTGTAGTGGTAGTGGTAAGAGCGGTGTTATGAAGATCGGATGGGGTGTGAGAAAGTGAGAAGCCGCGAGGGGTGATTCGCAGTCGAATGCATTGTTTTAGAAAGTTGAGATGAGATGCAGATTTCGTTTTCTGAAACTGTGTTTTAGCATATCCTAGTGCAAATGGCTGGATGATAGGTGGCAGAAAATGAATGGACTGGTGAAAACTGGCCTGTTACGGGAGAGGAATTGGGGGGCCGGCATTATGTTCTGATTTAGGTTCTTAGAGTTGAGAGGTCAGGAGTGCCTGATTGCGATCGCACGTACACGACTAAAAACGTATGTTAAACGAAATACGGATCAATGATTAACAGTATACAATGATCGAAAGACGTATACACGATAACAATCACACACACTGATGACGTAAACAGAAATACAAAACAACGAAGGGTAGCAGTCAGTATGAATCAAAATAGATCTAGTTGCAAAGCGAGAGGACTGCAGGCGGAAATCTAAACAAATCTTAAATAAATGTTAGCGAACCGCCCAGAGAACGTGGACAAACGAGTCACAAGACGAAACACAACTAGTTTCGACCTCTTAGGTCTTCATCAGGTGAGACATTAACGAATAAAACAATGAAAATTCACTTAGCTTTGATCGCTTCAGATCACTTGGTAGGGTTCAGCGCAAGGAAGAAGGCGTTGAATGAGAACGAGGCTGTTGGAAGGGAAATAGTGAGCGAGTCAAAGTCGTAATGAAGATAATAATATTACTGATAGGAGTACTAATAATGGTCAAAATACTGAGAAAAAAAAAAAAAAAAAAAAAAGGGACAAGATTACTACCAATCTGTGTCAATAAGTATGGGTATGGGAGAAAGGAGAGTGGGTTAGAGGATTCTTAAACAGCAGGGTTGCCGTGGCAACAGTCCCAGAGGCGAAGGCGATGGTGATGTCAATGCCAGTGGTAGTATCAATACTAGCAATAGTATTACTGAATGATACTGCTAACAACGATAGTGAAGGTTAAGGTAATGAAAGCATGATACAGAAATATATTTAGAAAATACAATTTTTATAATAATCAAATAAATAAATAAATGAAACATTAAAAATAATAATAAATTAAAAAATCAGTAAATAATAATTAAAAAAAAATAAATAAATAATAATAATAATAATGATAATAAATGCATAAATAAGATAGCTATAAGTTGTGTGAGGTGAATAGTGGGAGATAAGGTAGTATGTGTGTGTGTGGTGGGAGGATATTATGGGCTGAGATAGAAGTGGTGGGTTGGTACATGTTACTTTAAGGTGTAGATGCTATGAGGGTGGAGGGAAGAAGGGGATGGGTTTACGTACTAACTGGGGGAGGGGGAGGGGCAACATATTCACACCTATACACAATCTCTCTCTCTCTCTCTCCCCCCCCCCCCCCCTCCCCCTTTCACGACCAACGATAGAGGAGCCAGCATTCTATTTATTATGTGAGTGTGTATGTGTGTGTGATGTGTGTGTGTGTGTGTTCCATTTGTAATATCAGCCTTATTCATTGGTTACCCCCACCTCCACCCCCAGCAACCGCCATATCCACCAACACCCCTACACACATCATTACTAGGGCAGGGGAGGGGGAGTAAGTCGATTGATGTAGCAAATGGAGAGACTCAGAGAGTGTAGGAAAAGGGAAGATGATGATAGCTGCAACCTATGTCTGAGGTAAACAGAGGGAGGTAGGGTGGTATGGGTGTGTGTAGGTGGGGGATATTTCAGGCTGGAGCTGCAGAGATGGAATGGTACATACTGCTTTTGGACGTTGATGCCATGAGGGTGGACGGTGCCCAGTTTGGCAATGAGATGAGATTCCTGCATAAGGCGTTCCAAGCTGTCACTCTTAGATTGCCAAAGTGCCAAGACTTTGACATGGTTGATGTTGTGTTGGGCATGGTTGAAGTGTAGAGCGACTGGTTTGGGCCGATGGTGGCGGATGTCGGCCAGGTGTTCAGAGATGCGCGTCTCAAGTGTGCGAGATGTCTCACCTACATAGATCTTACCGCACAGCTGACAGTGGATGGCATACACAATGTTGTGGCTCTGGCAGGAGAAAGTGCGTTTAATAGTGAAAGAGCCTGTGGGGCCATGTAGGATGGTGTCTGGTTTGGTGAGAGAGCAGATTTTGCAGTTGGGTTTTGAGCAGGGGAAAGTACCTGGTGGCTTAGGTGTTGAGATTTTGTTCAGCTTAGGTGTTGAGATTTTGTTCAGAATGTTTGAAGATGATAGGAGTGCGTATGGATTAAAAAATAAAGCCCTTTGGTGACAATGATGATGCCAGTGCAAATGGGTTCGAATGAAAATTGAGGGCCTTTTGTTGTCAGCTTTGCTAAAATAAAAGTGAAACTGAATGGAGCTTCAGACTGGATATAAAATCATGTTCTGCCTAGCCTTGTGGACCTATCTCAAATCAGAGCAGTTATTCAAGGTTAATTACCTTTCCCAGTTGAAATGGATTTCAGAGTTTGGATGAAATTTATTACTCAAATTATCTACTTTAAACTCAAGATTGTATTGCTAGTGACAGCTGGGCGAGTTCTTTTCCTATCCCTGCGTGATGTGATGTGAGTGTATATTTGATAATGGTGCTACTGATGCCAAATACGTCAGCAGAAGCCTGCATGATACATTTACACTGCCCTGTTCAAATTTATTGAACATTTCTTCATCAAAGACCATGTTAGACGACAATGAATCATAAAACCATGTGTTTGTCTGCCCTTGTATTGTCATATACACAAGTGCGATCTTTCACAGAGAATCAAAAGCTTATAACAACCTGTCTCACAGATTCCAGATTTCAATGTGGAGATCTTCACAACAATGTAGCTGCATCAGTTTGCACAACAATGCTAGCATGACTGCAGCTTTTGCTCCCACTGTACACAGTTAGTGGGAGATCTGTCTTTCTGATTTCTACAGAACAGCATCTTTCTTTCTTCCCCTAAATATGATAGATAACACCAACAAAAAAAACACTTTAGCACCACATGCACATTTGTCTCTTCTTTAGAATATCGTGCATGCCAACAAATACTACACACCTCGTTCACATTCTTTTCTTCCTCTGAATATGATGAATATCAACAAATGAAATGCACCACATTCACATTTCTCTCTCCTCTGAATATGTTATTAAAAAAAAAAAAAAAAAGAAGAAAAAGAAAAGCAATCAACATATCCAATTCACCATACTTGGATTTCTTTCTGCTCTTGAACTTCGTCACTACTGCCAACAAAAATGTGCACCAGAGTAATCGAACCAGCATCAGCAAAAGGGACACAACCCCAAAGCTCTGACACCATTACTGTCAGAAATGAAAATTGTGTCCCCTTTAGGAAGCTGATGTTACCAGCTTTCTGTCGAGCAATTTCCTTCAGCATTGCCTCCGTTTGGAACATACAGTTCTAAACTCTGGTCACAGGTTGATATCAACACTGAAAATAGTCCAGTGAAATAAGAAGAAATTAAGAAAAGGCCAATGGTTTTTGAGAACTCTCACAGACAAACTACACAAAAGACAAAAAAGGACACCTGTGTGTGTGTGTGTGTATGTATAAATTCATATCTACCCGTGTCTATATCTCTCCGTTATCCATCTTATCTACTTGATCAGCATCATTCTCACATGAATAGTTCTGTATATTGAATTTTTGTTCACACAGCTGTCTGAATATCTGAATAGATACAGGTTCCAAAGGACATTGGATCAAAAATCATGATACAGGGCATTCTTTGGCTCCATTCATTTGCCACCATTGTGGAAATGGCAGTCATCATCTTTGTACAGAACTGTCTATACCTTTGCCACATTTTCAAATAATTTAGTCTGCAATCCTCATGTTTTTATGTTCATATTGCGGTCAATACTTTGCCATGTTTTCAAATAATTTAGTCTGCAATCCTCATGTTTTTACGTTCATACTGTGGTCAATTTGATTTTTTTTTATTTCATGGCAATATTTTTGGTAATTTTTATCAACACTGCTATTTCTGGAATGGCAATGCAATAATAAACTTTAAACAGAAGGGTTGGTCATGTTTATTAACTTGAAATAATAAACTTTAAACAGAAGAAGGGTTGGTCATGTTTATTAACTTCTGTTTGTCAATGAGTTTTGTTGTTTATTTCGTGTGCCACATACACACACTTATAAATACATACTCATACATGCATGTATACACACAATTATACATGTGTATGCATTGCGTGCTTGTAGGCACACACTCTCACACCCATGCGCTTGTTCCGAACCAAAGATCATCATCATCCTTGTATTGGCAGACTAACTTGGGAGCTGTTCTGACTTTTTGTTCTGTCATTTGAAAACAAAAACAACGAAATAAAACTGCTTAACATAAACACAGATGAATATAAAATGAGATTTCAAAATTAAAGAAACTGACATAAAGATATTACACTATTTATATGGGTTCATATGAGCATGCACATCTACAGGGATGTATTCACACTCACTTGCACTTATACACACGTGAGGATGTCAGTAGATACACATCTTACACACACAGCTATATATACATTATATATATATATATATATATATATATATACTCAATTATAAACAAAGCTTGCTCTTATGTCTTAGATTGAAGAAATAGGAGGAGATAAGCATTCATATCTGCAGTGGTAGATAATTCTGCCTGACTAACAGTATGTGCTTGAGTGGGTGAACCAAGGAATTTATTAGTTTATATATATATATATATATATATATATATATATATATATATATACTGCTGTATTAAAAGCAAGTTAAAATCAAGCTTAAAACCTACAGATCTGTTTCGCGCTGTCAGTGCGGTCGTCAGGGTGTAGTGAGCTTGTATTGCCAGTGTTGTGTGTTATATATAGCTTGCTGCTGTTTTTCCCCGTGCTACATGTGTTTCAGGTGTTTTTGTTCACTGTTAGGAACTTCCATCTGTGTCTGCAATTGTTAACCATTTCTGTTCTGGTATTTAAAGTTGCTAATTGTGGTGCTACATGAAGAAAATGATAGAACAGACCGAAAAATTCATAAAAAATATGAGATGGAAAGCATTTTTCTTCTTAAACCCCAACGCTAAGAAAGAAGATAAAAATACATATGACTTCAAATCATGGCGAGTACCACCAGCCATTGAAGAAATGAGAACATTTGAAGATAAAATGAAAAGAATGTTAGCCAACATAGAATTCAAAAAATCCAATAACAAATTCCAATCAACGTTAGAAAAGGAAATTAAACAAATTCAAAATGATAATAAAATATTTGTGAAGGCGGTTAAAACCAACAACTTTTACAAAATAGAACCTGAAGAGTACTCAAAACTACTCGACAAAAATATTCAAAAAAATTACAGAAAGGCTGACAAGGCCACATATGACCACATCAGAAAGAAAGAAAAGGAACTTGTACACCAAATGGACCTAAGTGACAGAGTAGAGATCACAGCAGCTAGAGAAGCCTTTATTACACTTAAAGACCACAAACCCAATTTCTTGAACAATCCAACATGTAGATTGATAAACCCTTCCAAATCTGAGCTAGGGAAAATTAGTAAAAAAATCTTAGAGAAAACCATAAAAAGCATAAAAGAAAACACTGAATTCAATCTCTGGAAAAACACATATGAAGTCATACAATGGTTCAAAAAACTCAACAAACAAGAAAATACAGTTTTTATAACATTCAACATAGTAGATTTCTACCCATCTATAGATGAAAAGCTATTAACTAAAGCTATAAGATTTGCTAACAAGTACACAGAAATATCAGGGTCAGAAATGGAAATCATTTTCCATACAAAGAAAACTTTACTGCACAGTAAAAATGAAACCTGGATTAAAAACACAAACAGGAATTCAACTTTTGATGTCACGATGGGATCATATGATGGTGCCGAAACTTGCGAACTTGTAGGACTATTCATGTTATCCCATATTCAAAAAAAACTTGGAAAACAAACTGGACTGTACAGGGATGACGGCCTTGCAGCTCTGAATGACAACCCTCGGAATATCGAAAATAAGAAAAAAGAATTGTGTAAAATTTTCCACAACCAAAACTTAAAAATCACCATAGAAGCAAACAAAAAGATAGTGAACTATTTAGACATAACGCTAGACCTCAACCAACATACATATAAACCATACAAGAAACCAAATGACACGCCTGTTTATGTAAACATCAAAAGCAATCACCCACCCTCCATACTGAAAACAATACCCAAAAGCATAAACAAAAGACTGTCTAATTTGTCATGTAACGAAACAGTATTCAACAATGCTACAGCTGAGTACCAAGAGGCGTTACATAAAAGTGGCTACAATTATAAACTACAATACGATCCAGACAACGATACAAAAAGATGCAGAAAGAACAGGAAAAGGAACATCATATGGTACAACCCCCCATATGATGCAAGAGCCAAAACAAATGTAGTGAAAGAATTCTTTAAAATTTTGACATCATCCTTCCCAAAAGACCATAAATTATTTAAGATATTCAATAAAAATAACATCAAATTATCATATTCATGTATGCCGAATCTCAAAAATGCCATTGATTCGGCAAATAAAATGAAAAATAACACAGAGAAAAATGAGGGTGACAAAGGGAAATCTTGTAACTGTACCAAAAAAGAACAGTGCCCTCTAAGCAACAAATGCCTTTACAGCAACATTGTGTACCAAGCCACTGTAACATCAGAGAACGCAGAAGAAACATATGTAGGTATCACTGGTAACCAATTCAAAACTAGATATGCAAACCATAAACAATCATTCAACAAAGAAAAATATAAAAACCAAACAGAACTGAGTAAATATATCTGGAAACTTAAAGACAAACTTCAAAAAGATGTAATCTATGCCTAACAGAGAAATACATCATACTATGTAAACCACAATTAGCAACTTTAAATACCAAAACAGAAATGGTTAACAATTGCAGACACAGATGGAAGTTCCTAACAGTGAACAAAACACCTGAAACACATGTAGCACGGGGAAAAACAGCAGCAAGCTATATATACACACAACACTGGCAATACAAGCTCACTACACCCTGACGACCGCACTGACAGCGCGAAACAGATCTGTAGGTTTTAAGCTTGATTTTAACTTGCTTTTTAATACAGCAAATGCCGCTCCCACTCTGGTCGAGCACTCTTTTTAATATAACGCTGATCCTCAGTACTACCATATATATATATATATATATATATATATATATTATATATATATATATATATATGTATATATATATATATATTTGTGCATGTGTGTGTGTAGACACACATACACCACCACCTCCACCAACGACATGAAAAATGAACCAAACATGAACAACCAAGAACATGAACAGCAGTGATAGTGGCAGCATGAACAACAGTATCAGCAACAGCAGCAGCTGCAAAAGAACAACAGTAGCAACAAACAAGATGCAAAGCATATAAACGCACTCCCAGTTTATTCTGAATACGCGTGAGATATTCCATAAAGAGGTAAAACCGTCTTGGGCTGGTGTAACCGTTCGTAATGGCTATTCTGGTAAACATCGGCCATCATCTGTGACCTTTAATGAACATACTTACAAATTTTCAAAAAGATCGGCCAAGAATTTTCTGAGATTTTCCTAAAGAAGAGAACCATTATGGGCCGTTAGTAACGGCTATAACGGTAAACTAAAACATCGGGCATCATCCGTGACCCATAATGAACATACTTACAAATTTTCAGAAAGATCGGCCATGTACTTTCTGATATATTCTAAAAAAAAAAGAAAAAGAAAAAACCGTTATGGGTCGTTATAGCTGTTAGTAACGGATATAACAGTCAACTAAAACGTCGGGCATCATCCGTCGCCCATAATGAATATACCTACAAATTTTCAGGAAGATCGGCCAAGTACTTTCTGAGACATTCCATAAAAAGAAAACCGTTATGGGCCGTTATAGCCGTTAGCAACGGCTATAACGGTAAACTAAAACGTCGGCATCATCCGTCGCCATAACGAAAATACCTGCTAATTTTCAAAGATCGGCCAAGTACTTCTGAGATATTCCATAAATAAGAAAACCCTTATGGGCAGTTATAGCGTTAGTAACGCATGGGTGGGAGGGAGTGGGGGGGGGGGGGGGCGGATCAGAGGTAGGACTGAAAGTCCACCACCGAGGCTGATTGAACTGCCTCAGGTGGGAGCTTATTAAACTCCTTGGTGGTGCGGGGAAAGAAGGAGTGTTTTCTATAGTTCCTGCAGCTGGACTCCATGGCGTACTGGTGTTCATGAAAGTGCCGAGTGGCGTATCCAGTTTTCAGGAGTCTTGGCGCATGGTTGGTCTCGATCATGATGTCACCATGGTGGTACTTGTACAGTGTTATCAGGCGGGTTCTTCTTCGCCGATCTTCCAGTGATGTCCATCTCAGCTGGTCAAGCATTTCTCCCACGCTCGATGTTTGGCGGTAGCGGTTTACTACCCAGCGGGCAGCCCTCCTCTGGATCTTCTCGAGGGACTGTATGTTGTTGTCAATGTGCGGATCCCAAACTCCGCGCGCGTATTCCAGCTGGGGGCGCACCATGGTCTTGTAGGCTTGGTCTTTGATGGAGATGGATCCGACCTTTAGGTTTCGTTGCAGGAAGCCAAGGGTCTTGCTGGCTTTCGTGGCGACGTTGTTTGTATGTTTCTTCCAGCGGAGGTCGGTGGAGATGGTGACACCGAGGTACTTGGCATTGCTGGAAGACTTTAGTGGGTGGTCTCTCAGATGGTATGTATTCTGCCATCGCTTGCCGAAGTGTAGCGCCTCACACTTGTCCGGGTGGAAGGACATCAGCCACTTTTCTTCCCAGTCAGCAAGCTTGTCCAGGTCTCTCTGCAGATCGTGCTGGTCGGCAGCTTTGGTGATTGTCTTGTGACAGGCCGTGTCGTCTGCAAAGAGCCGTATGGTGGAGGTCAGGCCCTTGGGGAGATCGTTAATATAAAGCAGGAAGAGGCATGGGCCGAGGACAGCCCTGGGGGACTCCCGACTCTACAGGCACGAAGGTGGAGGTGACACCGTCAACGACAACTGCTTGCCTCCTGTCGCTTAGGAAGCTCTGGATCCAGTTGTTGATATTGCCGGTGATTCCGTAGTGCTGTATTTTGTGGGTCAGGAGTGAGTGGGACACCTTGTCAAAGGCCTTCGCAAAGTCCATGACTAGCATGTCTGTCTGCTTGCCCTTCTCCCTGCAGTAGGTGATCTCATCCACAAGGCCTATCAGCTGGCTGACACAGGACCGCTGCTTTCTAAAGCCATGCTGTTCCCTGCAGAGGATGTTGTTGCTCTCTGCGAAGTCCATGATGTTTTGGACGAAGATGTGCTCCAGCACCTTTCCAGGTACGCTGGTCAGAGAGATGGGGCGATAGTTTGCTGGTCTGTACCGTTCGCCTTTCTTGAAGATGGGCGAGACATGGGCGGTCTTCCAATCTAACGGAACAGTGCCAGAGTTGATGGAGGACTGGAACAACAGCGTGAGGGCGGGTGCGAGTTCGCTGGCGAGCTCCTTCAGGATTTTGGGGGTGATGCCGTCGGGGCCGGGAGCCTTCCTGGACTTCAGGTTCCTCAGCAGCTTCTTGACGCCCTCCTCCCTGATGGTGATGGTGCTGCACGTTGGTCCATCGGTGTTAAGGCTGAGCCCTGTCCTGGATTGAAGTCTTCAGGAGTGCAGGGTGTCCTCTTGCTGAATGCCGACTGGAATTGGCGATTCAGGATCTCCGCCTGGCCCTGGCCATCCGTTACAAGGCGGCCATCAACTTTCAAGGGAGAGACATTTGAGGATTCCGTCTTCTTGGCTTTTACGTAGCCCCAGAACGCCTTGGAGACTCTGCCACCGTCTTTTGTGCTGTCCTCGATGAGGCGAGCTGTGTGGATCCAGTAGTTTCTGCGAAGTTGGCGCTGAACTTGATGCTTCAGCTCTTTAAGTTCCTGAAGGTGTCCTGGGTCGCCAGACTTCTTCCACCTCTTGTAGGCTCTGTCTCTCTTACGGATGAGTGCTTTAGACTTGTAGTCCACCCAGGGCTTCCCGTACTTGGCCTTTGGAGTGGTATGCGGGATATGGGAGTGGACGATCTGGTGCAGCCCGTCCCTGAACGCAGTCCAGATCTCTTCAGTGTCACTGCTGGTGTCGAAGGAGGCAAGGATGGAGTCCGCGAGTTTAACAACAGCAGCGTATAGTGCAGGCCAGTTTGCTCGCTTGTAGCAGGGGACAAGCCTCTTGGTGTTGTTGCGTCGCTCTGGCTGGATCTGGAACTCCATGTAGACTGCGAAGTGGTCAGAGATTCCCGGAACTCCTTCAGTGCGTGGGACCAGTGTGGGGAAGTTGATTACGAAGAGGTCGAGGGTGTTGTTCTCTCTGGTGGGGAAGGTGACCATCTGCTGTAACCCATGATCGTTGAGGAGGTCCAGGAACTGTGTGTGCAGTCTGGGGTAGACACTGGGAGTCTTGAGGCTGCATGTTGTCCAGTCGAGTGAGGGCAGGTTGAAGTCGCCCCCGATCACCACGTAGGCGTTGAGGAAGGAGACACGCTGGACTGACGCCGAGAAGCGATTTAGGCTGTCCTCGTCTCCATCATCCGGCTTGTAATAGGCAGCAACCAGGAGGTCTTTCCTTCCTTTCAGCTTTATTTTGGCCCACACGAGCTCACAGTCAGGGACGGTCAGTTCAGGAACCTTGTAGCTGGTCAAGTGATCGGCAACTGCGACATGAACTTGATGCTTCAGCTCTTTAAGTTCCTGAAGGTGTCCTGGGTCGCCAGACTTCTTCCACCTCTTGTAGGCTCTGTCTCTCTTACGGATGAGTGCTTTAGACTTGTAGTCCACCCAGGGCTTCCCGTACTTGGCCTTTGGAGTGGTATGCGGGATATGGGAGTGGACGATCTGGTGCAGCCCGTCCCTGAACGCAGTCCAGATCTCTTCAGTGTCACTGCTGGTGTCGAAGGAGGCAAGGATGGAGTCCGCGAGTTTAACAACAGCAGCGTATAGTGCAGGCCAGTTTGCTCGCTTGTAGCAGGGGACAAGCCTCTTGGTGTTGTTGCGTCGCTCTGGCTGGATCTGGAACTCCATGTAGACTGCGAAGTGGTCAGAGATTCCCGGAACTCCTTCAGTGCGTGGGACCAGTGTGGGGAAGTTGATTACGAAGAGGTCGAGGGTGTTGTTCCCTCTGGTGGGGAAGGTGACCATCTGCTGTAACCCATGATCGTTGAGGAGGTCCAGGAACTGTGTGTGCAGTCTGGGGTAGACACTGGGAGTCTTGAGGCTGCATGTTGTCCAGTCGAGTGAGGGCAGGTTGAAGTCGCCCCCGATCACCACGTAGGCGTTGAGGAAGGAGACACGCTGGACTGACGCCGAGAAGCGATTTAGGCTGTCCTCGTCTCCATCATCCGGCTTGTAATAGGCAGCAACCAGGAGGTCTTTCCTTCCTTTCAGCTTTATTTTGGCCCACACGAGCTCACAGTCAGGGACGGTCAGTTCAGGAACCTTGTAGCTGGTCAAGTGATCGGCAACTGCGACAAGGCAACCCCCACCCTCTCGGTTTCTGTCACACCTCCACACTTTATAGTAGGGCGGCAGGATTTCGCTGTCAGCAATATTGCTATCAAGCCTCGTCTCCGTTACAAAGATAACGTCCGGTTTGGTGGTCTCAATCAGGTTTAACATACCTGGAAGGTTTTTCACGCAGGAACGGGCGTTTACATTCAAGAAGCAGAGAGGGCGATTTTTCTGCTTGTTCTGGCGGGCCTGTCTGGTTGGTGTGGAGGAGTGGAGTGGCTTGAAGGTGGTGCCCTTGGGAGACGGTAGGGAGGAGTCAAGGAACAGGGTTGTTTTCCCTACGTCGTGCTGATCGAATGCTGTCATGCTGTAGTTTGCGCAGTCGCAGACTAAACATTTCCATATAATGTCAGACGCTCCTAGTTGTTCATATGAGTCTCCGATACTCTGACAATCGGCATGGAACCATTGGCCACACCCTTCGCATGCGACCCCACGGTCAAAACTTGACAGACTTGTCACACGTACCACAGTGGTAACTAGAAAGTTCTGTCAGGCTACAGCCGTTAGTAACGGCTATAACGGTTAACTAAAACATCAGGCATTATTCGTGACCCATAATGAACATACCTACAAATTTTCAGAAAGATCGGCCAAGTACTTTCTGAGATATTCCATAAAGAAGAAAAACCGTTACAGGCCGTTACAGCCGTTAGTAACAGCTATAACGGTAAACTAAGACATCGGGCACCATCCGTGACCCATAACGAACATACCTACAAATTTTCAGAAAGATCGGCCCAGTAGTTTTTTCTGGAGCGAGTGGAACACATATTGACTACGGACGGACGGACGGACACACACAGACAGCATTTCTTCGTTCCCATTCTAAAGTACTCCCTGTTCTATAAGAACTGGGAGTACAAAAACAACGATAACAGTATCAATAAAACAAATTCAGGAATATGCTATTGACGGGGGTGATATTATCAGCACAATCCACGTTAAGAAAAAGAAAAGATACTCCCCAAAGTGGCACGGGACCCGGAGAAGTACGTGTACTGTATTCAACTGACGAACCAGTCAGCCGGGAGAAATCCTGCAACATCCTTGGAAGACTGTGATGTGTTAACACAGGAAGCAGGCGCACACAGGACATTCCATTATGGCATCGAGGGACATGACTACTCCCTGACAAGTGCCACTGTGTGATGGCCACTGGACACAATACAACAGAACCTCCACAGGAGCGTCCCCCCTGGGTGTACCAGCTCATATTTCTAGACTGCAAAGCCCTCCGGCAAAAGACGTCACCATTAAACAAATGACTATGCGTATCCCACTCGAGGCCGTTTCGCCGACAAGTGAAACTTACACATTTCCAGACACAGCCAAGCTTTCACCACACCATCTTATGCGCCCGCTGAAGCGGATCCCTGGTGCTGTCAACAGGACTTCACCTGTGGTCAGTGGGTCTTTCCTCATCGTAACTGGGTCTGTCCCCGGGTGCCGGCCAAAAGGTAGACAAGACAAAAACCTGAAGATGCCAGAGGGACTCAGAGAAGTACTGTCCTCAACTTCTGAACCAACCAGTCGGAAGCAACTCCGCACCACCCCTTGAAGCTTGGGCCATCCACAATATCAAAAATAAGCTTACCACAGATGACATTAACAATAAGTCTGAAAACAATTGTAACGATGGAGTAATAAGCATAAAGGCAAAGGAGGGACATTTAGACAGACAGAAAAATGTGAAGTCGAAGGTAGATATATTGGCAAAGAGACGGGCAATAAACGAAGATATGAAATAGGAATCGAAGGGACCAAGAGTTAAAGAAAAAGACTGACTAACCAATATTCTCTGATACGGAGAACACACAGAAACACATACAGAGAGAGAGAGAGAGAGAGAGAGAGAGAGAGAGAGAGAGAGAGAGAGAGAGAGAGAGAGGTAAACTTGGACAAACAGGCATTCAAGATCAGCTCTTACCAGCTCCGACATTTTTTGGTGACAGTTTATACTGAGCATACTATAAAAATCATGCATGAAAATACGTCATTGCATGGCATCAAATATAGGCAAATGCCTTTATATTTTGAATTTGTGAAGAAATCTGGAGAATCTGACCACGAAAATGTTTGCAACTGCTGAAACAGTAACAACAGAAACATTGCGAAGGATGGTATTCAATGTAAACATTCCATATCAAGGGAGCGAACTCGAGAGTTAAAAACCTACGTCAGTCTTGAAGAAATGATTTGTTGATACTGTTGTTCATTTCTTCTTGAATGATTTTACTACAAACGGAGCGACTCACTTCATATTATTTAAGTTCCACCTGACGTTAGTGTGTCAGTTTAGCTGATAACGTATCTATGTCTGTATCTGTCTATTTAGGTGTGTGTGTGTGTGTGTGTGTGGGTGTGTGTGTGGTGTGTGTGTGGGTGTGTGGATGTGTGTGTGCGCGCGCGTGCGTGTGTGTGTGTGTGTGTGTGTGTGTGTGTGTGTGTGTGTGTGTGTCCGTGCGCGCGCATGAGCAGACAATGTAACATTTACCGAATCACGTGTGACGTTAGCAAAGTGATTTACTGTGTTCTACCAAGTGGTGTACACTACCAAGTGCGTGTGCATAGAGAGAACTTTGTGAGTTGGCTGAGTAGCCTACTTTCCGCGTCACCCAAACGCAAGCTTGCTCTAGGAACCATTTCACGCGAGAGCACAAACGGCGTGCTCATCCGGCAATACAGTCACGAATCTGCCAAAGACGTTTGGAAGGGTGCAGAGTTCGACTACATGATCCAACTGATCTGAAATCTGAAGGTGTGTGTGGTGAAAAATAAAGGAATGAAAATAAGGTTGGCAAACAGATTTTACACAATATCTGCATTTAAAAAAAAAAAAAAAAAAAAAAAAAAACTTACATGATGAAGTCAGTTCATGAGTGAAAACATTTTGTTTTTCCAACAGGGAGTAACAGTTGATGCTGACTAAGTTATCTCCCATTTTAGAACAGATTATGGATACGTCAAAATGTCAACGTCTGTATTACTTGAACGTTAAGAAGTTCCATTGATCGATGTTATTTGATAGAGAGTAGTCAGTTCATAAACAGTAAGTTCACGGTGTTCATGTTCAGTGAGAACTTTGTTTAAAAAAAACACACACACACAATCCCTTTACCTGAATACGCCAACCCACGTCACGCCCTTCATCCGCACCCCCTCAGCCCCAATAAGCTCACCATGTCACACCCTCCATCTGAGCCCCCTCAGCACCAGTAAACCCACCTACGTCACGGCCTTCATTCGCCCCAATATGCACCTTGTCACGCCCTTCATCTGCCCTCCCCCCTCTGCCCCCAAACATCATGTCACGCTCTTCATCCGCGCCCCACTTTGCCCTAAGATGCCCACCATGTCACACCTCTCATCTGCGCCCCCCCCCCCCCTCTGCCCCAACGCGCTCAACCGTGTCACGCACACCCTGCATTCATGCCCCGTCTGCCACAATACACACACGTCATGCCCTTCATTCGCGCCCCCTTCGCTTCAATACATCCACCATGCCACGCCCTTCACTTGCGCCCGCTCTCTCCCAATACGCCCACCCACGTCACGCCCTTCATCTGTGCCCCTTCTGCTCAAATACGTCCAGCCATGTCACACCCTGCATCGACGTTCCCCATTCGCCCACACGTCAGGCCCTGAAATTGTCACTTCTCGTTCCCCCACTCTTGTCATGTACTGTACCCTCACCCGACCTGTGTGCCCACCCATATCATGCCCTGTATCCTCCTCATCCTACCCCATCTATGTCATGCTCTAAAATCCGCCCCCCCCCCCCCCCCCCCCCAAAAAAAAAAAAATCCACGTCACGCCCTGAAATCAGCTTTCCCCCACCCTTCCACTATCCCAACATGTCAGGTGCTGAAAACCCTACCCCCCCCCCCCCCCCTCCCGTCACGCCCTGAAATCGACGCAACCCTCCTCCCCCTCCTCATACCCCTACCTTTATTATGATCTGAAATCCGCGCCCCCTACATACATGCACTCCCTGTACCCCCCCCCCCACCCCCACCCCCCAGTCCCTCCACCCACGGCACACCCTGAATTCGCAACCGCCGTATTCCCACCAATGCCGTACACTGTATCCACGTCCTCCATACCCACCACCTTATACACTGCATCAGCAACCCCTTTACCGCCATCGATGTTACACCCTGCATCCACGACGCCGCACCCATTACATACCCTGCACCCATGTATCCTGCACCCCAAAACGTCCTACCCTGCATTCGGTCCTCCCAGCCCCTCCCCTCCAACGTATGCCCGTATGCCCGTACATGTCGCACCTTCGTCTGTTCTTCTCCTTCCTGTTCCCCTGCTTATGTCACGCCCTGAAATCACATCCCCTGTACCGTGACCCATGTCAGGTTCTGAAATACGTGCACCCTGTACGCCCTCCCACGCACATCCCCTGTACCGTAACCCATGTCAGGCCCTGAAATACGTGCACCCTGTACGCCCTCCCACGTCACACCTTCCCTACTCTACCCTTTCCTGTACCATGCTCTAAAATCTGTGCCTCCCGTACCCAGGCCCAAGTCACCCTAAAATCTGCCCCCCCCCCCTCCCCTTCCTTTACCCCCACTCGGGTCAGGCGCACATATCCGCACCCCCGATATTCCCACTCATGTCACGCCCTAAATTCTACGCGCCCCTTCTTTCCTCCCCCCCCCCCCCCTCATCACCATGTCATTATCTGAAATCTGTGCCCCCTACCATCACCTATGTCAAGCTCTGCAATCCGTGCTCCCTGTACTCCCATCCATGTTACAACCTGCATCTTCATCCCCCTCCCCTGTACCCCTACCAGTGTCCAACCCTGAAATCCGCGCTCCCTGTATCCCCACCTACGTTACGCCCTGCATCTGAACCTCCTCCCTGTCACCCTACCCATGTCACGCCCAGCAACCGCGACCTCCATACCCCCACCCATGTCATGCGCTTTATACCCGTAACCATGTCGCATGCTGCATCTGCGGCCCTGTACCCATGGCGTATCCTGCATCCGCATGACCAGCATCCTGCGCACCCCCCCCCCCCCCCCATCCCAATCCATGTCACGCTCTGCATCTGTGCCTCACCGTCCGCCTGCCAACCGATCGAATCAATGACTGAACCACCGACTAATCGACTGAACGACCGAACGACCGACTAAACGAATGAATGACCGACCGAACGAATTAATGACTAAACGACGGACTGAACGAACGACCGACCAAACAAATGTATGAACAAATGTCTGAACGATCGACTGACCGACCGAACAAATGACTGACTGAGCGACCGACTGAATGAATAAACGACTGAGCGACCAACTGATCGACTGGACGAATGAATAAACTGAACAACCGATAGAACGAATGACTGACCAAGCGACTGATCAAACAAATCGACGAACGGATGACTGAACGACCGACTGATTGAACGAATGAATGTACGACGACTGACCAACAAAACGAATGAATGACTGAACGAACCACTGACAGAATGACTGACTGAATGAGGGTCCGACTGACCGACCGAACGAGCGACCGACCGAACAGAACGACTGACTGACTGAACGACCGTCTGACCGACTTAACGAATGAATGACTGATCGACCAACTGACCGATAGAACAAATGACTGACTGAATGAGCGACCGACTGAACAAATGTACGAACGAATGACTGAACGACCGACTGACCGAATAATTGAATGAACGAATGACTAACTGACCGAAGGACTGAATAACTGAACGACCGACTAACTGACTGAACGACTAATTGACTGACCAAATGAATGACTGAACAACCGTCCGGTCAACTGAATGAATGAATGACTGAGCGAACGTCAGAACGTATGACTCAATGAGCGACCGACTGTTCAAATCTACGAACGAATGACAGAATGACCGACTGAACGAATGAAAGAATGAACGAACGACGGACAGAATGAATGAATGGACGAGCGTCTGACTAACCGACTGAGCGAATGAATGACTGAACGATCGACTGACCGAATGAAAATATGAATGGACGACCGACTGAACGACCGACTGGCCGACCGACCGAACTAATGTTTGAACAACCGACTGACCGAATGAATGACTGACAGACCGACTGAACGAATGAATGTTTGAAAGACCGACTGACCAAATGAAGGACTGAACTATCGACTGAACGAATGAATCACTGTACGAGCGACCGACCGGATAATTGTAAAATCGAATAACTGAACGACCGACTGACCGACAGAACGAATGCCTGATTGAACGTGCGACCGACCGAACAAACCTACGAACGAATGACTGAACGACCGACTGACCGAATGAATGAATGAATGACCAACCGACTGACCGAATGAATGAATGAATGACCAACCGACTGACCGAATGAATGAATGAATGAATGACCAACCGACTGACCGAGACTGATGACGAGAACTCCGAGAATGAAGAATGATTAACAGAACTTTAAACATGACAAATGATGGGGCGGAATGAGAACAGAACGTAGTGATTGTCAACGGCTGACGGGATAGAAAAGGAGAGGCAAGTATGACGAATGAGGAGGAATGAGGAGGAATGAGGAGTGGAAAATGGGATGAAAATGAATGATGGACGGGATGAGGAAAGAACAGCGCGCTAGTGGTGGATGTTGTTAGACGGGGTGAAAATGATGAGTGTGAACACTTTGAGAAAGACCTGGATAACGACACCAAAAAGCCTTTAAATCTGACGCTCAACCTGAATATGACCTCCCACCGAACGTGGCTCGGGTGTCACTTCTCTGCACATAGACTACACTGAATCCAGCTTTAACACTAGTTTGACGGATGCGCAACAAATCTCGGCAACGAAATATTGTTGGATACTATATGCAGTATGATAAAAGATATCGCAACAATGGAGAACTGATGAGTGCTGAGAACGCTATCACAATCGATGTGTTTCATAGAACGGAAACGAAATAACGCTGAGCTCCTCCTTGGTCACACTCAGAATGAGTGAACAGCGCAACGCCTGGAGAACTCAGAAACAAAGGCTAACTCTACCAGGTGCAAAAAAACTGGTCACTGGAAAAAGAAAAGAAAAAAGAAGTATGGTGTAGACTGCCTCCAAACAGGAAACGGTAAATCTGACGGCACTTACATGGCGGCCTGTCTGTGGACCTGTGGTGCAGGGAGCTAAACGGAAATTAACCCTTTATGAAAAAATGTCACGCAAGAAGTGAACATAGCACGATGAGCGGAGAAAACGGCCAGGACAGTGTGTGTGTGTGTGTGTGTGTGTGTGTGTGTGTGTGTGTGTGTGTGTGTGTGTGTGTGTGTGTGCGTGCGCGCGCGCGCGCGCGTGTGTGTGTGTGTGCGCGCGCGCGCGTGCACGTGTGTCATACATTTCAATTCAAGAGGAAAGTGTCTTTTACAAACGGTAAACAACAGCTCTAGACATCGTCAGACTTCGGATGGCTGGATACAAACGAAGGGAGATCGTGTCTGACTGAGCTCGTCCGGATATGTGGTCAAAAAACAAGGTCTTGGCATACCGGCTCCACAATCACCAAGCCAAGAACGTTCGTGGTTTGAGGAGAAATGAATTACTGAACTCTGAAAGCATGATCAGAAACAAAACTGAAATGGCGGTATCAGAGACTGGCACGGACGGTTTTTCAATACAGCTCGAGCAGACCACGGAGAGCATTTCCGGGGCTCTCAACAGGTACCAAAAAACAACAACAACAACAATTCACAAGCAAACAGACAAGCAAAGTACAAGCAAACAAACAACAAAACCAAGAAGTCACTCCCGTAAAAGGAAAACTCAAATTTACGTACGGTTTACAGGTACACTTCTTCATAACATCGATTTCCATGTTACAGTCCGTCAGTTGGATAATGCTAAGCCTTGTTACGTGCACCAACCACTCTGATCATTTCGTTCCCATTTTTTCTTTAAAAACTGATAGAAAAAAAATCCTCTTGGGAACATTCCAATGCAACAAAGATATCGAAATGCATTAGTGAACCACACCGCAAAATGGACAGCAAATGCCTGTTCCAGTGGTTAAACTCTCACTATCTAGCCACCAGATTACAAGAAACGACTGGCATCTTACAAAGTTTATCAAGGAACAAAAAAGGAAATGCTTTCCAGACCACGGGAGCATGAACAGACCACAAATACAGAAAAGTGGTTGGCAACAGTACAGAGGGGAAAAATATAACCCCAATCTAAAGAGAAAACAAAGTCAATGAGAGTGAAACAAACAAACAAACAAACAAACAAAAAAGCCAACAGAAATTACTAACACCGAATTTCTATCAGAGAGGGGCACAATTTACAGAGAAAGATCCTCACCTCCCCCTCTCTCATCTTCATTCCTACGGGGCGAATTAAAAAAACAACAACAAAGGTATGCCGAGTGTTTAAAACACAGGTAGAGGAATGGGCCACAGAGGCAGAAAAAAAAAAACCGACAGTGAAGAAACGAAAACCCAGAAAAGTTGTTAAAAAGCGGAAAAAAAAGAAAATTACGAGCACAACACCGCAAAAAAAAACTGGAACAGTTTATACCAACAGAGGCCAATCCCAGCCCCCTCCCCCTCTTTTAACATGGGTGTTTCCACTGTGCAAGGGCAGTTCTAGGTGAGAGGTGTGCTGCAGATTGCCCACATGACCAAGATGACCGAAGTGAAAAACAAACACATTAAACAGACGGTCAAGCATAATTAGAAAATGATCGTAAAGAAAATCTGTTCAGAAAAAAAAAAAAAAAAACTGTGTTCACATGTTGGCGACATTGGAAAGTTGTTTCGGATACTCAGTGTATGCCAGTGCAGGAATGAGTTTCATGGGACCTCTGACGTCCTTTCCTCTAGGATGTTGTGAACCTCGTTCTACTCACAGAAAGAAAGGATGCGGGAGTGCATCAGCGAATGAGGAGCCATGAAGGCACTGAGGGGAAGGGGGGTGGGGGGTGGGGTGGAGCAGGGATTAAGTGGGCTCTTAGATAATGGAGATGAACGCTAGAAACACCAGTTAAACAACAGGCAGGACGAAGACGAAAGACAAAGACGTTCGACATGACGGAACAAAGTGATAAGGAAGAAATGATATAACATGTTGATTTAGAAAGTCTCATGCTTGAAAAATACCTCGCTTCGTGGGGGAAAAAAATCGACGGTTTTGTTAATTCGCTTACAGCACAGCCGCTTGCAGATTTAATACTGACCGTCATTGCCGCTTGTGCTGTCAAACAACAGGAGTGCCCGTGCGGTGCGTGCATGCGTGCGTGCGTGCGTGCGTGCGTGTGTGTGTATGTTTGTAATGTGAGAGAGAGAGAAAGCGAGAGAGAGAGAGAAATTGGGGGCTGGAAATGACACGGGGAAGCACGTAAGGGGAAGCAAGCCACGTCACATCCCCACTTTCTGAACAGGCAGGGGTTGGTGGAAGGGGAAGAGGGCTGGAACGTAAAGCAAGTAACAGTAAGGGGGTGGGAGAGGTGTCGGCAGATGTCTGCAATGAAATATAACAGATAATCGCATGGTTATTTTTGTCACCCGTCTATCGGCCTTCTGACGCCATCCTTAACTGATTTTTTCTCCATAGACTGTATAATAGTTAAAAAAAAAAAAAAAAAAATAAGCTGAGGATTTTTTTAAAGAAAATACGAACCCGATGGTTCAATCAGATGTAGGACAAATGGTTGTGAGACCGCACTGACGTGGATTTTGTAGTCAATGGGGAAAAAAATGCAACAACGATTAAAAAAAAAAAAAAAAGACTATACTACCTGCATTCTACACACTTTTACACCTTCAAAGAAACTTTCGAATCAAATTCTCTCCCGTCCCATCCCCTCCCCCTCTCCCTCCATCCTCGGTGAACGCGAAAAACCATTAATTTTGTTGCCAATACTGACCTTTCCTCAAGCAGCGGACAAGGACAACAGCTGAAAGGACATGTACAACAACAGAGTTTGGCCACTGGTGCATAAAGAGTTCAAGGTGTTCAAACTTAAAAGAACATCTGAAGCAGGTGACGGGGTAGGGGCTGGAGGATGGAGGGGGGGGGGATGTAGAGGGAGTTGCTGCATAGCTTAATTCATGAGTAATATGCAGACTGAACGAAATGGACCGGGGGAAGGGAAGGGAAGCAAGCTCGTGCAAAAAAGAAATGTTTCACGTGATTCACCGTCGCCAATGCAAGTCCCGCATTTTTATCAAACCATGCACTGTCCCCCAATCATTCACAGTAAAAAACACACAGGTCTGTAACCTCATATCGTGTTATGAAATCCCCGAACGATTCACCACGATAACAGATACTACAGCTTGTCCCTAATGTTTGCTTCAGGGTATTCACCCCTGTGAACATAATATACTGGCTTACAGCTTTAATCCCATTGTATGTAAGTCAATACTGTACAGGTATATGAAATCATAAATAATTCAACATTATGATGCATAGGCCTGTAGCTGTTTTACTGTATGCAGTTCTCTACGATTTGCCGTAGTCCTCATTCATTAACCGATGCAATTTCCCCGAAGATCGAATATGGCTGCCTTAATGGCAGGATAAAAAACGGTCATGCACACGGAACTCAACTCCCTTCGTTGGGCAGATGGGATTGATACTTGCCTGTCTATACAGGGAGTGTTCGCAGGAGTATCAGCCTGCGTACGCAGCAGAAGAAGAAGAACCGATGCAATACAGAAGCTGAAGGTTTCATTGTAGTAAACGCAGTTACTCAGTGTGGGTTTTATGACCCCCCCCCCCCCCCCAACCCTAACCCCTCTCCTCCCTCTCCCGCTAAGACTGAAAATAAAGATTCTGCTGACTCGGTTTCAGATTGAAAATAAAAACTGTGCTGACGCGGTTTGGAAAATTAGCAATATACGAGTGCACCGTACAAATTACATCGAATGTCAAAAGATTCCGAAATGTTGTGAGAAATGTGTGTGTGTGTGTGTGTGTGTGTGTGTGTGTGTGTGTAGCGGACGGAAAGGAGAGGCTGGAGGGGGGAGGGGGTGCAGGGTGAACGGAAGGGGAGGGGAGGAAAAGAGGGAAAGTTAGACTGTATCACTCTTGCTGTGCAATTCGGCATGCCCGTCTCTCTGTCACCGTCTGTCCGTCTCTCACTTTCTCCTACATACTCTGTATAGGTGTGTATGCTGAAGTGGTTGTGTGTGTGTGTGTGTGTGTGTGTGTGTGTGTGTGTGTGTGTGTGCATGTGTGCGCGCGTGCGTGGATGAGTACGATGGATAATACGATGGATGATATGCACGCATGTGTATTCGAGTGTGAGTACACGCGAGCGCATGTGTATGCATGCGTTTGTATGTATGTGGGTGTGTGTGATTGCATGCGTGCGTGCACGTGTGTGTGTATGGAGAGAGAGAGAGAGAGAGAGAGAGAGAGAGAGAGGGAGGGAGAGGGAGGAAATGTGTACGTGTGTTTTTGTGTGTGTGTGTGTGTGTGTGTGTGTGTGTGTGTGTGTGTAGAAGCGTGCGTGTGTGTGTGTGCGCGCGCACGCGCGCGTGTGCTTATGTGTGGTGTGTGTGTTTGTGCGCGCACGGGTATGTCTGTGTATACCTACGTACATGCGTTCATAGATTCTATTCCATACCCACCACACTTTCCCCCAGTTATTCTCCGATCCACCTTCAACACCCTCATCCTCCCTTTGAGACAGATTCCAATAAAGCAACCCCCCTTGACAGACGTACCCCCGAACTCCGGCACCAAAGATCGCCCCACCCGCCGATCAAACGGCGGTTCCACCGACCCGCCCTCTCCAGGTTTTTGGGGACCCCGGCCCCTCCTCTCGGGACCAACAGAGGGTGCTAGCTCTCCAAGGTTCTAGAAGTCCGTGACCCGACCTGAGCTGGCGACGGTCATCTGTCCACACGAGTGCTTCCAGCATTTATATGCTGCTATCTTTTCTTTTTCTTGTTATAAATGTTATTATTTGGTAATATTAACCTTGTCCACGTAACAGGGCATTCACGAGTCATTTGGCGTATTTAATACCATCTGACTGCGCCATTGGCCCCG
>CM065719.1:27469038-27494038 GCA_033310375.1 Conus canariensis
CTACCAGTCAGTTATTAGATCTAAAGCTATTCTGAAATCCGTTTTGGGCCGTTATAGCCGTTATCAACGGCTGTTCTGGTAAAATAAAACATCGGGCATCATCCGTGACCTATAATAAGCATACCTACAAATTTTCAGAAAGATCGGCCCAGAAGTTTTGTCTGGAGCGAGTGGAACATATTTTGACCACGGACAGACACACAGACAGCATTTCTTCGTTCCCATTGTAAAATACTCCCTGTTCAATAAGAACTGGGAGTACAAAAACAGACAGAAAAAAAGACCCCCCCCAAAAAAAAAAAAATGAAGGTGGGGGTGGTGAAGGGGGAAAAAAATGTTGAAACTGGCAATAAACAGGCGAAATTTTATTTTGGGTGCCAGCAGCCAAAATGGTTACTCGCAGTGTATGGCTGCAGACTGGGTGCTCTACCTCTGAGCTGACCAGACACCCACCGAGTTATTTTAAAAAAAAAAAAAAAAGAAAAAAAGACAGAGATATTTGAACGCCATGGTGGCTATTTGGTAAGGTCAGGCAATGTTGCTTACAGCCAAGCCGACCGCAAAGGGCCATATCAGGGCTGTCACCGCGTTAAAATCAACTCACAAGTCATCTTTAAAAAAAAACTAAAAAAAAACGCTTTCACACATCTCTTTAAAATACATCTTCTAAAAACGCACCAGAAACTTCGTTAAAAATCTTTCTTCCGTAAAATCTTAAATCAGATGAAAAATGTTAATCTTGGTGGCTATTTCTCGTGCCTCCGAGACCTAAATATTGTTACTGTCAGTATTATTATCATAACTGTTATTCTGCGTTTTACAGGCTCTTCGGGATTGTTTGTCCATGTTCCACTTTTTAGTGAGACCTTACAGTTGAATTTACACTTCCGTTATCTATAAATAGCATCACCGCATGGCATGGTCGACGCACTCTGAAGGAAACCCGAGAAGACGTAGCGTCGTTCAGGTGTGGGGAAAGGTCTTGTGACTGTGATTTCAGGACATGAGTGACAAAACGGACCAAGGGCAGACACCACCATCAACTTCAACTAGTTCAAGGCAAAGGGGCAACGATGCGTACAGGAGTGTGAGGCCAAACATGTTACTCGGTGAAAAGACAGCCAAGTATGTGGAGGCCCTTAATTAACCATTACCAACTGGCCATGATTACAACTGCAGACGAGGAAAGAGGTTATTCATTTTCAACAACATTGCTATGACGCACTGGAAAATGGGGCACGTTATTCTGGGAGCGGGAATGGTGTGTGGCAGTGCCTTACTTCCAAAATGCTCTTGACAATTTTCAGAAAGCTGTGGACCCAATCCAAACAGCGTGATGAGCAGTGGAGGAGCTCGCTGTTGAAGTTCTGCGTCTCCTTCAGTGTGGAATGTTTGGGCTTCCTGCAGCAGAATAACATGAAACCTGTGCCTTTGACCTTCAGCCTACATGAATTGTTTGGAAAGGTGGTGCAGAAACTTCAGTGGATGACCTCTAGAAAGGACACAAAATGTCTGAGTATGCCTTCAACGACAGAAGACTTTTTCGTACTGACTGTCGTTTCTTCAGTGAGGCTCAAGATCACCACAGAAGTGCTTCAAGTACTGTTTCAAACAGCAGTGAAAGGTGTTTGGCCTTGAAAAATATAGCCATGACTATGTAAGCAATGGCCGAGAGGCTGGAGGGGAGTTACGAACAGGATGATGTCTTGACCAAGTTCGTCCAGTTCATTTAAGTACAAGCTGAACAGAAAGACTCTAGAGACAATGTACAAATCATTCATACTACCAATATTTGACTATGCTGACATAATCTGGGATGGATGCGCAGAGTACAAATAAAAATTTTTAGAAGATCTACACATGGATGCTTTGAGCATCATCACAGGATCTGTCCGTGGAACCAGTCATGAAAAATGGTTAAACGAGTCTGGATTCTGTACTTTAAAAGAACGCCGACGAAGACATAAACTGATAACATACTACAAGATCCTCCAAGGCAGCTGTCCCACTTACATATCAAACTTGTTGCCACTGCTCGTATCCTCAGTCAACCCCTACCCTAGAAGAAGGCCCTCAGAAAGAATAGTCCCCCGCCACAAAACCGATATGCATAAAAACTCTTTTTTTCCATCTACCACAATCATGTGGAACAATCTCCCATTGCATATCCAACAGTGCCAGTCGTTCAGCCAGCTAAAACGATACCTTTCTACTAGTGATAATCCAGTTCCACCATATTACTATAATGGAAGTAGGGAAGCACAAGTCAATCATTGTCGTATGCGTCTTGGTATGAGCAATTTGAATTTTGACCTATATACCCGACACCTAACAAACAACCCTTCTTGCGCTTGTAGATATCCACAAGAAACATCCGAACACTTCCTACTTCACTGTCCACTTCACAACCAACACCCAGCAAACACTATTTTAAACCTCCCGCCAAATCAGATTTCTATCCGAAATCTCCTGCATGGAAACAATTCCTTTAATGTAGAAACAAATGCTAAGATATTTGAAATGGTTCAAAGGTTTATTCTTCTCACAAAGCGTTTTGAAAACTAAACCAACAGCCTCAAGGTTTACGGTTTCCTAGGTATACTTATATTTCACCTCTTCAATTAACGATGCTTTCATCTATATCAACCTAGTTACGGATGTCAGAGGGGCTGGAGTGCTTACATCAATGTCCTGATTATGTCTTTATCCATGTGCAGGAATATAATATTTAATTTGATCACTGTACACTGCAGACGACCAGTGTTGCACACATTCTATCATGTGCCAGACTGCCTTAGGCAGCCACACCAAAACGGGCAATACCCAGTCACCATTTTCTCTTATTTCTTAATTTTCCATAGTTTCATTTTTAATTCTAAATGCCAATTCTACACGTTGGCTCTTCTTTTGTTTACAAGTATAGCACTATACTATACCATTATTGTTACCTCTTTTGTCATGTTTAACATTAAATTTGTCTGTTATGGTAATATGTTGTATTATACATTTTAGCGAGGCCGCCATCAGTCACATGTTTATTCTGCAAGTCTCACTGCCAGGGCTGTATATAAGAGTCCTCTTGTTGTCCTGGCAAATGTGCTTTGCGTTCAACGTGTATGTTTATAGTATGTTCATGGAAATAAAACTGTTTAAACCAAGTTCGTCGAAGCCATCAGGAGAGTGCGGTGAGGATCTGGACCAGATGCTGCAGAAGGCTCACTCCGAACTGTACGCTTTCTGCTGCTCCGATCTCGTGACTTTTGTCTCAGAGACCAGGCTGCCTGGTGCCGCCTGCCACGGTCATCACCAGGAACTGGTGGCCACTATGCACCTCATCAACAAAGAGGTGATGAGGGCTTCTTTCTGCCAGCGCGTTGACAAGTAGATCGTCCGGTCGTCAATAGATGCGCTCTGTGTGCGTAACGCTGTGGAGGCTAGAGAGCTGCTGGCTGTGACGAACTGTTTCCTGACAGACGCTGAGAAGTCTGGTTATCTGTCCATGGAAGATGTCATTGCTTGTCATCCTTTGAGGACGCGTATTTCATCGTCAAATGGGAAGGCCAAGAAACCGACTATTGAACAGCAAAGGGGCACGCTGTTTCTGACCTGTCTGGCTCAGCGTGATGACCACCTGAGGCTGCTCCAGGCCTGGGGAAAACTGGATCAGCTGACGGAAGACCTTGAGCAGGCCCGGCGAGACGACAGTTGGATCCAGCAGCCTCGAAGTCAGCGCCCTGATGGGCTCCCTCTTCTGAGAGTAGACCCCGTCGAGGAGCCCATGATTTTGTGCGACATGGGTCTGATCTATCATAAGGTGCTTTCCATGAAGATGATAGCCAAGGAGTATGTGACCAGAGCTTTTACAACTGGTCTACTCCAGGTTAGACAAGACGGTTGCTGATCGGCGCTTTGCATCAGAAGAGTGGTACATCTTCGCACAGAGCGTGATGAAGTCAGACCAGGAGGAGAAGAACAGTGCAGAAGGTGCGCTGGAGGCCTGTACATCTGTCATGCAGGATCTGCACTTTCTGCAATCACGAGCCAAGGCTGTGAGTGTTGGGAAGTTTCTGGACAGTCTCTATAGAATGCACCCCCCAAAGCACCAGCCACGGCTTTTGAAAAAGATCCCCTCTTTCATATGGAACACGAAAGAGCAGAAGACCATCTGCCAGAAAGCCATCATCGATTACCATCCCCAGCTGACCGCAGAGAACCAGTCTGACCTCTCCTGGACAACACAGGTCACGAAGATCCTGGAACAGCAGTATTGTTTCATTCTCAAGAAAGTTCGTGACCTGTGAGTGGCAAGTCACGAAGATCCTGGAACACCAGTATTGTTTCATTCTCAAGAAAAGCCCGTCACCTGTGACCTGCAAGTCACGAAGATCCTGGAACACCAGTATTGTTTCATTCTCAAGAAAGTTCATGACCTGTGAGTGGCAAGTCACGAAGATCCTGGAACACCAGTATTGTTTCATTCTCAAGAAAGCCGTCACCTGTGAGTGGCAGGTCACGAAGATCCTGGAACACCAGTATTGTTTCATTCTCAAGAAAGCCCGTGACCTGTGACTGTTTTTGCTGTTTGTGTGTGCCTATATATATACATACACACACACATATATAATATGTATATATATAATGTGTGTGTGTGCGTGTGTGTGTGTGAGGGAGGGAGAGAGAGAGAGAGAGAGAAGAGAGAGAGCGAGAGAGAGAGAGAGAGAGAGAGAGAGAGAGAGAGAGAGAGAGAACAGAACAGAATTTTATTCAGTAAAGCCAAAACCCATTGTGTGTGTGTGTGTGTGTGTGTGTGTGTGTGTGTGTGTGTGTGTGTGTGTGTGTGTGTGTGTGAGAGTGAGAGAGAGAGAGAGAGAGAGAGAGAGAGAGCGTGTGTTACATAATATGTAATATGTATGAAAGAATGTTGAATGTGTATATATATACGTATACTTTCATTTTTTGTTATTTCATTTAAACAAATAAAACTGTTATCTACAAAAAAAAAGAGGCAGCTGCAACACAAGCATGGTAAGAGGTCCGAAAACATGTCGTGCAGCACCGTTTCTGGATTTTATCGAGGCTAGATCCTCAAGACTTCAAAAGATTTTCCGTTTTCTTGTGAGCAATGGACAAAGGAGCGCATGAAAGCAGAGACAGGTTCTTCATTGAGACAGGAACAGAATGAACCGCTTTTTCTGCGCTAAACGTGGAAGGTGCCACTAACGCACCCAGATTGGTCACCCACTGAGACAGTCCATTTTTTTTTTTTTTTTGGTCTTGTCTTGTTTACATGCTAAAGAAAGAACACATCTATGAATGAAAGAAAAGAAAGAAAGAAGGAAGGAAAGAGAGGGGGGAAAAGGACGGGGGTGAGGTATTGGTGTGAGGGGAGGGGGGGGGGGGGGGCGACAGTTGAGTTCTAAAACCGACGTTGGAGACAGGAAGAAACAGGATTTTGGCCATCATAGCCCTCGGCAAGGCGTGCCATGTAATGGAACGAGGAGCTAAAGAGACGATCGTTTCACACGAGCTTTTCAAGTCCATAATCTTTGCCAAGTGTGATGAAATGTGCATTTTATAGGCCTTTCAACATCCCATCCTATATCACAAATCCAGTATGGTCAAACGAGAAGAGGACAACAACTATATGGTTTAACCGTTCCATCTTTCCATCTTTTAGCGCAAAACGGGGGGGTAGCGTACAAACCAAACAGACAGAAAAATGAAATTCGACTTCGAGGGAAGGCAAATAAGGTACAATTTGTAAGAAAAAAAATATTGAAATCTGCACGAGATGATCGCAGATCGGCAGGAATAACAAACGGAAAAACAGTCCCGCTTTCCATTCCGCAGTACCCCCCCCCCCCCCCCCCCCCCCAGCCAAGTTTTATCACGAAAGAGTTTTCAAATAAAATTTCTGTTATACAATGTCTGTCACGACTTATGATCCTGATGATCTCAATGAGCGATAGTTCAATTAATCACATCAACTGATAAAGAAAAACAAAGGCAAAAAAAAAAAAGAAGAAGAAGAAGAAAGCAGACTGGAAAAAAAGAAGAAAGAAACCCGATGCCGCTGTCCAAGCCATGTAAATCCAAAAACAAAGGGAGAAAAAAATTAATCGTCAGGCCAATGTTGAAATTCATGTTTAAATACTTACAGAAAGATTTAATGGCTGATGCACTCAGCATGGCTTACGTTACTATACTACACACAAAAAGTTAAGGATCGGTATGTGAAAACAGGTGCGTAATAAACTCAGTTCGCTACTGTTATTTATTTCTTAGTCCAGCCAAATTGTCATGAATTCTTGTTCAGCTGTAAGTGGGCGATGTTGTGTTAGTGCGAAAATTGCACGGGATTCTCTACTACTGAGCTGGGCCGCAAACGGAAAAGCGGAAACTTGCGAAAAATGACCTTGTTTTGGACCGTTCTGCCTGAACACATTGCACTTGCCAGATGGAAAAACCATTATGCACGTGCAAGCACTGCTGTTTATGTGTGAGATGCTGTCGCTCGCTTGGCTATATAAGAAGACATTCCACCAGTAGTAGGCCTGATCTGACAATGCCTCCACGACGAAAATTAAGCGAGTTGGATAGGGGACGAGCTGTTGCATGGTTCCAAGATGGTGTTCCCAAGCGAGAAGTGGCCAGGCGACTTCATGTGTCCATCTCGGTCATTGTCCGACTGATTCAACGCTTCACAGCCACTGGGATTGTCCATGAAAGACGCAGATCTGGTCGACCGAAGAAGACAACCCCACGTGACGATCGTCTCATTGAACGACAAGCCCTGCAGACAAGAACAGCCTCTTCCAGCATAATTCAAAGGCAGTTCAGGGTGGCTACTAACATCAACATCAGCCAGCAGACCATACGGAACCGCCTACATGGGTTTAATCTCCGTTCTCGTCGCCCAGCAGTACGGCCATCCGGGGAGTCTGCGCAGACAGGCTGCTCGGTGAGCAGGCTACGCACGTGCAAACACTGACGACACACGGTGACTTGCACGGAATTCTGAACGTTGCTCATAAGTTGGTTAACAAGGTCCTGTTTCAAATGCACTGCCTTGTCATGGATACACACTCGTAAGGTGTGTGTGTGTGTGTGTGTGTGTGTGTGTGTGTGTGTGTGTGTTTCAGCACACGACACAAAATTGAAAATATCATAGTACACAAACTCTCTCTCTCTCTCTCTCTCTCTCTCTCTCTCTCTCTCTCTCTCTCTCTCTCTCATCATCATCATCATCATCATCATCATCATCAAAATCATCATCGTAGGGATAAAAGCACACTCTGATAACGCCTTCCAAGACATCAGATCATTTCACAATGCCCTGCCACCCCTGCCCTTCGTGCAGTTAGCCTATGAACAGATTCATACCAGGCCTTCTGGCTTATGTTGTGTCCATAGTTGTAAAATCGGTGACAGCCAGTTTCCTCAGTTTCATTTAACTGTTTGAGAGATAAAAATTATCTCTGTTCTATCTCACCACATCTTATTTTGCACGAAAACCCCCCTTTCCACAAACAAATCTCGTCCATCTCATACTACTTTTTGTCAAAATTAACACCTTTTTCTACAATCAAAATTAACATGCAAAAACCTCCAAAATTGACGCAATTGTTACTTTAAAATGGGGGGTTTTCGTGCAAAACAAAAAAATGGGTGATATAGAACCTAGATAATTTTTATCTCTCTCCATAGCATAAAAATCTAATGGTTTACAGTACACTCTTCTACTTCCAGCACCACTAACAAATCAGAACAAACAACCGGCCTTCCATCTTGGTTAGTTATTTTTACACACACTGAATTTATAGACCCCTCAACTAATTCTTTAAACCGGCTGTCTTCACCAAATGTGCTTAACTGATAATCGCAAAAACCCGCCTTAATTGATGGCAGTACTCCTAGAACTGTAGACGGGTTGCAATCAAATAAATTAGTACTTGTTTTTAACTCTCGTAAATGGACATACAACATCGGGTTAACGAGAAAATCACATGGTTCATTACCTTCAAATTGATAGATGTTTTCTCTTGTACTAAATTTATAAGATCTGCTAGTACTGTGGAAACCCAAGATTCTAGCAAGGCCTTTAGGAAAAGTGTATTCTCTTTTTTCTTCTAGTGGAAAGTGCATCGTAATTCTGAGGTTTGCTTCGTTAATTTTTAGCAATATGCCTAATTCGATAAATACTTCTTTTAAAGAACAAAAGCTGTAATAGCCATCTGGTATTTTTTCATGAGTTATTTGATTGCCCTCTTCATTACTAATATTAATCCAGTTATTCTGAGCTTCTTCAGATATATTAAACCACTTAACTTTAAAACCAATTTTTCTAAGAGCAACCCTACTATTACCGCGCCTATTGTTAATTGGATACTTTAAGAACACACTTATGTTTTGCTTGGTTATATAAAGGAACATCCTTTTTAAACCCTTTTTAAAAAAATCTATTTTAAAATGGAACCTTTTAAATATAATGAAAGTGCTACTTACGATGTAGGAGGGGTTTATGAGCCCAAATCTTTGGACTTTAGTAGCCTAACCATCGCAGTGGATGAATCATATGGCTTTCTAGTCAGGCTTGTAAACCCACTAACTAGATATTTAAATCCTCCAATAAAGAGTGATAGAGTGCCATCGGCATGGTCATCCAACCCTATGGCTTTTTACCAGAATCAGTTAAATTTTGCCATTTACTGCTTAACTACTGGCTGTGGCGTTTTCATATGCAAACCATTTATACCACCCCAATCTCTTAGTAAGGTCAGTATATAACTTTCATGTTTATTACCAGTATAGGCGCATACTAACTGAACTACAAGTACCCCTCCCCAACGACAACGCGTTTAATCCATTCAAAAGCCCAATGGACAAGAATGCATATGAAAGAATCTGCAACGAATTTAACATTAACCCTTCAAATAACTTTAGACAAAAGTTAGACCGCAATCACGGGTTAGGCACATTGTATTTGTGGGGTCAGCGTAGAGAGTATAATTTTGACTACTGGCCCGGCCACACCTCTTTTAAGCCAAACTCCCAAGTTAGATTGGGATCAATAGAACAAAAACACCCCAATGCTTGGGCAACATTTATCTTAGATGAAAGTAAAGGCCTAACAATGCCAGGAGTGCAAAGACTTAATGACTCCATACGGACGTACGTTTGGTGCCTTTTAGGAGCGCAAGCACAGACCAAGTCTAGCATAGTGGATCAATCTACAGGCTTTGACGCCAGAAAACAATTTCTAGCTAATTTAGAAGATGCTATTAACTCTGCTGTTGATTTGCCTTCCAGCATACAAAGGTACCAAAACGTTCTTTCGCATGCTAGGTCAAAGGTTGACTTTGTTGTGGGTCATGGATTATACATGCTGCCTTCTGACCTCAGACTGCAGATTGGCATGATACAGAATTATAATAATGAAATCCTCATAGCCGGAGATGACCAAAACTTAGGACACAATCAAGGCTTAAACACAAGGCCCGCGCCAGCCATTTTAAAAAAAGTATCTAGCCCTGAAAGCGACCCGCCACCACCAGTTATAAGCAGCCCAGAAAGCGACCCCCCGCCCGTTGATGTACCTCACCCCGACAGACACACTAGCGAAAAGACAGCCCTTGTTGTGTTTTTAACTTTACCGGATTAGCCATACTTTATTTCACTAAAAATTAAACCGGCAGCCAGCACCCCCAAAGTCCACAGATGGTCGGCCATATAACCAGCCACTTTGCCTATGGTAGACAAAACCCAACTAACAACACTACCTATTATGCCAGGCAGAGCATCAAGCGCTTTGGCAGCTAACTTCTTTAATAGGTTTGCTAGATGGTGCAGTTGTTTTCTAATCCAACTTTTACCAGGCTGAGGCGTTGGAGGCGCTACTGGCCCCGCCGGCGCACTGCCAGTTAATGCATAAACCAGTGTAGAGATAGCAAACCCAACGGCTGTTAATATACTAACTATTGTAATCCCCCGCTCTCTGAACAGAGCCCTTATTCTTTCTGCTAACGTAGTATTTTCATGAAGTATTCTGTTTATAGTTTCTCTGATTCTGCCTGTTTGGTATGCTATTTTTTTCTCTGTTAGTAGGCATCGCCGCTAACCTGTTTTTTCTTTCTATCATTAAATCCTGTATTTTCGCCTGTATTCTAGCCTTTTCTTCTCGCCCTAAATTGTTATCATCTGCATCAGCCAGTTTAATTTTTTCTTCTCTTATCTCTCTATCTAGCTCACCAAGTTTTGACAAGTTGTTTTTTAGCTCGCCATTTATTCTCCGTAGAGCATCATCAAGACCCCTGAGTTCACGCAGAGAAGCTGTAAGATTCCTGTGTACACTCTCAGGCAATGGAGGATCATCAATTGTTTGTAAAGCTGCTTCTTCTTCAGGGCTCAGCTCACGTTCTCTTTGACTAGGCGATGAAGAATCGATAATTGTTTTTAACTGTGTTTCCTCATTAAAACTCGTCTCAATTTCTGTTATTGCTCTATTTGCACTAGCCACTAGTTCATCTGCTCTTTGAGTTAATTCTTGAATAGGAGTCATTTCTATTTCAGATCGTGCTGGCAACTCTCGCACTATGCTTTGTAAAGCACTAATAGCCTCAGACCTTAGATCGCTAATAAAGTTTAACTGCCTTTGATCAAAAACAGGGAGCTCTCTAAGAATTGTGCTCCTGCTTAAAAACTGGGTTGGGTCTGGTTTTGTAGTAAGTCGCACAAGGTTTCCTTTACTAGTTCTTACATACAAATGATTATTTTTATCTGTTGAAAAATTGGAAACCTTAAGTGCTTCTGGCTGCTCTCGCCCCATATGGCTATATAATGATTCAATTCTATCTAACATTCGTATTTGACTTAATCCTACTCCTTGGCCTGCTGCTGCTGCTTCAAGTTCTTCTTGCAATGAAGGACCCGGTTCTTCATTAGAATCAATCGCGCCAAAATCGTCTTCTTCTTCTTCAATAGATTCAATCGCGCCAAAATCTTCATCAGCCATATTTATATATTTATTATTTTTTGTTTGATAAAAAATGAACCCATACGGCTGCGACCTTGATCCATTCAGAAAAGCGAAGGAACCCCATGGCATAAAAGGCATAAGACAGACTGTGCGCGTTGTAAATAATCCATCAACAATTGAGCCCAATGAAATGTTAACAGTAAGATTTAGTGACCTCGGGGCTGACGATGTTATAATGCCGGGCACTGCCAGGCTGTCATTCAAAATAGACATCGAGTCAGCGGATCCTAATGCCACCGTCGTTGCTAACCTGGGCAGGGCCATTATTAAAAATATGGTAATTAAACTGGAAGGTAGAGAAGTCTTCTCACTGAGTACCCAAAGACATTTTTAATCTCTATTCTGATCTGTGGCTGCCTAGAACAGAAAGGAAAGACAAAATCTTTCAGGGAATCCAGAGCCCAAACGGTCTTAAGCACAGGCTTAATGCTGCAGATGCAAAGGAAGACGAGGGAGACCAGGCAATAGCGCGAGCATTTAAGAACAGATTTTGCATCCCTCTAGATTTTGAACTGTTAAAAACCCACCAGCCATATTACCAAGGCGCACTAAGAGACAAACTTACTTACGAACTGACATTCAATGACAGCGGGTCTGTTATTTTATCAGATGATCCTCAAGCCAAGTACACAGTCAGTAACATCTCTCTTAATTTTGATGTTGTTACTAACCCCGAACTGGCTAGAATAATCTTAAATCAGTATAAAAGTAGGGCGGTTGTTTACTTTGAAAGAGTTTTACACCACAGTCTAGCGATTAAAAACAAGCAAGACACTGTCTGGGAAATAGCTATAAGCAATTCTTTAAGGTCCCTAAAGGGGGTTCTCTTGCTATTTACTGAACCCTCAGCTCCTTTTCAGAGAGAATCTGAGGTGTTTTACAACCCAAAAATTGAGCAGCTGTCTTGCACAGTAGATGGCAAGCCTTTTCAGTTGTATTCAGCTGGACTTTTACCCGACCAACACTTTGATGAAATAAGAAAACTGTTTGCTGGAGGCAGACAGACAAGCCCCATAGCCGATCATGTGTGTAAAAAACTTCACCTTCACGATGTAAGACTCGAAGATTATCTAACAGACAAATATGGACTATGGCTGGATTTTAGATCCACGTATGACAACAGACTGCACGGGAGTGGAAGAAGGGTAGGGTCAGATGGCATACTCATACAGATTAATAAGGAAGAGGAGGAGAATGGCCAGATACAAATGCACGTTTTTGTGGTTTATGACGCCCAGCTGAACATTGAAGAAAATAGACTGAAAGAAATAGCCTATTAAAACAGATGGATAGTTTGAACTTTTTGCCAAAAGACCCGCACTGTTCGCTTATTTGTGGGATTACTGGGTGTGGGAAAACTGTCTTCGTGCTTGATTTGTTACAAACAGCCTACAGGTTTCATACGAGTACATTGTTATATTCTGCACAACCATTAAGCACAACAAGTCTTACAAAGAAAGGCAGTTTGTTTGGACAGACGAGAATATATTTTTAGTTGATCCTACTGACAAGCTAAGCGACTGTTAGAACATTACTATAGGCTATTTGAGGGAACCGAAACGCTGTTTATTATTGATGACTGTTCAGCCGAACAAGACATTGTTAAAAAAAGAAGGACCCTGTCTAAGCTAGCCTTTAGCGGAAGACACGCATTAGTTTCTGTTTGGCTCTTAACTCAAAAATACAATGCTGTCTTAAAAGACTTTAGATCGCAGTTAAAATCAGTCATCTTATTCTATACTAAGGACAGGGATAGTTTTGAAGAATGTTTAAGTGAAAACTATATAATCAGGGACAGGGATGAACTAAAAAAAATAAAGAGCAGTTAGAAAAATCTAAGCACGCTAAACTATGCTTATGGACTGACCCGCCAGTTCAATACGTTTGCTTATTATAGATTGTTTATTATAGATTGTTTATTACAGATTATTTATTATAGATTGCTCATTATAGATTGTTTATAATAAATTGTTTATATTAAAAAATGTCTCGAGGGCCAGAATCAAAAGCGGAGTTAGCTCCTAAATGCGTTGCAGTAGAGATAAAAGATCTAGCAGATACAACTGACTTTGATCTAATAGGAGTGGCAGGAAATGTTTATGGATTTGAGTACACCGACGAGGGGGTTTACAAACGAATAGAAATTGAAGATAAAAAACGACAGCAATATCCTACCCTGGAAGAGATAAGAAATCTAAGGGCAAACGATTTTGGCAAACACGAATACAAACTTCATAAACGAGAGAATGCCTGGGCGTTGCTTCCTGACATTAACTGGGATTTAAAGTTTGAACTACGAAGCCCCCATGTATACTTTGATAAGAAATACAATTTTAGAAAAGCTTTGAATGAAGGACGCCTTCTTGCTAGCCTAGTCCCAGGAACACAACAGAAAAAGCAGATTGAAATAACTAAGCAGGGCTCTGTATATATGCTGCGGAGAAAGAAGTCCTTAGCTGAAGTGGGGGGCGACACCGTCGGCTTAGAATTTAACCCAAAACTAGAATCACTGCCTAGAAAAATGACGATGCTTTTTCGCTTATTTATTACTCCAAGGGAGTCTGATCCTAGTTTACCAGAACATACGTTAATTAGAGGTGTACAAATAAAGTCTGAAAACTTGGACGGGCCTCTTAGGCTTGTTATTGCTATTACTAAAAACGGGATGAAATAAACACTTCTGTATCTTCTGACAAAGTTACTGTGATGGTTGACAAAACCAAACTAACAGTACTCGATTTTATTTTTATTAAGTATGTTGATTTTATTGCGTTTTACTCTGTTGATGAAGTGCTGCCAGAAGGGTTAATAAGAAAATATGTACAAGATTAAAAAAAATAATCTTGTTTTAAAATGGATGATCAGGCTCAAAAGTTTAGGTTAGAGCAAATAACTGAACTTCAAGAAGAAATAGAAAGTGACTTGAATAAGTATAGGGTTACTAGAAAGAAATATGCTAAAGTTTTAATACTCTTTCTTATATAATCACCGGCTCATCAGCTGTAGCAAGCGTAAGTACTGGGTCCGGCGTTGCTCTTTTAGCTACTGGGGCCGGAGCGCCAGCCTCTTTAGCATTAGGGAGCATTGGTTTGGGTTTAGGTGCTATGTCTATGATTGTGAGTGCTGTTTTAAAAAAATTAACGCCTAAATTACAAAAGCACACTGCCATTGTAGCCCTAGCATCAGCAAAACTTTGTTCATTAAGACTGAGAATAAGCAAAGCATTGCAGGATGAAAACATTACGGCTGAAGAATTTGAGCATCTTATGGCTGATGGTGAGGATTACAGACGGCAAAAAACTGAACTTCAAAAGGAGTGGAGAAAGACTTTTACTTCGCAACAGGTAGACACTGAGACAATCAAACAGAATATTGAAAAGCAAGCAAACAATCAGTTAAACCCAAAATAGACTAAAAAAAATAAGATGTGAACTAAATAAAATAAATCATAAGTTTAACACACAAAAAAATAAATAAATCATAAGTTTAACAAAAAAATAAATACTATTTTTTTTTAACTAACAGGCACTGTGTTTGGTGGGACAACTTGCAACTCTTCGCGAACAAACGATCTTTTAGGGGCAGGCTTTTTAGACGTAG
Source organism: Conus canariensis (assembly GCA_033310375.1). NCBI lineage: Eukaryota > Metazoa > Mollusca > Gastropoda > Neogastropoda > Conidae > Conus > Conus canariensis. The sequence goes on from CM065719.1 coordinate 27,483,674, forward strand.
AAGAAAGAGTCTCTCTTAAATAATACACGGGAGGGGCTGTTTTCATAATTCTTTCAACTTCATATACATCTACGCTCCATATAGGGTCTGTGGCTCTAATTCTAACATCGCCCTCTGCTTCTCCAGGTGCATACAAGTATCTTACTTTTAGCCCAAACGGCAAGAGTTTCTGATTGCCTTGGATGTCTTCAGTAATGCTAATTTTTTTTAATTTGATTGCGTTCACCGGCTTAAGGCCTGTTGCTTTAAATTCTTCGTTGTTCATGGCGCGTAAGACTGCCGGCAATCTCCTAACCCATTCTGTGTTGCGTGTTTTGTCCAGATTCTTATTAAAGTTTTCTACTAGGGCCTGGGAGCGATGGTTGCCTGGAATCCCTCTCTTAACTGTAACCCGATGTCTTAAAAACAACTGGTTTACAGCCCCTTTAAACTATTTCCCATCATCAACCTGGATCAACCTAGGATACTTTAATGGACCTTGCATGTATATTTGTTGTAAAGCCACAGCCACAGCAGTTGAGCTTTTATCCGTTAAAGGCTCAGCGTCTTTATACCTTGAAGCCATGTCAACAACTGTAAGAGCATACTTAAACTTTTTTCTTCTAACTTTGTCATGCGGAAGATACAACAAGTCCATCTGGTGGGTGTCATTAGGAACTGAGTTAACGAATCGAGGCCTTATTATTCTTTTTGGGGCAGGCAGATATATTTGCCAGATCGCTTGTTTTGAAAGCCAGTCTTTCGCTTCTGATTCAGACACCCTAGCAGCTTTACTCAGTTTATCAATAGCGGCCTTTCCTTTCCAATACCCTCTAGGAGAATAATATATTTTGTACTTCGTATCGTCCATAAAAAGGGACTGTTTTTTATTACATTTTTAACTATGTTTTTAGATTGAATATGTAAGAAGAAAGATTGCTCCCATAGCACCTATAATAAAGCCTATTTCTACCATTTTCTGATCCTCAGACGGTTCATAAAAGTCAGACAGTTCTGGCGGTGACGATGTTAGAAACTTCTTTCCTGTCACTAAGTAATATTCATTCATTGCTTCATCAACGTCTGTAAATGTGTGCTCTGCATGTCCCTGTTCTCTTAACTTTTTATTAATAAAGTCTAAGTGTGCAATCCTCCTTTTCTCGTAAGCGTCTCTTGCCTTAGCTAAATCTTCCATTGCCTTGTTATGACGTTCTCTCTCTTCATCAGACCGCAATTTACTAAACATCTAATTGCTGCCAGAGAAAGCCAATGCATTAACAATAGCCCCGCCCACCATCAGAACTATTCCAGACATCTTTTTTATAAATGAATGAATTTTTTTATAAATCAATATTTTCTAGAATGAATCTTTTTTTTATAAATCAATCTGCCTAAATGCATTAATCTTTCTATGCATTGATGTTTTCTGGGATAATCCCCTGTGCAACAAGAAAGTCTTTTGAGGCAATCCCTGCCGTTATTACAGCTATAACCTTAACAACATCCTCAATGTCTAACCTTCCTAGATCAGCCGGTCTCATCTTAAACATGTTTTTTGCTAACGTGCTATATCCTATACTAAGGCCGCTGATTACAGCTGAGTGGTAAATCGTATTAATAATCTTTTTTTCGCTCATGTTTTTATTAACTAAAAAAATAATTAAAATAATCATAATATGAAAGGCTGTCTATGTGCTTTTTAATCAGATAATCTTTTGTTGCCAGAGCTAAAAATAAGGTTGTAACTAGTTTCGGCGAATCTTCTATCTTTCCCATGTTGGGCGGTTTTATTCTTAACAAACATTTTGCTAGGGTTGAATAAACTATAACACCAACAATAGGCACTGCATAATTAACCAGCGTTAAACTCATGGTTTTATTTTTTTATTTATTTAATTTTTAGATTTAAAAATGGCGGCCAAACACAGCGAATCTGATCTAATGATTTTAATAGAAAATTGTAATGAACTATTTGACGAAACGATGAAAGTGTTAAACATTGATTTTAGTAAATCTGGGTTTGAGAATGATGTAAACAATTTAATCAAAAATCATAGTGAACTATTTGACAAAGCAATCAAAGAGTTAAACATTGACTGTAGTGATTCAGAAAAAGCTAAAGTATTAGCAGGCGTTCTTGTAAGATTAGGGTGTCTTGAAGTATTGCAACGCCTGGGTGAAGAATAAAAGAGCATTTACTTACTTTTATTTTTTTTAATTTACGTAAATATTGTGAGTTAAAAAATGAGCCACACAAGTGAGTCCGAGTTTGAAATACTACCTTCCAACAGTACGTTGTTGGGTAGTAACAAATCATTAGGCAATATGTTCATTGAATTAGACATGGACATCATTAACCCCGCAAACGTTCAGGAAAGTGTAACACATGCTATTTCTAAAATCCCAGGGTCTCTTCAAATTAACCCGCCAGCAAAAGTGTTGTTGGCCATTCTGATTGAATATATAACCCCCGATGATAGTAGTATGCAAGTCTGGGTTTCAACTAGGCAGAAAGAAGTAATCAGCTATTACGACTTTACACCTGGCTGGGCTGATTACATGCTTACGCAGTTTAACTATGCAAGTGAAGAAGCGAAATTGCGCGGCTCTGGCTGGTCTGAAGGAACAGTCCTCGAAATCAAATTAAGACAAGCCAAATACTCTCCTATAATCGGCAATTCTTACCTTCCTCTCCGAGAGAGCTAGTGTTAAAACGAGCAGTCTTAAACATACATAATTCAGACAACTTGTGTTTCATGTGGTGTGTTTTGGCGCATTTACACCCTGTTAAAAAGAATGCAGACAGAGTTTCTAATTATTGGCAGTATAAAGATAGTCTGAACTTTGATAACATAACCTTTCCAGTGAGTGTAGAAAGTATCGACCAGTTTGAAGAGCAAAACAAACCAATAACCGTAAGCGTATACACCTGGGATCCAGTAGACAATCTAGCCCCTCTAAGGATCTCTCCCAACGCTCCCACTTTAGGCGAATCACTTGAGAATCATGTAGACTTGATTCTGTTTGCAGACGGTTCCAAGAGCCATTATGTATTAATCAGAACAATGAGTAGACTTATGGCTTATACTACAACGGATACGGCCAAACAGGAGCTTTGTAGAAGGTGTTTAGTCAGGATCCCAACTGTAGAGGCGGCTGCCAGTCATCAGAAACATTCTAAAAGTTTTGTAGACTGCAAAATCGAACTTCTTACACCCAAACCAGGGTCTAAGGTTGGTTTTAAGAATGTATGCAAAATGCAAATGAGTCCATACGTAGTCTATGCTGACTTTGAATCAATCTGAATCAATCTTGCTACAGTACTACGGCCCTCAACAAGAACAAAAAACAACCATATTATCCCGTCATCAGATCTGTTCTTATGCATTTGTTGCTGTTAGATCAGATGGCGGACACACACAGCCGGAGATTTACAGAGGCCCCAACGCAGCTGGTCGATTTTTGGAGCAGATGAAACACCTTCGGAATCAATTCTCTAATCAGCTTAACCTTTCAGACATTAAGATGACCCCCGAAGATGAAGAACGTTATAAATCATCTACACACTGTTGGATATGCAAATGCAAGTTATTAGGTGACACTGTAAGGGATCACGATCACATTACTGGAAAATTCAGAGGGGCAGCACACAACAGCTGTAATCTTCAACTCAAGGTTAACCCCGAAAAATGGAAACTGCCAATCTTCTTTCATAACTTACGGGTTACGATTCTCACTTTATCATGCAAGCAATAACTTCTGAATGTAAGAGGGTTAGCTGTATTGCACAGTCATCAGAAAAGTACATGACCTTTACTGTAGACTGTTTATCCTTCTATGACTCTGCCCAGCATCTGATGGGCAGCTTAGATAAATTGGCAGGATCTCTGCAAGACTATCCAATCACTAAAAAATATTTCGACCCATCTTTAGTCCGTAAAGGCGTCTATCCTTATGAATACATGGACTCGTGGGAGAGGTTTGACGAGTCGGCGCTGCCGCTTAAGGAAGACTTTTACAGCCGGCTTAGGGGCGGAGGCATATCTGACGCCGACTATGAATACGCACAGAAAGCCTGGACAGAATTGCACTGCAAAACGATGGGTGATTATCACGATCAGTATTTATTGGCCGACGTGTGTTTATTAGCTGACGTCTTTCAGAATTACAGAGCTACTTGCATGAAACATTACGGTCTAGATTCATCACAGTACATCTCTGCCCCGGGCCTCTCTTGGGACGCATTCTTAAAGTCTACAAACATTGAGATTGACTTAATCTCGGATCTGGATACACTTCAGATGATCGAGGACGGGCTGAGAGGAGGCATTAGCATGGCTTGTCATCCTTACCGCAGAGCCAACAACAAGTATTTAGACGATTATGATCCAACTAAACCATCCAGCTATCTGATGTACTTAGACGCCAACAATCTGTATGGGTGGGCCATGGGCCAGGCACTGCCATTAAGAAACTTTAAAATGATAAACGGGCCTCATGATGTTGATCGGGTGATAGGGCTATTGTCACAGCTTACACCCGATAATCCAATAGGACTAGTCTTAGAAGTGGACTTAGATTATCCTAAAGAATTGTACGGCCCCCATAACGATTTCCCCTTAGCCGCAGAAAAATTAAAGATGAGTCCCGCAGAGCCGCCTAAACTCGTGCCTAACCTCTTTAACAAAACTAAATATGTCTGTCATTATCGACTGTTACAGTTTTACTTAAGGCATGGGCTAAAGCTGACGGCTGTTCACAGAATAATTACTTTCGACCAAGAGCCTTTCATGAGGCCATACATCATGAAGAACACCGATCTTAGAACCAAAGCCACTGATGCCTCAGAAAAAGACTTCTTTAAGTTGATAAACAACAGTTGTTTTGGTAAGACGATGGAGAATCCACACAATCGTAAAGACGTAAGATTAGTTACGAAAAGAAAAACAAGCAATTAAGCTGGTCTCTAAACCTAACTACCAAGACTTTAGAAGATTTAGCGATAGCCTGGTTGGCGTTATGATGAAGAAACAGAATGTGAAGTTGGACAAGCCGGTGTTTATCGGGTTTGCCGTGCTAGAGTTGTCAAAGCTGTTAATGCTAGAATTTCTGTATGACTACTTCAAGCCGCTGTATCCAGAATCAAATGTCCTTTACACAGACACTGATAGTTTTATTCTAGACATCCCAACTGAAGACTTTTACAAAGACATGGAAATAGAAGTGGCCAAAGGAGCTGATGGGTGGTACGACACATGCGACTATCCTAAAGATTCGCCTTTACATTCAACCGTGAACAAGAAAGTGATTGGAAAGATGAAGGATGAACTTAATGGGACGATTATACTAGAATATGTTGGCTTACGGGCAAAGATGTATAGTATTGCTACCCAGACTTCTGTGATAAAGAAAGCTAAGGGCATAGGTAAAGAAGTTGTCAAAAAAGAAATAAGTCACGACAACTACAAGCAGGCTCTCTTTGAAAACAAAGTATTTTATCACACAAATGTTAATCTGCGCTCTACTCTTCATCAAGTAAACACAACTGCTGTTAATAAGAAGTCACTAGACTCTACCAATAGCAAGCGAACTTACGTCAATCCCGTGCTTTCATGCGCTATAGGCCCCCCGGAGAGCCAACTTGGCTGACTTAAATTAAGATCTTAACTAGTACTTAACTAGTACTTAACTTAAGATCTTAACTAGTACTTAACTAGTACTTAACTTAAGATCTTAACTAGTACTTAACTAGTACTTAACATGACTTGCACTTTACTTGCACTTAACTTGCACTTAACTTGTTATAACTGACTTAACCAGTACTTAGCTTGTACTTAACCAGTACTTAACAGCACATTAAAAAAAACTAATTTATTAAAAATGGGTCTACAGCAGGAGGTTGTACTTTTTTTGCAGAGGCTGGTTCTTTTACTGTTTTTGTGGGGGTTTGTGACTTTGTTGCTAAGTATGGCTTTAGGCGCTTGTATGCTAAAAGCCCTCCACCAACAACAATACTCCCCAGCACATAATAATACATCTTATAGTTTGATTGTGTTGTTGTTGGTGGCGGCGGCGGTGCTGATGCTGTATTACTATCTAATAATTTTTGTTTTGCTGCTTGGTTTGCTTTTTGCAGCCTGTTCCATTCAGCTAGTTTACGACCGGCCTCAACGCGGCCAGCACTTTTAGACTTAGTAACACTACTCACCTGCGGGACACTCGCCTGTAAATTCACTTGTGGGGCACTCGCCTGTAAATTCACTTGTGGAGAATTCACTTGTGGGACATTCTTCTCCTGCTCGCTCATTTTTTTTAGTCTGATTAAAATTAATATGATTAAAATTAATATGATTGAAAGTAATTAATCCCATGATGAATGGGCATAACAATGTCCCAAATCTATAATACATGTCACATGCAAGAGATTCTAGGGACTTGGTTAAAACCGGATCTTGTGTTAAGTCATATTTTAAATCTTCTTCTGAATCAATCGGCGCTATCTTGCCTACTAACTTAGCATATAAACTAATCATTGTCTGCCCCACTGATCTAACCATTTTTGATCCTAGCTGTGCCTCGTACCTAGCGTAATACTTCTCAACGTCTGATGTAGACAATTGTTGAATCTGTTCGATACTTAGTTCAACGCCTAAATACTGCCTGGTTTTCCCGCACGCAGCCAGCGAGTATAATCTTTCTTTATGACAGAGGTCTGCTGCCTCCTCACACTTTAATAGCTCGTCGCAATCCATTTTTAAAAGCAATAAAAAAAAATAATTGTAAATTCTGCTGTTATTTATTACTCATAGTCTTTTACTAATCTTAAAAACTGTTTAGGTTTAAAGGTAACAGTTACTCCTTCAGGGCTGGTAGAAGCAGTCAGATCAAGATCTTCAGGAGCTATTTGATCAATTAAAATGGTAAACAACTTTATAACTGGATGGGGGCAAGAATGCGATAGCTTTACTGATGGCGTTCCTTACGCTTTCTCGCATATCGGCGCGCTCAAAAAGCTCCGTAATTAATTCTTCAAACTCTTCTCTATCAACTCCCCAGCTCCTTTCCTGCATCTCCCAATCTCTGAATATATTAATAAGCTCTGCAACTATTCCGGGCTTCATTTTTAAACCAGATTAAAAACACCAATTTAAAAAATTAAGTAAGCCGTTCCTATTGTTTTGCGCAAGAATCAGAAGAGGAGAGAGATAAAAATTATCTAGGTTCTATATCACCCATTTTTTTGTTTTGCACGAAAAAACCCCCATTTTAAAGTAACAATTACGTCAATTTTGGAGGTTTTTGCATGTTAATTTTGATTGTAGAAAAAGGTGTTAATTTTGACAAAAAGTAGTATGAGATGGACGAGATTTGTTTGTGGAAAGGGGGGTTTTCGTGCAAAATAAGATGTGGTGAGATAGAACAGAGATAATTTTTATCTCTGTTTGATATAATTTGACTGAGTCGTTTGTGAATCGTATGTAGCCTAATTCAATACAGGAAAGTTGAAAAAGTCAAAGCCTGACGAATATGTTTTGCATGTTTGCAGGCGATCCATGTGTGTGTGTGTGTGTGTGTGTGTGTATTGCGTGCGTGCGTGCGTGCGTGCGTGCGTGTGCGTGCGTGCGTGCGTGCGTGCGTGCGTGCGTGCGTGTGTGTGTGTGTGTGTGTGTGTGTGTGTGTGTTGCATGCGCGCATTCAGTGTGTGTGTGTGTGTGTGTGTGTGTGTGTGTGTGTGTGTGTGTGTGTGTGTGTTTGAACGCGCGCGTACGTGCATGGATGCGTGGATGCACATGCGTCCGCAAGTGTGCATGTGTGATGCCAGTTGACGTTGAACACACACAGATACAGACACACAGACTCTCTCTCTCTCTCTCTCTCTCTCTCTCTCTCTCTCTCTCTCTCTCTCTCTTAAGGCATCTATATCTAGCATTACGCATAGAATGAAGGATAGAGCACAGATTTTTTTTTTTTAAATCATAGTTGCGTTGGTTATAGTTAGTGGCCCGACTGAAAGAGACATCATCGCTGAAAGGTAAAAGAAACTAGGCCTATCACATATAAAGCGTGTGTTGCAGAGTACTTGTGTTTATAGTAGTGTGACTGAAACTGAGCTGGCTACAGCTGTTCTCAGCTAAGCTGACCGATTATCACAATACTGAAGTCGAAGTGACATGTCAGTCTGAGGTATGTGACACCTGTAGGTTGAGTTGAGGTATGCACGCATACTGTGCATAAGCTTGAATGGGGCAGACGAGAGTGGGGGTTTAGTAATTTATGTCAGCTAAACACTGAGAGACGTGCACTTCTTTTCGCACGCGTTTATTGTCACTTCTTTTCGCACGCGTTTATCGTCACTTCTTCTCGCACGCGTTTGTTGTCACTTCTTTTCGTGCGTGTTTGATGTCATGTACAAAACTTTCTGCCATGTTTTGTGCTCTGTGCATGCTCTGTGTACAAAATAAATCCTTTTTTGTGTGTTTTGTACCATTAAAATTTGTCAGAAAAACGCTGTGTGAGTGTTTCAATCGTAGTGCTCGACTAAATGCTTTTTGATGGAGGAAATGAAATCATAAACACAGCCGCAAAAAAGAAAAAAAAGAAAAGCAAAAACAAAACAAAACAAAACAAACAAAAACAAGAAAAAGTAATAATAAATAACTAAGTAGATAAAAATAAACAAATAAAAGAATAAAATAAACACTGCAGCCTATGTCTGAGATTCTGGGAGCAACACTGACATGTGAGCTGCTAAACACGTTGCACCGAAGTTGCGTGTAGTCCGCACACTATTAGCTCCTTAGCTCCAATTTATTATCGGCTGCCAGAGAGACTGGTCTGCCCGCACAAATCCCGGGTTTGGTATAGTAACTGTCGGCTGATCGTTCGCAGCTTTTCCTTGCCACCATCTTCTTCCGAGATGTACACTTCCGTCCGCTGACATCCGTAGCTGGTCATTGGAGTCCTGACTCGTGTCATTCTGGCCCCCTGCAGTCTGCTCAGCTTGGTCAGGTCTTGCTTGTAGCACAGGCAGAGCATTCGCTTCATCAGTTGCAAGTTTGAATCAGGTTTTGTTGGTGACACGATGGTACTATCTAGCAGGTGTTCCATCTGTTGTTTCCAAATGTCAGTTGACAGGGGAGGCGCAGCGTCGCATTTGTTCAGGTGGCCATTAGTTGATTTTTTTTCCCTGTGTGGTGATACTGTTTGTTTTGTCGATGATGATCCTGTTTCCACATCTGATTTGGGATCATTTGCCAGGAATGTTTGACTCATGGTAGGCTGAATATCAAAATGAAATCAAAAGAAAACAAACACAAACAAAAAAAAGAAAAGAAAGAAAACTGACTCCTTTACCTATCCTGAGACCTGGTAATTTGTCTGTAAACTGTGACTGAATTATCATGTATAGTTTACCTAGGTGGGTTTTTATCCAGGCTGACACTGAAGACTATGTGCACCCACTCACACCCTCTTCTATTCAAAGTGAAACTCGTGCTGATGTTCATTTTGATCAGCTTTCGCTGAGACAATGTACCGATTTGTAACAGATCTTTATTATCTTTCCTGAGGTGTTCCCTGGAAAGTCTAGTACTGGTGAAAGAGAGACGTTTTTTTCATATAATAATTTGACGACTAAAGCGCCTATGTGTCGGAGGCCTGACAGAACGTTGTAGCTGAGGTTTCTGTCCTCCATTCATCAGATTTTTTTCAGGTTCTGTGGTCAGAACGATTGCAAAGAACTCAGGCTTCTTCATCAAATGGTCTTTATAATCGTAAAGTTCTAAAATACAACCACTGAGCGTGAGTCTCCCCATTGTTTGGGTATCATCCAAACTCTTACGCTTCTTGCAGGGGCTTGAATTCTTATACAGATAGACCACTCGCCGAATTCCGGCAAAGTCGACAAGGAAGCAAGCCAAAGTTGAGGTCTGAAACAGAAAAGAAAAACTATCGATTTCGAACAGGGATACTACTAAAAATACAATGAAAACAGCTGTAAAACCGTTCCGCTTTAGGCTAAATCTTCCACAAGGGGAGGTTACTGTCTGTGTGATTGCATCAAAGCAAGCGATGGTCGAGTTGTCCTGAGAGCATTGTTCAAGCTTGTCAACCGCAGGAGGAAAAAAAAATCGAAACCAGCTTCAAACACATTCAAGAAGCACCTCTTACAACGGCCAGCGCACTAGCTGTCCTATATGTATGAAAGAAATCCCATCTACAGATTAATTTCAAGACCTTCTATGTTCAAATGATTTTTTTCCCTCATAAATTCTCTTTAAAAAAATTACTTGGTGCTCTTGCACATCGTCCCTCCGTAGAATTTCTTTTATGCTTTCTGGCAGTGCCTCAGCTCAGGGACGCATTCTTTACTTAACCAAGGTTGAC
>CM065719.1:27504038-27511538 GCA_033310375.1 Conus canariensis
TGGACCTGTCTATCTTTGGGCTTAGTGTTTTGTATGCTATATAATAGACCTGTCTATCTTTGGGCTTAGTGTTTTGTACATTGTATGCTATATAATGGACCTGTCTAAGATCTCCTCATGAAGGTGCAGAGGGACTGGGGATGAAGTGGGGAGCGGAGAGCTTGGGTGGCAAGGGGTGGTGGTAATGGGGATGGGTGAAGGGGGTCGGTCTGCGGTACTCGGGGGAAGGGGGGGGGGGCGGAAGGAGGGCTGGGAAAGATGCCCACAGAAAATTGCAGGGTCGGGGGTGCCCACGGAAATTGCAGTGTCCGATCCGCAGTTTTTCGGCAGAGTCGCTGCAGGACTCATTTAATCACACATTGTGCTGGGCTGATCTGGCAAGGATCTGTCTGTATGAATCGATTAGAAATGAAACCAGCAGAATTATGCCTATTGACTGTTCGCACGTGCGCTAGCGCGCGATCGTGCGTGTGTGCGTGCGTGCGTGAGTGAGTGAGTGTGTGTGTGTGTGTGTGTGTGTGTGTGTGTGTGTGTGTGTGTGTGTGTGTGTGTGTGTGAATCTGACTGTCATCCTTCTTCGGTTAGAGACCAAGCTGTAAGCGCTTTACACTCCGCGCTTACGTTCACATAACAGCCTGCCTGCCTGCGTAGAGCCGACTGAAGAGGTGCCTGCTGGCGCTAATAATTCGTTTCCCTTGCTAGCATCAAATATCAGTCACCCAGACTGTCGCTCATTTCCCAGATCTTTTCGGCAGATGCATACGATGTATATACCAATACTATGTGCACACCAGTATGTATCAATGTCAGTGGCCAAACTGGCCTTCTCTTCTGAAAGTTGGTGATGGGATTTTAGTGTAAGTATGACAAGGTATTCTCTCAGGCTCGCGTTGCATATAAGCATCAGGAAGTGTTGTGGCTTAATCTTAATCCTTCTGTTAAATTGTTTTATAGCTGAGTGGACCGCCTTGTATCAGGTTTTAATAGTGCTGCTTGTTGTGGGTTGCGTCACCAGCACTGGGATGAAGTTAAGTGTAACCATGTATCAATATAAACGCAAAGTTCTCCATATTGTGTGTGTGTGTGTGTGTGTGTGTGTGTGTGTGTGTGTGTGTGTGTGTGTGTGTGTGTGTGTGTGTGTTAGAGAGAGAGAGAGGGGGGGGAGAGAGAGAGAAAGAAAGAAAGTGTGTGTGTGTGTGTGTGTGTGTGTGTGTGTGTGTGTGTGTGTGTGTGTGTGTGTGGAGAGAGAGAGAGAAAGAGAGAGAGAGAGAGAACGAACGAACGAATTTTTATTTTCAGAGGGTAATGGAATAAGCATCACTGCTTTTTTACATCCAGCTCTCCGGGGCCAAAAGAAATTTAAGAAAGGAAAAGAAAAAAAAATTGATTAATATAAAATAATGGAAAATCACTCTTAAATATGAAATATGAAAATACAAAAAGGACACAAAATCTATGTACAGAGGGAACACCGACAGAAAGTGTGGGAGATGGTGGGGGTGGGAGTGGGATGGGGGACAATTAAGAATGAGAGGAGAGGGGATGGAAGAAAAGGAAGAACTGATAAGGAAAATGAAACATTTACACAGAACAGTTATTGGTACATCTTTGGGTACAGTTGTGTAAGATCAGACAGATACATCAAGTACGTAAAAAGATTGGATTTAAACTTACTAGTGTTTGGTTCGTTTTTTAGTTTTTCTGGGATATTATTCCACAGCCAGCCCCCAGAATAAGCAAGGCTTGATTTGCATAAATTAATTGATGGGAAAGGGAGATTTATTTTATGCGAATGACGATGATCATTAGAAGTAAATATATTCATTAAATAGGAAGGAGCACTACCGTGTAGTATTTTATGCATAAAGAGTGCTTTATTGTACAATAGTTTGGTCTTGAATGGAAGGATACCTGCTCGTTCATAATCAGGGTGCCCTAGCGAGGGTTCATCAATTGTTATTTTGACAGCTCTCTTGTATATACTAGTCAATGGTTTAAGCAACTTATTGCTAGCTAAATCCCAGAGTGTCGAGGCATAGTCAATATTTGGTTGAATATAAGATTGAAAAAATAATTTTCTGGTGTGATAATCTAAAAAGTTTTTTTGTTTTCCTGAGCTGATACAGTTTTACGGCAAGATTTTTGGAAAGAAGTTCTAAATGTTTCGACCAAGATAGGTTGTTGTCGATTGCTATTCCCAAGACTTTGTGATTAGAAACCTCTTTGATTTTTTCGTTACCGATATAAAGGATTGGCAAATTTTCTGTTACATTTTGACGTTTTTGCCTTGTTGTAATCAACATGAATTTCGTTTTTTGAGGATGCAGAGACATGTGATTAAGTTGTGTCCATTTAACGAGATGGTTGATATTTTTCTGAATATCAAGGTAGACTTGCTGAGCATTAGAGTTATTAGTGTCAATAGTGGTATCATCGGCAAACATTTCACAATGAGAAGTCAAGGTTAATGGTAAATCATTAATATATAATAAGAAGAGCAGTGGACCAAGCACCGAGCCTTGTGGTACACCAAAGTTATTAGGAATCAAAGTAGAATAACAATCATTTAATAATACAAATTTTGCCTGTTGGAAAGGAAGGATGAAATGAGTTTTAGAGTGTCGGAAGTTAGTCGATAGATAGTTAACTTTCTGAGCAAAAGTTCATGATTAATGACATCGAAAGCTTTAGCAAAATCCACGAAGAGTACTCCGGGAAAGTGTTTGTTGTTTATGTTTGAAAGCCATCGATCAACTATCTTGGGAAGAGCTGTTTGACGAGAATGATTCTCTCTAAATCCGGATTGATTAGGGTGTAGTAGATCGAATTTTTTGACATGAGAAAGAAGACACTTTTTTATGTGTTGTTCTAATGGTTTTGAAAGAACTGATAGAATAGAGATAGGTCGATAGTTAGAAGGATCAGCCATATTTCCTGATTTGTACAATGGTATGACTTTAGCTTGTTTAAAAGCATCAGGAAAGCAATGCTTATCAATGCAGAGATTATAAATATATGTGAGAGTTTCTGCTATAACAGATGCTGATAGCTTAAGAATTTTCCCGTCAATTCCATCAATTCCACGAGTTGCTGTCTGTTTTAACTGTCTAAGAGAAGAGAAAACTTCGTGGACATGCATGGCACTAATATCCAAAGCTGAATGGATGTTCTTCTGGTGGCAGTATTTCAGCAATTCTTGTAGATCGTTACTTTTTGATTCATCGTTTCGTATGATTTGATTTGCTATACTTGCAAAATGGGCGTTCAGTTCACTTGCAGATATGTCTTTTGTTAAGTTTAATACATGGTCAGAATTTTTCTTGGTTAAGCCATGTATAGCTTTCCAAATAGATTTACTGTCTTTCTTTCTATTAATTAGGTCCAAGAAATATTTCCTTTTCTCTGATCGTATTAGGGAGGTCACCTTATTTCTGTACTTTTTGAATTCTTCGCGAGAGCCATTTTTTAACAGTTAATCCCTTTGATATATAGTGTCCTGTATTTCTTTTGTAAGCCAAGGTGGTTTTATCCGATGTTTTACTCTTTTAGTTTGAAGAGGGGCATGCTTATTGTATACGTCATGGAAGATGTTGTACCATACTTGCAGAGCTTGATTGGGGTCAGTATGCTGATACACTTCATTTAAAGAGGAATTTGAAGGTCTGAGAGAAATTGTTCACGATAAAATTCAGAAAAGTTCCTGAATGTAATCGTTTTATGATTCAACTTGGGTATTTTGACACCCTTTTTGGTCCACGTAAAACAAATTGGAAAATGGTCACTGCAGCCATAAGCAGGAGCAACTGATTCCACTATTGTTTCTGAATTGGTAACATATATATGATCTATTAATGTTTCAGAAGAACTGGTTACACGGGTAGCTGATTTTATTAATTGTGTCAAACCAAACGATTCAAAAGTTTGAGTCCAGTGATAATCAGTTTTGAATAAATCAATATTAAAATCACCTAATATTATGACATCTTTGTAATTATCATTAGCATTTTCCAACATTGAAATGAAACGGTCGATCCAGTCGACATGTTCGGCTGGATTCCTGTATAGAAAACAAAAGAGTATGGGCTTGTTATACTTCAGTTGTATTTCGATCCAAATAGTTTGTACGTGATGCTGTTCAAGGTAATCAATTCTTTCAACTTTAATTGACTGATGGACATACACTATTATGCCAGTTTCTTTTTTTGTTTTGAATGGGGTCTTTACGAATTATATTATAGCCTGGAATTGAAAGGTCACTATTAGATATGAAAGGAGATAAATGGGATTCTGAAAAACCAAATATGTGAAAATGTTTGCCCAAATTTGATAATATGGATGATATTTCAGTAATCTTATTTATAACATGATTAATATTTAGATGCCCCACTCTAAGTCCATCCTCGGTTAGCCAAGGGCTACCACGTTCTGACATTATACAGGCCAACAAGGAAAACACGATCCACTATACAAGTGAGAAAAAAATACAAAGATCAGTGAATACTGTAATGCAAACAACAATACAAATTTCAAAGCAGCAATAAACGAAGCGCTGAAAGAAATCCCAGCCAGTAACAAAGGCAAAATATCAATGCAAGAGACAAAACGAGACCACTGTCAAAACCTCGGTAGCAAGTCAAGCCAGTAACAAAGGCAAAATATCAATGCAAGAGACAAAACGAAACCACTGTCAAAACCTCGGTAGCAAGTCAAGCAAGAAATCATGCCGAGCCCGGTGATGCCATTTACACACACACACACACACACACACACACACACACACACACAGACACACACACACACACACACACACACACACACACACACACACACACACACACACACACACACACACGCACACACACACGCACATCACGCGCCGTACGTGTAAGCACGTATGGGTTGAATGCATTTCTAAGCTTACACATTGGCACAGGCATTTCTATTCGTAGACACAGGAATGAATATAAATCATGTGGAAACATAAACCCACATACATATTTATTACCCCTTTCCACCCCCACCCCACCCCCTTTCATCGCACCTCTCTCTCTCTCTCTCTCTCTCTCTCTCTCTCAGAGAGAGAGAGAGAGAGAGAGAGAGGAGAGAGCGTGTGTGGTGTGGTGTGGTGTTGTGTTGTGATGTGTTGTGTTGTGTTGTGTTTTCTGTTATTGCTATTCTTTTAAGATAATTAGTGAGGTCGAGGGTAATGACAACCATACGGCGGAGTTCCATTCTGGTTTGAGGCAAGGACATGCGCTCTGCGCTGTCTTTCATGACAGCTGCTGGTGTCGACCAGACTGGAAGGGATACAGACACATGCAATGTTGGTCAGGAGACTTGAACAACTCCCTTTCAGACGCGTCCATTAAGTGCATGAAACTCGACCCCATGGCTTCCACCCACCCACTTCAGTGCACGGCACACTCAACAGCTCTGGACAGGGACGAACACACACACACACACACACACACACACACACACACACACACACACACACACACACACACACACACACACACACACACGCACGCACACGCACGCACTCCCTCTCTCTCTCCCTCTCACACACACACACATACACGCACGCACACACACACACACGCACACACACGCGCACACACACACACACACACACACACACACACACACACACACACACCACACAACACACACACACACACACACACACACGCACGCACGCACGCACGCACGCACGCACACACACACACACGTACAAATATGCTAGTGACAGGATATGAACTTTCCACCCTCCAGCTCTTCTCGCAGCCTGTGACGCAAATGGCCAGCTGTACCACAGACGCTCTGTTACTTCACCCCTGACTTGTTTGAAATTACCTATGACGGAATAACTTGGAATGTCAGTGAGAAGGAAACCTTAGGCAACGGTTTAGCCCAAGATATTGCTCTATGAAATCAACCATGAGAAAATAGTGTCACAAGCACGCAGAAAGGCCCGCGGTTTCTCAGGAAAACCATTCACACGCAGGATTCGCACACTTCTTCTGTCTTATTCCCCGCCCTCTCTTCCCTGCCCCCCCCCCCCCCCCCCCCCTTCAACTCGCCCAACCCTGCTCCATCCGTTCACCAGCTATGAGACAGTTAATTTTCAGTTGAGCAAGGATTTTGTTTCTCTCTTGTTTGTGGCCTTTGCGCGCGCACACTGACTGAAACCAGTTTATTGTCAGATTAACTCATAGTTGTACTGACATTTAAGAAAACGTTATGAACAGAATGTCAACATTCACACACACACACACACACACACACACACACACACACACACACACACACACGCACGCACGCACGCACCCCCCCCCCCCCCCCCCCCCACACACACACACACTTATCATGAGGTGACACGACCCCATACAAAGACCATAAGATGACGCGACCTCATACAAAGACTAGAAAGTGACACGACCCCATACAAAGACCATGAATTGACACGATCCCACACAAAGACCATGAGGTGACACCACCCCACACAAAGACCATGAGGTGACACCACCCCACACAAAGACCATGAGGTGACACCACCCCCTATAAACACCATGAAATGACATGTTTTCCATACCAACACCGTGAGGTAGCATGACTTCATCACAAAGGACTGTGGTATCCGTTTCATTTGTGCATTAACGCAAAAAAGGGACTGTCCAAAGACTTAAGTTGTTTTGTGGTATTCGGTATCGCTTCCTCAGTAATTGCGCTTTTTGGAGACCAAAGCAACATCTGACACAGAGTGGACCCTGGCGTTTCGTGTGGTTGTTTGCCTCAGTTTACAAGGGAGAAGCGTTCATTACGATGCATTCCGTTTTGTGGTATATCATATTGCCGCCACAGTAACAGTGGAGGACTGGCAGTTGTTGAACGAAAACTGAGCAGGGTCGCAAAGTCTCAGCGCTTTTTGGCGTGCTCTTACTGAAATAGTGCTCGCAATCGGATGAGCCGCCTTCCTTTGAAAGGCATAGGTCTCGGTTACATTGAAGGTCTTGGGTCGCCGATCTCGGTTTGTTTCACGCCCGTTGTGACTAAAGTTATAGTTGCAGGTTTTTGAAAATTCAGTCATCACGTATTCTTTTTGGTCCTGTGGTCGACATGTCGACCCACGCACTCTCCACCCCTGTGTGTGTGTGTGTGTGTGTGTGTGTGTGTGTGTGTCGCTGGCTCCCATCCTCCCTCCTTTCCCTGTCCTTATCCCTCTCTGCGTGTTGGGTACACTGAAGATAATTACTCTCTCTCTCTCTCTCTCTCTCTCTCTCTCTCTGCCTCTGGTGTGTGTGTGTGTGTGTGTGTGGTGTGTGTGTGTGTGTGTGTGTACGAACGTATCACTGGCTTCCATCCTTCCTCTCTTCCCTGTCCTTGTTCCTCAGTGTGCTGGGTACACTGAAGATAATTACTGTGCATCTTAACTATTGCTTTTTCGTCTATTCATGGCAAAAATGTAAATAAACACAAAATCTGAGTGCAGAGTAACGC
>CM065719.1:27514038-27521538 GCA_033310375.1 Conus canariensis
ATCCGAAAGAATGTAATAATGTCGAGAATGCAGAGTTAAAGCACAACTGTGATAAAGAAACACATGGGAGTGGAACAAGGGAGGGAGAGAGAGAGAGAGAGAAGAGAGAGAGAGAGAGAGAGAGAGAGAGAGAGAGAGAGATAGGGGTGGGGCGGGGCTGGGGATTGAGGTGGTGGCAGAAATAAAAGAGAAAAAAAGGAGAGGAAGGAGAAGAAGAAGCGGGGATCTGACGCAGTCTGCCCTCACCCTCTCATTTTGCACTGTTTCATGTGCCTTGTTGAGCCACACTCCTGTATCCTTGCTTTACCAGCTCACCCTCCTGTATCCTTGCTTTACCAGCTCACACTCCTGTATCCTTGCTTTAACAGCTCACACTCCTGTATCCTTGCTTTATCAGCTCACCCTCCTGTATCCTTGCTTTACCAGCTCACACTCCTGTATCCTTGCTTTACCAGCTCACACTCCTGTACCCTTGCTTTACCAGCTCACACTCCTGTACCCTTGCTTTACCAGCTCACCCTCCTGTATCCTTGCTTTACCAGTTCACAGTCCTGTATCCTTGCTTTACCAGCTCACAGTCCTGTATCCTTGCTTTACCAGCTCACGTTCCTGTATCCTTGCTTTATCAGCTGTCACTCCTGTATCTTTGCTTTATCAGTTCACACTCCTGTATCCTTGCTTTACCAGCTCACACTCCTGTACCCTTGCTTTACCAGCTCACACTCCTGTATCCTTGCTTTACCAGTTCACACTCCTGTATCCTTGCTTTACCAGTTCACACTCCTGTATCCTTGCTTTATCAGCTCACACTTCAGTATCCTTGCTTTACCAGTTCACACTCCTGTATCCTTGCTTTATCAGTTCACACTCCTGTATCCTTGCTTTACCAGTTCACACTCCTGTATCCTTGCTTTACCAGCTCACACTCCTGTATCCTTGTTTTACCAGCTCACACTCCTGCATCCATGTTTACCAGCTCACACTCCTGTATCCTTGCTTTACCAGCTCAC
This sequence comes from Conus canariensis, assembly GCA_033310375.1. Classification (NCBI taxonomy): domain Eukaryota; kingdom Metazoa; phylum Mollusca; class Gastropoda; order Neogastropoda; family Conidae; genus Conus; species Conus canariensis. The sequence goes on from CM065719.1 coordinate 27,515,049, forward strand.
ACACCTGTATCCTTGCTTTACCAGCTCACGTTCCTGTATCCTTGCTTTACCAGCTCACACACATATATCCTTGTTTACCAGCTCACACTCCTATACCCTTGCTTTACCAGCTCATGTCCCTGTATCCTTGCTTTACCAGCTCACACACCTGTATCCTTGCTTTTCCAGCTCCCCCTCCTGTACCCTTGCTTTACCAGTTCACACTCCTGTATCCTTGCTTTATCAGCTCACCCTCCTGTATCCTTGCTTTATCAGCTCACCCTCCTGTATCCTTGCTTTACCAGCTCACCCTCCTGTACCCTTGCTTTACCAGCTCACACTCCTGTATCCTTGCTTTACCAGCTCACCCTCCTGTATCCTTGCTTTACCAGCTCACACTCCTGTATCCTTGCTTTATCAGCTCACCCTCCTGTATCCTTGCTTTACCAGCTCACACTCCTGTACCCTTGCTTTACCAGCTCACACTCCTGTATCCTTGCTTTACCAGCTCACACTCCTGTAACCTTGCTTTACCAGTTCACACTCCTGTATCCTTGCTTTATCAGCTCACACTCATGTATCCTTGCTTTACCAGCTCACGTTCCTGTATCCTTGCTTTATCAGCTGTCACTCCTGTATCTTTGCTTTATCAGCTCACACTCCTGTATCCTTGCTTTACCAGTTCACACTCCTGTATCCTTGCTTTACCAGCTCACACTCCTGTATCCTTGCTTTACCAGTTCACACTCCTGTATCCTTGCTTTATCAACTCACACTCCAGTATCCTTGCTTTACCAGTTCACACTCCTGTATCCTTGCTTCATCAGTTCACACTCCTGTATCCTTGCTTTATCAGTTCACACTCCAGTATCCCTGCTTTACCAGCTCACACTCCTGTATCCTTGCTTTACCAGCTCACACTCCTCTATCCTTGCTTTATCAACTCACACTCCTGTATCCTTGCTTTACCAACTCACACTCCTGTATCCTTGCTTTATCAACTCACACTCCTGTATCCTTGCTTTACCAGCTCACACTCCTGTATCCTTGCTTTACCAGCTCACACTCCTGTATCCTTGCATTACCAGTTCACACTCCTGTATCCTTGTTTTATCAACTCACACTCCAGTATCCTTGCTTTACCAGTTCACACTCCTGTATCCTTGCTTTATCAGTTCACACTCCTGTATCCTTGCTTTACCAGTTCACACTCCAGTATCCTTGCTTTACCAGCTCACACTCCTGTATCTTTGCTTTACCAGTTCACACTCCTGTATCCTTGCTTTATCAGTTCACACTCCTGTATCCTTGCTTTATCAGTTCACACTCCTGTGCCCTTGCTTTACCAGTTCACACTCCTGTATCCTTGCTTTACCAGCTCACGTTCCTGTATCCTTGCTTTACCGGCTCACGTTCCTGTATCCTTGCTTTACCAGCTCACGTTCCTGTATCCTTGCTTTACCAGTTCACACTCCTGTATCCTTGCTTTATGAGTTCACACTCCTGTATCCTTGCTTTAACAGTTCACACTCCTGTACCCTTGCTTTACCAGCTCACGTTCCTGTATCCTTGCTTTACCAGCTCACACTCCTGTATCCTTGTTTTACCAGCTCACACTCCTGTATCCTTGTTTACCAGCTCACACTCCTGTATCCTTGCTTTACCAGCTCACACTCCTGTATCCTTGTTTTACCAGCTAACGTTCCTGTATCCTTGCTTTACCAGCTCACACACCTGTATCCTTGTTTACCAGCTCACACTCCTGTACCCTTGCTTTACCAGCTCATGTCCCTGTATCCTTGCTTTACCAGCTCACACACCTGTATCCTTGCTTTTCCAGCTCCCCCTCCTGTACCTTGCTTTACCAGTTCACACTCCTGTATCCTTGCTTTACCAGCTCACACTCCTGTATCCTTGCTTTACCAGCTCACACTCCTGTATCCTTGCTTTACCAGCTCACACTCCTGTATGCTTGCTTTACCAGCTCACACTCCTCTCACACTCCACTATCCTTGCTTTACCAGCTTACACTCCTGTATCCTTGCTTTACCAGCTTACACTCCTGTATCCTTGCACTACCAGCTTACACTCCTGTATCCTTGCACTACCAGCTTACACTCCTGTATCCTTGCTTTACTAGCTCACACTCCTCTCACAGTCCACTATCCTTGCTTTACCAGCTTACACTCCTCTCACACTCCACCATCCTTGCTTTACCAGCTTACACTCCTGTATCCTTGCTTTATCAGCTAGCTCACACTTTTGTATCCTTGCTTTACCAGCTCACACTCCTCTCACACTCCACTATCCTTGCTTTACCAGCTCACACTCCTGTATCCTTGCTTTACCAGCTTACACTCCTCTCACACTCCACCATCCTTGCTTTACCAGCTTACACTCCTGTATCCTTGCTTTATCAGCTCACACTCCTGTATCCTTGCTTTACCAGCTCACACTCCTCTCACACTCCACTATCCTTCCTTTACCAGCTTACACTCCTCTCACACTCCACAATCCTTGCTTTACCAGCTCACACTCCTGTATCCTTGCTCTACCAGCTCACACTCCTGTATCCATGCTCTACCAGCTCACGTTCCTGTATCCTTGCTTTACCAGCTCACACTCCACAATCCTTGCTTTACCAGCTCACACTCTCCTATATCCTTGCTTTACCAGCTCACACTCCTGTGTCCTTGCTTTACCAGCTCACACTCCACTATCCTTGCTTTACCAGCTTATGTTCCCGTATCCTTGCTTTACCAGCTCATACTCCCGTATCCTTGCTTTACCAGCTCACACTCCACTATCTTTGCTTTACCAGCTCACACTCCACTATCCTTGCTTTACCAGCTCACACTCCACTATCCTTGCTTTACCAGCTCATGTTCCCGTATCCTTGCTTTACCAGCTCACACTCCACTATCTTTGCTTTACCAGCTGACACTCCTGTACCCTTGCTTTACCAGCTCACGTTTCTGTATCCTTGATTTACCAGCTCACACTCCTGTATCATTGCTTTACCAGCTCACACTCCTGTATCCTTGCTTTATCAGCTCACCCTCCTGTATCCTTGCTTTATCAGTCACCCTCCTGTATCCTTGCTTTACCAGCTCACTCTCATGTATCCTTGCTTTACCAGCTCCCCCTTCTGTATCCTTGCTTTACCAGCTAACGTTCCCGTATCCTTGCTTTACCAGCTCACGTTCCTCTATCCTTGCTTTACCAGCTCACACTCCTGTATCCTTGCTCTACCAGCTCACACTCCTGTATCCTTGCTTTACCAGCTCACGTTCCTGTATCCTTGCTCTACCAGCTCACACTCCTGTATCCTTGCTTTACCAGCTCACGTTCCTGTATCCTTGCTTTATCAGCTTACACTCCTGTATCCTTGCTTTATCAGCTCACACTCCTGTATCCTTGCTTTACCAGCTCACAGTCCTGTATCCTTGCTCTACCAGCTCACACTCCTGTATTCTTGCTTTATCAGCTCACACTCCTGTATCCTTGCTTTATCAGCTCACACTCCTGTATCCTTGCTCTACCAGCTCACACTCCTGTATTCTTGCTTTACCAGCTACCCCTCCTGTACCCTTGCTTTACCAGTTACCCCTCCTGTACCCTTGCTTTACCAGCTCCCCCTCTTGTACCCTTGCTTTACCAGCTCCCCCTCCTGTACCTTGCTTTACCAGCTACCCCTCCTGTACCCTTGATTTACCAGCTACCCCTCCTGTACCCTTGCTTTACCAGCTACCCCTCCTGTACCCCTGCTTTACCAGCTCATACTCCTGTACCCTTGCTTTACCAGCCCCCCCTCCTGTATCCATGCTTTACCAGCTCCCCCTCCTGTATCCTTGCTTTACCAGCTCACACTCCTGTACCCTTGCTTTACCGGCCCACACTCCACAACCCTTGCTTTACCAGCTCATATACTCCTGTTAATCACTTGCCTTTACCAGCTCATACTCCTGTATCCTAGTTTTACCAGTTCACGTTCCTGTACCTTTGCTTTGCCAGCTCACACTCTACTATCTTTGCTTAACCAGCTCACTCCACGCCGACTGTGTGAGGCTCATGCATTTTTTTATGCTTGTTCTCAGCCACGATGTTTATTATACACATGTGACTGACATGTTACGTTTTGCTGTCCCTCCTATCCTTCTTCTTCGCTTCTCCGGTTCCCACCTTCCCAGTCCTTTCTTCTCCCCCCCCCCCCCCCTTCCCTTTCCATCGTAGCTGTTTTCCCTTTCAAAGCTTCTTCCGAGGGATCTTGTTGCAGTGTTGGCTGTTTAACACACACACAGACACACACATACACACACACACACACACACGGCGCGCGCGCGCGCGCGCGCGAAAATTCTTGCCATTTCGGGCTTGTAAAGTTTTTACACGTGTGTGTAACACGAAAAGGGACCGGTGAAAAGCGATCATTCCAGTATAGAACCGGCCGACATGCTTGTGTTTCGAGTTGTACAACTGCACCTTTGCCATGGTCAACGTGTAAACTGGATGCCAAACCATTCTGGGAAAACAAACAAACAAACAAAAAACATTGACAAACAAATCAAGTTTGTATTTAGGATTTTGTCAGGATGACAATATCTTCCGGAAGTCAGTCCATATTGATCGCTGGGAATGAACTCACTGGACGCTGTAAGTAGTTTATGAATTTTGATCTCTTGTGATGAGGAGGCTGCACAGCAGAATTTGGCCTTTGCCGAGTGCATGGCTTTAAAGAACCTGACTTCAGCTGAAAGAAGGCGTTTTGATTGGCGCAGAATGGATGAGTTACATAACTGAATCAATGACAGTGCAGTCCATACAAATGGCTAGCAGTAAATCCTACCTCAAAACATAGCCGCCCTCCCGTGGGATCTTCCTTTCGTGACACGTATTTGTTACTATATGGTAGGTCAATGTGAAATTAGACAAGAAAAAAAAAGGAAAGAAAGAAAGAAATAAAAAGCTTTCATACGTGTTATCATCGGTTCTTCAAAATGTTCCCAGCCATATCATATCTTGAGAATCTATGACGTGCATTTTATGTGACGCACAGTTAAGATTTTATTGCCATTATCGGCGCTTCTAGATTTTGTTTCATTCAGTCACAAAGACAAATTGATGTACTGGCTATTTTTTGTAACTGTTGTTATGAAAACAGGTAAGGCTGTTAACTTTGCTGCATCTGTATCATCCTCCCCTTTTCCTTGTTGTTCTATCTTTTCCAACCTTGTTCTATCATCAACCATGTTTTGGCAACTTTTCCCTCGTCTGCCATCCTTTGTTGCAATTCTGGACGTCATAGGGACCTCATAGGAAAGGTGGTGCAAAATTGGAAATGATACACACGTAGAGAAAGTGTTGGAGAAAGTGCGAAAAGATAATAACAATAATTACAGCGGAGGGTGGGACCACGTAGGAAAAGAAGAAGAACTTAAGAAAGTGCAGTAAGACATGGTAAACAACGGAACAGACTAAGAAACAGAGCAATTCTGGACTGTTTCTTAGATTGTTCTACTGCAATAATGTCGCTTTGTCTTTGTATCTTTAAATACATCTTCATATCCCATGATTATATCCATATATTTATATTCATATTGATAATACATCCCTATACTTCCTGTGAGTGCATTCATTTATCTGCATTTTTTTCAATACATCCGTATGATCATATATCTAAAAATGCATTCCTGTAAGTATATCCATATAAATACATATATATATATATATATATATATATATATATATATATAGATAGATAGATACATATACACACATGTATATATATATATCATTTTAAATGCATTCCTATGTTTATATTGTTATAAATACTTCCCTGTATTTATATCCCTATCGGTACATCCCTCTATGTTCCAATCAGTACATCCCTGTATTTATATCCCTTTCAAGACATCCGTATTTTCATATCCCTACCGACACACCCATATATTTATAGCCGTATCTGTACATCCCTACATCCATATCCCTATAAAGATGTCCTTATATTCATACCCCTATGAGTGCATTACATTTGCGTCTTTATATACACATCGTATCCCTATACATACACCGCTGCATCTATATCTCTGTCAGCCCAGCACTAATCAATACTATCCGAGGGGACGGCCTGAATGGAGGACAGTTCGGCTTCTGACACCGGCACGTGCACACAGAACGGGACAATGACCTGTTTGCTCACCACTACCCAGACGCGCGCCTGAGTTCGATAGAAAATAGGCCACAGGGAAACTGTTGACGGACTTTCCGCTCTTGAGAAAACTAATCCTTTCGTTGTCCAATCAGAGGATGTTACGATTCATGGTGCAATGGTGGATGGGTGGGTGTGGCGGTAAATGACTGACGGGGTGGGTGAGGCGGGAGGGGGGGGGGGGGGGGTTCCGCCATCAAGCTCGTGCACACAGTATTTATCTTGTTTATATAGAAGCTGAAAGAGGTTTGTTTCAGAGCGAACAGAAGCTGAATCAGAGACTAGATTGTTGAAACTGTCTTT
>CM065719.1:27526538-27561538 GCA_033310375.1 Conus canariensis
AAGCAAAAGAAAATCGGTTTTACTTAACATTTCTGCTAAGTGAATTCATGATGGTTTAAACTTCTCTCATGTACGCTAAATCTGCATAGTGACTGATTTAACCGTTCCAGACATGTTCTGGTTTAATCGCATCGGAATATGAAGGTCTTAACGAAGCTGAAGCTTGTTCCCTATGTAATTGATCGGGATGATATAACAACTTTTTGTCAAGTCCCGCCCAATCTCAGTAGTCCCACCCAGTCACCTGAGAGTGGTCACCCCACCCAATTTTAATTGCAGCGACATGTTACTGGCACGCATATTTCACAAAATGTTCGCCCACTTGTTGCATCCACACAGCATAGAAAAGAGAAAGGAACCTGTAATGTCCACACACACTGGACATTGGTTTGCAAGCCACAGTGTTTAGTTGGAGACTGGTTAGCGAAACGGTCCAGCGTATACTACTCTCTCTCTCTCTCTCTCTCTCTCTCTCTCTCTGTGGTCGCTTACCTTATAAAATGGGTTCAACAAAGAGTAAAAAATCCGGAAAGTGGTGTCTTTTTTTGTTTGTCTTTTTTAGTATTCCAATGTTGTTTTTGCATAGATTCCGGCATACCTTTATGGTCGGGAAAAAACTGCAACAACGAAGGTTCTTCTGGATATTTATTTATGACATGAGATTCGATGTTTCATCACTAGATTACAAATCAACTCCCACCCCACCCCCTCCCCAGACTCCAATACTGAAATAACTGCATTTTTTAAAGCTGTCGTGGAACTTTGTGATTTTGTTTGATTTAAGGTCTTTTTTTCAAAACGGCGTATGGAAACTTTGTATAGTTTCTGTAAATGATGATATTCCTAAAAATGCTTTCGAAAATTCGATGAATCCTATTCAGGAGTTGTGTGTGTGTGTGTGTGTGTGTGTGTGTGTGTGTGTGTGTGTGCGTGTGTGTGTGTGTGTGTGTGTGTGTGTGTGTGTGTGTGTGTTCACGTGCCTACGCGTTTTTGTATTTGTCTATGGACGCGCAAGTTTGTGTTGTTCGCATTCACGTAATAATTAGTGAACGTGTGTGTGTCTGTGTGTGCGCGCGCGCGCGCATCTCTCTGTAAATATTATCTATCTATCTATCTATCTATCTATCTATATATATATATATATATATATATATATATATATATATATTATATATCCTTAGGGAAGAAACTAGGTTATCAAAATACATCTTGCTTTCTTGAAAAGAAGTCTTTTCATCTTGGATGAGATGTACCCGAATTCTTGATTTCGGACGTGTATGGGTCAGTAGATTTAGATTGCTTTTAAGGTTTCATGTCAGAGATTGTTTGAATGTTAGAAGAGACATTCTCTCTCTCTCTCTCTCTCTCTCTCTCTCTCTCACACACACACACACACACACACACACACACACACACACACACACACACACACACAGAGCACGCGCAGGCTTGCAAGCCTGCGTGCTTACATAGATACATAGTTTTCGTTGACCTTTTGCTTTCGTGCGTGGTGCGCTGCCCACTGTATTGACCATCATGCCTTCATTGGGGAAAAGCGGCAATTAGTCAAAGCGGCTTACGACCCCGGTCTGAGCTAGCTGAGCTGAACAGATGCCATGACGACGAATGATGATCTTCTGGGTGTTTCTACAGTTTATTACTTGAACAGAGGGGAGAGAATTCAGTCAACTCATAGATTGTTAGCGGTGGTGTCTTTGCGATGTAACAATGCATTGTTATCATTATTATCATCATTCATTATGTTATTATTATATTATAATTATTATTATCATGACCGTCAAACATCATCATTGTTATCATCAATCAATCAATCATCATCTTCGTCATTATTTTATTATCATTATCACCACTATTATCACTATCGTTTATTATTTTTCGCGTTCATTGGACGTTTGGAGGAGTATCGTTGGGGAGAATTACCTACACACACACACACACACACTCTCTCTCTCTTCTTCTTCACACACACACACACACACACACACACAATCACACCCACACACACAACACAATCGTGTTTGTCGCGAAGACAGAAAGGGTAAGAGTTTATTGGAACGCTGTTCTGTTGTCATGGCAACAATGACCAAAGACAGCACAGTGCGGGGGAGAGAAGGGTGGAAGGGAAAATGGGAGGGGGGTGGGGGATGGGTTGGGGGGGGGGGGGATAGGATTATTGACAGTTTCGCGTGAGTCTACATACATATACAATATTGGGTACAGAAAACCACCGTGGTCCTTCCTCGAAGCCTATGTTATAATTCCTTCATGACTAGAGCTGTTTCCAGAGAGAGAGAGAGCCGGCGTCAGATTTGTCGCCGAGGGCGAAGGCAAAACAACCAAAAGCATTGAGGTTTCTTGATCACATAAAAAAGAACGAAAAATAGACACGATTTAAGAGGTATTATGAGTTGAAATAATGTACATCATACCTGAGAAAGATGCGGATACGGATAATTCATTGGAAAAAGAACAGCCATACCCCTCATGAAGGGGTTATACGAGAGAGAGAGAGAGAGAGAGAGAGAGAGAGAGAGAGGAGCAACGTAAGCAACATCATATTCTCTTGAATGGTACTGGAATAGGGCCTAATGTATTTTTTGCACTGAAAATAACATCTGGACTTCTAATTTTATGGTCCGAAACGGCTTCAGTTAAATTTAGATGAAGTGCCACCTCACTGGCAATAGTTCACTTACAATACTGCAGCAACACTGTGCAGCATGTGTTGCTCTAATTTCCTGACTGCCTGTATGCACATCGGTGGTTTTCCGGTAAGAAGGATTCCCATTTCATTGTGATCAGATCAGGGAAGAACAAGGCTCAAATGATTAAACCAAAGAACAATATAATCATCATCGTAAGTAATCTGGAATTTGAGAGATGGAAAGTCTGTTACGTTAGTGTACGAACACTTACATTCTGTCGTCAGCGCATAGAGCGTGACTGTAAAAATGTGATGTTTCGTTCCACAAATCATGTCAAAAATGACGTCATTCTTGCCAAGTACACGTATCTTGGATGACCTTGGTAATAGCCTATACTCTTTCCTTGCAGACATGAAGAGAGGACCGATGTCCAATGGGACGGTCCAGGCGAACAGCCGACAAGAACCCTCCACCCAGAAGCGCATATGGGAACGCACTGTGGTGCCGCTGCTGTTGATGACGTCGACTCCCATTACCGTCATCTTGATGTGGTACTGCGCTGTGCACTGTGATGGCAGCTACGCCTGCGTTGGGCAAATTTTTTCTGAAAGGTTAGTTGCTTGTATTTTAGAACACGACCACAAGATGAAGAAGAAGAAGAAGAAGAAGAAGAAAAAGATAAAAAGAAGAAAGAGAAGAAGAAGAAAAAGAATGAAAGAAAAAAGTTCCTCTAAGGGAAAAACTTGTCAGAGCAAAAAAGTTGCAATTCAGTTCAATTCATCTTGTTATTCATAGCCCCGTCAAAGTCAGTTTTCTTCAAAAATTAAAAAATCCACAATTCATCAAAACAGATTTTCTATTGAAAACGCTTCTAGATATTCATTTCGTCAAATCTTAGATCACATGAGAAATGTTCATCTTCCACGGGAACTGAAAGATGCGATTTAATGTAAGCAAAAAGTAGGTACGTCCAATGTTCGCGGAATGTTGTTTGTGACAATAAAAAGTTTCTTGAAGGAAAGAAAAGCGTGTACCAACTGCAAAAAAGTTGCAGTCCATTGGTATCAGTGTATCAGATCGGTGAAGTATGACAGTCTTGGGTGACACGTTTTTTAAGTGAATAAAGATTGTAAGTAGAAGCACAAGAGAGGAGCCTTGAAGGGTTAGACTAGATTCGTATCACATGACTGAGCAGTCGACCAGATTTTACAGCTTTCTCAAGCATGGCAGCTGTTGGTGACAGAATGAAATACGTTGCAACAGTTTGAAAGGTGTGCTCTGCTCGTCAGATTAGCATAAACCTATGTATGCAATCAAAAAAGTACAAAATCTAAAATCTAAGTTTCGGCAATGTTACATCTGCTGCTTAAGCTCTGATAAGTTTCTGACATGAAGGCAAAGTTGGCGGGAAAAATCGTTTCTGTTGCAAAAACAAACAAAAAAAAAAAGCAAACTTATTTGCAAATTGACGATGTGCGGACATCTGCAAGGGATGTAATCTGTGTTGGAGCTCACATTCAGCAAAGTGACCCCGCCGTTTTCACGAGACAGGTGTGGGCACGCCCAAAGCAATCATTTTGCCCCATCAGTCAGCATAACAGTTCAGAGAGAGAAAATGCCAAAACGTGGATGTAAAACAGTTTGTCTTTAAAGAAGGCAGCCGGTATCATTGTTGTCATGACGTGCGCTTCGAATCAAATGTTTCACTCTTCAGATCTCTGCGTTGGCCCATAAATTGAGAAAAGTTCACTCTAAGCGCAGTGGAAAGACATGGGATATCTTCCGCTGTTTGTTGTTGTTGTTTTGTGTTTTTGTTTCTTGTTTTTGCATTTGTGCGTGCGAGTGTACGCGTGCATGTATGGTTATACGGGCGCTCGTGGATTTATGTGTGTGTGTGTGTGTGTGTGTGTGGTGTGTGTGTGTGTGTGTGTAAACACACACGTAGTACATGGACACTCGTGTATATATTTGTGTGTATTTGTGTGCGTGTGTCTGTGTCTGTGTGTGGATGGGGAGAGAGAGAGAGAGAGAGAGAGGGCATTCAAAAGATCGTCCCATGTGTATTTCAGGTCCGTGCTTGGCGGCCTGGGCTACATCTGGAGTCATGTGAACTGGCCCTCAGCTCCCGTGGTGTGGATCTTGGTGGGCTACTCCCTGCTGGCTCTGGCTCTGATGCGCCTGGTGCCGGGCCAGACGGTGTACGGACCGCTGACCCCCACAGGGAACCGCCCCCAGTACACGGACAACGGCTTTGCCTGCTACATCATCACCATCACCCTCTTCTTCCTACTGACGGCCATCTGCAAGACCTACTTCTCTGTCTCCCCCACCATCATCTACGACCGCTTTGACGAGGTGCTGGTGTTGCTTACTATCTTCAGTTTCATCTTCTGTTTGGTGCTCTATGTCAAAGGTCTGGTGGCACCCTCCAGCACGGACTCTGGGTCGTCAGGCAACGTCATCTTTGACTACTATTGGGGCATGGAGCTCTATCCACGCATTCTGGGCTTTGACGTCAAGGTATTCACCAACTGCCGCTTCGGCATGACGGTGTGGCCTCTGCTGGTGTGCGTCTTTGCCCTCAAGTCGTACGAGCTGCACGGGCTGGTGGACAGCATGCTGGTGTCGGCGGTGCTGCAGATGATCTACTTCACCAAGTTCTTCTGGTGGGAGGCAGGCTACATGTGCACCATCGACATCATGGTGGACCGGGCCGGCTACTACATCTGCTGGGGCTGCCTGGTCTTCATACCGGGCTTCTATGCATCCGTGTCTCTCTACCTGGTCAAGCATCCCAACGTGCTCGGCTTACCCCTGTCCTTGTTGATAACTGCTCTAGGGATGCTGGCCATCTACGTCAACTACAACGCGGATGAACAGAAGCTGGCGGTGCGCAGCTCCAACGGCCAGTGCCTGGTTTGGGGCCGCAAGCCCACCATCATCCGCGCCAAGTACAAGCTGGAGTCTGGGGAGAAGAAGGAGTCCATCCTGCTGGCCTCAGGCTGGTGGGGGCTGGCCCGCCACTTCCACTACCTCCCTGAGATTCTGCTGGCCTTTTTCTGGTCGCTGCCAGCGCTTTTCAAGTGCCTCATGCCCTACACTTATGTCCTTTTCCTGACAGTATTGCTCGTTCACCGTACGTTTCGTGACGACGCAAAGTGCGAGATCAAGTACGGGCGCTTCTGGGCCATGTACAAAGAAAAAGTGCCTTTCAAAATAATACCTTACGTCTTCTGAATAATGTCAGTCCTGTGAGATTTTAATTCTATCGCAAACGCATTCCATAACATATAGTAAAGACCTATGCACAATTATATTCAGGGTGATATCCAACATAGGTTACCAAAATAACGAGGAAGGGGTAAGGGGAGTGAAGGGGATAGTAAGCTTTGGATTGCTTATTCATTTATGTAGTTGTTGTTGTATGTAAGTCATGTTCACTTTATTTATGGGCCAGTCCGGGTGCAAGAGGCAGCAAACAACAATAGTATCAAACAGTAGGCTGACCAAATATATACTGCTGTAGCTTATTTTGATGCAAAAGACATTTCAGAGGCATCTTTCATTTAATATTAATTTTCATAGCAATCAAAATTTCATGCTTTGATGTCATTGTGACTAATACCGGCGGCAGCATATATATGTAAATCTACAGTGGGAGTCCAGCAGTATGTCTGTGGGCAGTAAGGGATAATTGTAAACGACAGAGAGTTTGCGTGTAGATTGTACTTCAGCCATGGGCCATATATGAACACAAAAAAAGGGGAAGGAGGGAAGAGGGGAATGGAAAGAGGAGGTGGGAGTATGGCGATCAAAGATGAAACCGATGCAAATGTTAATAGATCGCATGCTATTCAGTCTCGTTGGCCAAAGTTTATTATTGTACATACCACGATATGAGTCAACCGCGTCAAAACACTGTGGCATCTCTGCAAAATACGCTTGACAACATTCGCGTTGTACAGCATAGTCAGTTTAGCGAACTGCACCGTGACACATGTAGAACTGAACATAGAGAACACAGCTCAGTCTTTCATACCAGACCTGAATTGAATAATCACACTTCGGTTCTTAATATCGCTCGACAAGTGCACACACACACACACACACACACACACACACACACACACACACGAATACTTTTATAACAAAAGTGATAGACAGACACAGACAGACAGGTAGGTAGGTAGACACATACATACACACAGACACATTTATAGATACACACATACATACATAAATACACACATACATACATACATACATAAAGCAAACATCGTAAAGCAAAAATTACCTCCCTTTTCTTTTGCATGTATCCCTGTAATCGAGCAGATGATGTCGACGTGTTCATAAGCATGCGTGAATATGCTTTTCACCTTGCTTGTTACACTCGGCAATAATCATGCAGCATATTTAAACATGACACTGATTATTCAAATCGGTAAAGTTCACAATGGCGTGTGATATATTCAACAGTACAACATTGTATACATACCAGTTATGCCAGAAATAAGGCTTATACCATTCACCATTCACGAGGAACCGTTTTAACATGAAAAACAACAACAACACAACAACAACAACAACAAAAGTCGTTTTAAGTGATGACTGTTCGTTTTGTTTACTTGCCTTAATTTTTTTTTTTTTTTTTTTTTTTTACTTTGCTTGGAGTACTGACAGCTAGAAGATTATTGGGATTCCTTGCTCAGTGTATAAAGGGCTTTCATAGATAAAGTGATTTTCATTTCGTTTTGTTTGTTTGTTTGTTTTTAGCACATAATACGCAAATGCGTTCGGATAAGCACCGGCTACATCTGTGCATATGATTGTTAATAAATGGAAGTATGCCAGAGCGGATTGGTCTTCAGCAGAATGTGTTGACAAACAAAATGTATTGCTATTTCTTGAAAATTGTTTGTAAAAAAGATATATATGATTTAAACTGTCCTTATCTCTAACAATGCCTGAGCATTCTTGAGTAAACATATCAACGTGTCTTCGTTTCAGTACAGTTACCACCTCACGCAGTATTTGTTCACTGTGATTTGTTCACTGTGATTGGTTATGCCGTTGGAAGAATGCGTCTGCTGCATTTCACTCTGTTTGACAACGCTGCTCCGTGTCAACAAATAGTTTATATAATTATTGTCAGCAAAATGTACTGTGTCCAAAGAAAAATACCAAGAACCACCACTGCCAGCAGTTCTAACTACAGTGCTTGGTATTTCCTGACAGACCAAATGATGTTCATTCACATGTTATTCTACATAACAGTGCATTTTAGGCCAAGTCATTTTGTGAAGCTTCACCAAAAATGTGGATAACGCTATCTTTGTGGGAGATTTTGTCATCAAAGATGTCACCGATCGGCGGTACTAAATCAGTATGTCCATGTGTTTAAGAGTAGTGGTGGTTCAAGATAGAGAGCGTGTGCGCGTATGCGTGTGTGTGTGTGTGTGTGTGTGTGTGTGTGTGTGTGCGCTCGCACGTATGTGAGGTTGGGGTTTAGTTAGCTAGAGTTAGGTTAAGTTCCTCAGGGTTAGGTAGAAAGATTAGGCTAGGTAGGAGGCTGGGGAAATAGGACATACAGTATTCTTTCATTCCAGTCTTCACTTATTGAAGGAATGGAATGGAAGCGGGAGGTTGGTTTCGTTCCCGATTGTTACCCTTTTGTTACTTTGGTTCTACACCAGAGAAGGCGGGCAGGATATCGGTTGTTGTTGTGTTGTCAAGTCTGTGAGTTGTTGTGGTAAATTGTCGTGTTGTTGCACGAGCAACAACTAGTCCGTTGGTCAGGTGTGTCAGCTCTGCGGAGGGATACACTGCTCTGACCAATCGTTGTTTTGTGTGGTGAGTAGAGTTCGCTTGATTCCGACCAGGGCGGAATGTGTTGGGGTAGCTTCACTTCGGTCCCTGGTGTTCGTCGGAGTGGACGTACGCCTTGTAGGTGCGGCGGCAGCGCCGTTAGTTTTTGAAGAGTGACTTCGAGTCATAGTTAGGGCCAGGTCCTCGTCGGGTTTGGGTGCCCTTGGCCTGTGCTGAGTCGGTGTCGTCCTTGTTAGCAGCCACTGTCAGCCAGTTGCAGAACTGGTGTGGTTGATCGTCTGTATGTCCAGGTATCCTGTTCCGTCCTGAGGCTGGGGCCAGATCACCGCAGTCTACTGCCGCGTGCCGGCAGGTGAGCGGCGCTTTCCAGTGCCTGTTGTTTTCCCGGGAGAGGGAGACCACCCAGGCCGTCCGCCTTCTGTGGGGCAGCTCTCCTCCAGCTACCGGTGCTCTTCCGGGAGTTCTCCGGCACTGGTTCCTCGTCCCTGTTCAGGCGTCCTGTGAGAGGGCGCTGCACAGGCCTTTTTCACCCTCAGTGTCCGACGGGGCCTTCAGAGGAGGCGTCCTTCGAGCCCCAGACTCGTCGAGAGGGTGTCTGGTGTGTGTGTGCGTTGGGGGTCGTGCCCATCGAGGGAGGAGTCAGACTGCGGGAAGCCACGGTCAGCGCCGGGGTGCAGAGTCTTCGGGGAGGGTGTCGGCCCGCGGAGGAGCCACGGTCAGCGCCGGGGTGCAGAGTCTTCCGGGATGGTGTCAGCCTGTGAGGGGCCACGTACAGCGCCGAGGACTGGAGCTTTCCGGGCCGGGATGGGTTGTCCCATCGTTGTGATAGAAGGGGTGTAGCGTTAGGCAGTAGGGTTAGGGTGTTAGCTACTGCCTCCTTTTAGGACGTAGTGGCCGGCACAGTGTAGGGTACTTGTCGTTGCCTCCCTTAGGGACGCAGCGACCAGTTTGGTAGTGGTCCCGGATTAAAAGAGAAGGGTGAGTCCTGGGGAGAGGTGTGGGTGGTAGCAGTCGTTAAGAGATTAGAGTCCCTTTGGTAAATCCTTGTCCCTAGTAGTTAGTCACCACGTGTGCGGGCTATCGCTGTGTCCCCAGGTCACAGTGATATACCGCAACTGGTGTTTCAGGTTAGGTTAGGGTCTTCCAGGTCATTATAGTAGAGTAGGGTGAGTCAGCGGGAATTGGGATACTTGTGTGCAGTTGTGGATGTGCGTGAGTGGTGGCGCCATGGAGTGTGAGTGAAATAAAGAAGTGTGCGTGATTGTAAAACTGTGTTAGTGTGCTGTGTTGTCTGACCTAGTGTGTGATAGGCGTGGGTAAGGGTGGTAGGGCCGTCCGGCTTAGCGACCGTGACACTTTGGTGGAGATGCGGGGTACTTAGGTGGTTCTGGGTAGGTGATAGGTAGCTAGAAGGGAGGTAGGGGGTGTTGTGTCCGGTGTGTACGTTGTGTGAAATGTAAGTGGGTGGTTGGTGGGAGCGTACCAGTACCCTGGGAGGTGGTACGTAGTGTCCCTGTTCACTTCAGGCAGGTTTCCATTGGCATTGGGCAGGGCACTTGTGTTGGTGTGAATGGGTTGGCGCTACCGAGTGAGTGAGGTATGAATGGTCAATAAACATTGAGTGGTTGTGGTAAGTGTGAGTGATTACACCGTACAGTGTAGGTGAGGTGCCGGAGGATACCAGGTGTCCTTTGTGTCCCTTACATATGGTATACCCCAGTGTGTAGGTAGAGTGGTACCCGGCCCGTGACTGTGCACGCTGTGTGCTCGGATATCCTGTGGGGATTAAGGGCAGAGTAAGCCCAGGTGACCGTGTTTGGGAAGCACGAGGGTGCGCAGTGTTGTGGCATAGGATATGCTGTGAGTGCACCTGGACTTGAGGGGTGCAAGTGCACTGTGATCGTGTGGGTGCGGCCTACCAGAGACAGTGAGGCCTGTGACTGTGGGTAACTGGTGCGCATGCACAGTGGACAGTGGACACACGGTGTCACGTGGTTCAGTCCGTGACCAGACAGTGCATTGGTAGTATTGTATGGGTTGGAGCCCATGTGGGTATATGTATGAGGTACACAAGTGTGGGTGGAGTTATGCTTGGTGCGTGACACATTGAGAGTATTGTGTACTTGTGCTGAGTTGCTTCAGGGGCTAGTGCGTAGTCAGGAACCTCCAGTTGCGCTCAGATCGCATACTGTCCGTTGCTAGTTCTGTGGTGGTAGGGTACCCTATGTCTAAACACACCCGAGCCCATCCGCAGTACGACCCCGATAGTGTCATGGATCCACAGGCCCCTACGGCGGATACCAAACCTAAGGTTAGTGACCAGGGAGCGGGGGTGGATCAAGAACAGGGGACGGGGGCTTATGCAAAGTTTGCCAAGTTGGGAGCGGCGATGGGTTTAGCTGGGGGAGACCTCGCCAAGTTCGTCACAGACTCAGTACGTAATGAGGATGAGAAGACGGCGAGAGAAGCAGAATTGGAGCTCCGGATGGAGGAGAAAGTGAGGCAGAAGATGAGGGATGAAGAGGAGAAAGCTGCTAGGCAGAGGGAGCTAGAGATGCAGCAGAGGAAGATAGAAGAGGAGAAAGCTGATAGACAGAGGGAGCTAGAAATGAAGCAGAAGAAGATCGAAGAGGAGAAAGTGAGGCAGAAGATGAAGGATGAGAGGGAGCTAGAGATGCAGCAGAGGAAGATAGAAGAGGAGAAAGCTGCTAGGCAGAGGGAACTAGAGGTGAAGCAGAAGAAGATCGAAGATGAGAAAGCAGCGAGACAGCTGGAACTGGAACTGCAGAGGAAGAAGATGGAGGAAGAAAGGGCAATAAGGGAAATAGAAGCTCAAGCACGGCAAGCCGAGTTAGATCTCAAGAGACGAAGGGATGAAGCCGAGTTAGAGGCAAGAGAGCGAGAGCTAATCATACAAGAGAGACAGGCCTTAGATGAAGCAGCGCATAGGAAACGCTTGATTGAGGTGGAGGAAACGAAGCATGTCCACCTTGAGCCGTTAGGAGAGAACGACGACGTGGACGCTTTCATCGCCCAATTTGAGCGTGTAGCCCAGATGTGCAAGTGGAGCAAGACCTCATGGCCCACACGTCTGATGTCTCTGCTGAGAGGAAAGGCTAGAGAAGCGGTGATGCGGTTAAGTGCGGATGAGTTAGGCGACTATGATCAGATAAAGGGCGCCCTGTTAAGCCACTTTAGGCTAGATGCTGAGGCCTACCGGGAAAAGTTCAGAAGCATCAAGAAGGACGCTGCTGAGACTTTCGGCCAGATGCTGGGAAGGATGAAGCGGTGGTTTTCCCTCTGGTGTGCGGCAGCGGGCAAGGATGAGAGTGTGGCAGAGGATGTAAAGGATCTGCTTTTTCAAGAACAGTTTTACCAGCTGCTGTCCCCAGAGTTCACGATCGAGGTCCGGAAGACATGCCCGAAAACTGTTGAACAACTTGCAACGGAAGCTACTGTTTTAGCAGAGGCCAAAAGATTGGGGAGGAAGGCGAGGCAAGACCGAACAGTTAACCAGCCCAACCTGGGTAATAGGCGCGAAACAGAAGGGAGCCAGCCCACACAGAGATCCCAACAGAGTGATGGTACACTGCAGCAGCTGGACAGGAGATCAGAAGGACCTAGATCGACCATCATCTGTTTCAACTGCAAGAAGCCAGGCCACATCGCTAGGAAATGCCCTGAGCCCCATTCTGTTGGAGCGGTTCATTGTTGTGACCAGCCCCAAGCTCGAGTAGTCCCTACGTTGTGTCGCCCATGCGCTGAGCAGCGGTACGAGCCTGCGTGCATCGTAGAAGTTAACGGGTCTCCGGCCAATGGATTACGGGACACTGGTGCCGGACACACCGTAGTGGCCAAGTGGTTAGTACCGGCAGATGCGTACACAGGAGAGACAGTCCCAGTAGTGTTGGCTGAATCCAGATGTAGGTCTGTGTTACCTGTGGCGGTAGTAGAGTTGAAGTCACCATTCATCGCAGGGAAGTTGGAGGTTTTGGTCATGAATAGCCCTGTGCAGGAAGTCCTGATCGGAAACTTCGCAAAGAGAGTAGGAGATCCCGGTTGGACACGTGTGCCTGTATACGCAGACCCGGCGTTGGTAGGGGCAGTGCAGACACGCGCGCAGAGAGCCAGGGAGCAGCAAGAACCCGTACCACTGCCCGTCGAGGAATGCATTCTGAACACCTCTACCCAGCAGTTAATTCAGATGCAGGACCAGGATGAAACCCTGAGGAAGGCTCGGAGTGCGTGTGAAGCAGGGACGCACTTCCACACCAAGTTTGGACGAGTCGAGTACGCTCGGAAGTCTGGTGTACTGGTCCGGCGGTTTGAGGGTCCCAAGGACGTAGCGAGTCAGATCTGCGTCCCAGCTGAACTACGGACCACGGTGATGAAGCTAGCCCACGACGTACCCATGTCTGGTCACTTAGGTAACACCCGAACCAAGGAGCGAGTTGGTCGCCATTTCTATTGGCCAGGCATGCATGCTGACATTCGTCGGTACTGCCAGTCATGCTTCCAGTGTCAGCGTACTGTGGACAAGGGAAGAGTCTCAAGAGTTCCCCTTGTAAGGATGCCACTGATGCGCAGGCCCATGCAGATACTGAGAGATCGGTGGTTGCAACCCGAGAGGCGAGAGCTCTGCACAGCTACAGAGTACGTCGTCAACCTAATAGCTAAGACGTGCAAGTTGGCAAAGGAGAACTTGGCAACGGCAGCTTGCAGGTACAAGCGACATTTTGACTTGAAGGCGAAACCCAAGAAGGTAGCTGTGGGGTCTAGAGTGTTAGTGGGAGAATCACAAGGTGGGCACTGCAGCTGCAGCCATTTCAGTTTACGGTGCAGGCAGTGTCTGGGAAGGACAATGTGGCGGCAGACTTCTTGAGTCGCTTGCCGTAGAGAGAGAGAGAGAGAGAGAGAGAGAGAGAGAGAGAGAGAGAGAGAACCTTAAGTTCCATTTACGTGAGTCATGAGAGGTTGACATTATTGAAGCTATGCATTTGTCATGGGAAGAGAATGTCGTAGCAAGTGTTACTGAGGGTATGGTGGTTGTAGCACGTGTCGCACAGCGGTCGTGCATAGTCAGAGCACCCTCAGTTATGAAATGTATACGTAGTGTAACGGCTGCCTGTAAGTGCCTGCATTAAGGTCATATGTGGCAGCGTTAGACCAGGTTGATTAATGTAACCTGTGGTTGTTGATGTATTTAAAAGTTGATGTTGTTGGGATGGAAGTTTTGGTGTGCATCAAAAGTAACAGTAGGACAGAATGAGTGATGGGGAATTGGATTGTTATAGGTAGAGTGTGGATAAAACGCCGATCGAGTGAGAAGTTGTTGTTTGTTTTAACCTGTAGTTAAAACTTAGGCAGGGGGGTGTGTCACCGATCGGCGGTACTAAATCAGTATGTCCATGTGTTTAAGAGTAGTGGTGGTTCAAGATAGAGAGCGTGTGCGCGTATGCGTGTGTGTGTGTGTGTGTGTGTGTGTGCGCTCGCACGTATGTGAGGTTGGGGTTTAGTTAGCTAGAGTTAGGTTAAGTTCCTCAGGGTTAGGTAGAAAGATTAGGCTAGGTAGGAGGCTGGGGAAATAGGACATACAGTATTCTTTCATTCCAGTCTTCACTTATTGAAGGAATGGAATGGAAGCGGGAGGTTGGTTTCGTTCCCGATTGTTACCCTTTTGTTACTTTGGTTCTACACCAGAGAAGGCGGGCAGGATATCGGTTGTTGTTGTGTTGTCAAGTCTGTGAGTTGTTGTGGTAAATTGTCGTGTTGTTGCACGAGCAACAACTAGTCCGTTGGTCAGGTGTGTCAGCTCTGCGGAGGGATACACTGCTCTGACCAATCGTTGTTTTGTGTGGTGAGTAGAGTTCGCTTGATTCCGACCAGGGCGGAATGTGTTGGGGTAGCTTCACTTCGGTCCCTGGTGTTCGTCGGAGTGGACGTACGCCTTGTAGGTGCGGCGGCAGCGCCGTTAGTTTTTGAAGAGTGACTTCGAGTCATAGTTAGGGCCAGGTCCTCGTCGGGTTTGGGTGCCCTTGGCCTGTGCTGAGTCGGTGTCGTCCTTGTTAGCAGCCACTGTCAGCCAGTTGCAGAACTGGTGTGGTTGATCGTCTGTATGTCCAGGTATCCTGTTCCGTCCTGAGGCTGGGGCCAGATCACCGCAGTCTACTGCCGCGTGCCGGCAGGTGAGCGGCGCTTTCCAGTGCCTGTTGTTTTCCCGGGAGAGGGAGACCACCCAGGCCGTCCGCCTTCTGTGGGGCAGCTCTCCTCCAGCTACCGGTGCTCTTCCGGGAGTTCTCCGGCACTGGTTCCTCGTCCCTGTTCAGGCGTCCTGTGAGAGGGCGCTGCACAGGCCTTTTTCACCCTCAGTGTCCGACGGGGCCTTCAGAGGAGGCGTCCTTCGAGCCCCAGACTCGTCGAGAGGGTGTCTGGTGTGTGTGTGCGTTGGGGGTCGTGCCCATCGAGGGAGGAGTCAGACTGCGGGAAGCCACGGTCAGCGCCGGGTGCAGAGTCTTCGGGAGGGTGTCGGCCCGCGGAGGAGCCACGGTCAGCGCCGGGGTGCAGAGTCTTCCGGGAAGGTGTCAGCCTGTGAGGGGCCACGTACAGCGCCGAGGACTGGAGCTTTCCGGGCCGGGATGGGTTGTCCCATGGTTGTGATAGAAGGGGTGTAGCGTTAGGCAGTAGGGTTAGGGGTGTTAGCTACTGCCTCCTTTTAGGACGTAGTGGCCGGCACAGTGTAGGGTACTTGTCGTTGCCTCCCTTAGGGACGCAGCGACCAGTTTGGTAGTGGTCCCGGATTAAAAGAGAAGGGTGAGTCCTGGGGAGAGGTGTGGGTGGTAGCAGTCGTTAAGAGATTAGAGTCCCTTTGGTAAATCCTTGTCCCTAGTAGTTAGTCACCACGTGTGCGGGCTATCGCTGTGTCCCCAGGTCACAGTGATATACCGCAACTGGTGTTTCAGGTTAGGTTAGGGTCTTCCAGGTCATTATAGTAGAGTAGGGTGAGTCAGCGGGAATTGGGATACTTGTGTGCAGTTGTGGATGTGCGTGAGTGGTGGCGCCATGGAGTGTGAGTGAAATAAAGAAGCGTGCGTGATTGTAAAACTGTGTTAGTGTGCTGTGTTGTCTGACCTAGTGTGTGATAGGCGTGGGTAAGGGTGGTAGGGCCGTCCGGCTTAGCGACCGTGACAAAAGAGTTTGGCTTTAGCAAAATAGTACCATGAAAATTTTTAAAAAATCGATGACAAGAATTCGTTGGAGATAATATTCCTCGGGCATGTCCACTGATTTTTTTGTTGTTAAGATTAGTTACAACATCGCTGTAGTTCTTCTCATCTCTGAGTATTGATCATTCATGAAGGAACTCATGACTGTAGAGCTACAGGAGAAGTGAAAAAAATATATTACACCAAGTTAACTCCATATAATCTGCGCGAGACAAACACCACCTCAGTATTGTTATTACATGATCCAGTCTCCATATTACAAAAGCCTGCGAAATGCTGAACGTAGAATTCATCAACACCCACGCCAGGTTCATCACCGTCGCGGGAAACTCTAGATTAGCATTGTACTGCAGTCTCCTTCACCCAGGGGAAGCAAATACTGCAAAACTAAAAACAAATTCAAGCAAAATGTTTTTCCTCCGAACTCTGCAGTTTTATTTTAAGGATTATGTGTCAAAAGTCTTCAAAAGGTTCACAGCGAGACATATCCCAAGCATTCTAAAAACAACTGGTATCTGTTCCTAGAATCATCAGAACTGGATACCAGTCTGTAGACAGCAAAGCAGTGTCACAGCCGCCAATTAGCGACCAAGAAAACCCAAGAATCACTCACGACCGATCCCTTTTCCACAGTGACAACCCACGGGCACAACTCCTAGTATCCATTCTAGAATCAACAGAATTGGATCCCAGTCTGTAGACAGCAAAGCAGTACCCCATCTATCGATTATCCACCAATAGAATACGAGAATCTCTTACAGCCCATCCTTTTTCACCGTGACAACCTACTGCCACAACAACCTCAGTGCTTCAGATCATGTCTTCCGTGGTTCGGCGCTCCATCTTCCTCTTCTTCCCAGTATAACCACAGCCAGCCACTCAGACCACTGAAGTTACACCAACACTGTCTCCACCATCATAACATGAACTCTTCTGCCCATTTGTTCACACTGGAAGGTTTCAAGGCGTGATGTTCAATAATGACAGTCCCATGAACGTAACATAAACGCTGTCCCACTATTCCATACCTCTAGCGTCATTTGAATTGATGGCATCCTATATGAATAAATGCAACGACTTCAGTTTCCTTATGTAGGATGCCTGTGTCGTGTGTGTGTGTGTGTGTGTGTGTGTGTGTGTGTGTGTGTGTGTGTGTGTGTGCAACAGGGAGAGGGGTTAGTGTGGACTATGAATAATATTGCATGATAAACAATTTTTAAAGGCAGCTGCAGCTAGCCGCTGCTGTACACAAAAATGTCATACGTATGTGATGTGCTGTGACCGATATGTATACACAACTTTTTTTTCTCTCTCCGAACAAAGTGTTTTGTTGGTAACTGTGTACATTTAGATGGATTTCTCTCATATT
Organism: Conus canariensis; assembly: GCA_033310375.1. Taxonomy (NCBI): domain Eukaryota; kingdom Metazoa; phylum Mollusca; class Gastropoda; order Neogastropoda; family Conidae; genus Conus; species Conus canariensis. The sequence goes on from CM065719.1 coordinate 27,543,623, forward strand.
TTGATGCATGTGTAGTTCCGTCGCTTCTGGGTGTGTATAAAGATTTTGTAGTTTAGAGCACGTGTTAACGGCTTGGGCGTTCTTGCTGAATGGTTATATTGTCTTCCTTGGTGTGCAGTTTTTTACCTGTCATATACTGCATTACTGATTTAATAATGGATCACAAATAATTGGTTTTTGCTTTCAATCAATCGTCAGCGATTTCACAACTATATTTTGCATATTACTTATGATTTTGTTCTGAGAAGAACTCTGGGCATAATTTTTTATGATTCGTTAACTGCGATTGACGTTTTGCAATACAACGCCTTCCGCGTCTCAGAACGGGCTTCATGTAGGATCTTTAGATATCAACAATGCATGAGATAAGCCGGGTGACATCGCACGATTCAACATAACAATAGAGGTAACGTTGTTGTTGTTGTTGGTAAAAAGTGGTGTATCTGAATCTCGATTGACAGGTGTGATTCTACATTCCGATATGTAGGCCTTCATGCCAAACTATGCCATAAACCGATTTGATCCAGGGGCACGTTCATCAACCAGATTACTTTTACATTGTGCGAATTCAGAAAGCTTAAAAAGAAAATGACACATTTGGAAAGGAATAACATTGATTCTATTCGGACAGAAATTAGTAATAAACATTATAAACCAATTACTGTAAGGTTTCTCTGTTAAAGCCCAAGAGAAGCTACGAAGGACAATTGAGAAACAGAAGCGAAAAGCTTCCCAACTTATTTTCAAAGCTGAATATCTTCTTGATAGAATTCGAAACTGATTTGGACAATTATCTATCTTTTGACTAAATGTAACTCGATTTGTACAGTTCAAAATCCGGTAAAAGAGATCTCACCAGAAGACGTACTCTTCAATTTTGCAAATGTTGCTGAGGACAGAGCACTAAAATATATATCAAACGATTTGCATGGTCATTTTTCACCATACCATCAGTTTCAGTAAATAGTCTGGTGGTTCACTGTGTTAAAAACAAGAAGGAACACAAGATTTGGATGAAATTGATTAAAAGATTCTGAAAATAGCTTCAGCTGCTATTTCCGATGTAATCTACATATTGATAAAAGCCAAACCACTTTCTTTTGAAAATTTTGAACAAGTCAAATTGTACCATTATACAAAACCGGCAATCGTGCCAATCCATTTAAACACAGACCTATCTCAAACTATATGTTTTGTCGTAAAACGCCCGAAAATTATGTCCATACACACTTATATTTTCATATCAAATGTCACAACGTAATTCATGGGAATCAGTCAAGTTCTCGAGAAATTCACTCTTGCTACCATACATCTCTTACACAGCTTATAGACAGATGTCTTTCTTACACAGATATAATGAACTGGAGTCATTGTTAATGATCTACAATCATTTCAATAAAAGCTTACACATCACAAATGTGTGTGTGTGTGTGTGTGTGTGTGTGTGTGTGTGTGTGTGTTGTGTGTGTGTGTTTGTGTGTGTGTGTGTGTGTGTGTGTAACTTCTTTTCTGATTGATCGTCAACATCTTGTCATCATCATAACGCTCCCCTGCCCCCATTTCCCTTTGAAACACTGCGTCTTCAATGATCAGTATTTCTTTCTAGACTCATAAATGATTTGCCTTTCTGTGTAGAGCGCTGTTGGGAAATGTTTGCTGACGACAAGCCTCTTCAGTCAAACAGTTGTGATCTAACTGAATCAAGAAATAAGCTACAGAACAATGTCAATAGCGTGATAAGGTGGAGAGAAATTAGCCAGTGTTCCTCAATGCAAATGAAATGAGACTATTGTATGGATTTAAAAACAACCAAAACAAAAAACAAAACAAAAAACGCAGAAAAAAGTTCCCGTTTCGCACCATTTCATGTCCAAGAGCGAATGATCTAAAAAGTAACATCGCATTAAGTGTGTGGGATTATTTTTTATAAAGAGTTAACGTGGTCTAATCACATTATTAACATTGGAAAACATATTTTTGACAGAATTGATCAATTCGCAAAATGAAAATAGATCTGAATCTTCACAAGAGGGAATTATTTTTTCATGCATATTTTTAGTCTCTTACAAGTACGTATTATCATCATTATTAACTCAGTTAAAGACAGAATCATCTCCAACATACTTATGTGTCTACAGTTAGTGATTATTATCTAAAAACAAATAAAAGTAAATGAATACAAAAATGAAAACATATCCAAACTTTGTTAACCATGGCAATAGACACGTACACAAGTTTCTTTTTCTCTGAGCCAGCAACAGTATCCACAGACTTAGCCTAGCATATTCTGGAGGAACGACATGGAATAATTCATCATTTTTGTCTTTTTTGTTCCTATCTTTTCAAATAATGTCCTTTGGATTGAGAAGGAGTTTGGTGGAAAGCTCGTAAAGTTATTGATTATAGCTTGATCTCTCTCTCTCTCTCTCTCTCTCCTCTCTCTCTCTCTCTCTCTCTCTCAGGTGTTGTGGTTGCATTCTACATCAAATATGTTATGTAATGTTCACATTCACGAACTTAACTGGAATTATGCACAACATATCATTTTGTAATAACATGTGGATGCGTTAAGTGTGTAGCTTATCCTTTAACCCTCATTAAAAATAATGTTGACCTCACTTGACTTTCCAGGCAGCGTCAGTCTCTGACTCTGTTTCTGTCTCTCTCTCTCTCTCTCTCTCTGTCCTTCCCTCTCTCTCTCTCTCTCTCTCTCTTAAGCCTCTGTGCCCCCAACCACCCACCCCCTTTTCATACCCCTCCCCCTTCTCACCAGTCATTACTCTTATGCCGCTCATGCCGGCTGTCCGTCGTGAGGCAACCCACCAGAGGAGACACTGCGCTGCTGCCAGTCCCTTCGTTCAGTGGAGCCTGTCCTGATCCAACATACGCAGGACCCACCCATTTACCCCCTATTAGCGACAGCCGTGAGTGAGAGTCACCCTCCACGTCTTTCCAACGACAGTGTCCATGAACTTGCCCGATGAGGACTTTGCCAAACTGACCACGGCCGTAGACATGGAAATTAAATCGAAACTGAGGTCACCACAACAGTAGGACATGAAGGGCCATAGAATTTACATTTCAAAAATAATAATCCATGAGATTTATTGTAAAGATGATGGGACGGAGTCCCGATCTGGTCAGAGACTACATGGCATTGCTGTACTCTGCACTTACTTTCGTAATGTATTCCGGTGTCAGCTAGGCCCGAGAGCTATGCAATCACAAAGTACCAAAATCTGCACTTTATCATGAGAGAGTGTAAGTACTTACTGAATGTAGGCCTTCTGAGCGCTGGCTTCTTGGGATGGGATGTGTTTGTGTTTTTATAAGATGCGTTACATTTTTCCCCCATTCACAATGTTAACCGTAAACATGCATACTTTTTGTGATAACATTTGAATGCCATAATAAGGTAATTTCATGCTTTATGATTGTTCTTCATATGGATTATTTTGTGACAACCCTATGCTTTTTTGTCTTTCTTTTTTTTGCTATGTTTGGTGACGAAAGAGTAAAAAAACAACAACAACTGTGAAGCTTATTCTTTAACACTGAATATATATATATATATATTTTTATTAAATTGACTTGATATACTCTCTCTCTCTCTCTCTCCTTTCATCTTTGGGGAGGGTGAGAGGGATCCACCATGCCCCCAGTGGAACTGCTCCCACGCCGCTCATGCCTATGTAACACGCCGCATGTACTACTGCGCCAAAAACGCTTCCAGAATGTTAACAGCGTTCGGCTCTGAACACTACAGTAATGGTTTTTTTTTTTTTTTTTTTTTTTTTTTGCGTATGCTGTAAACACTAGCCAACACGCTTATTCAGCAATTCAAGGATATACACCACCACTGTCTTTTCCAAACCAACAGTTTCACTGACTATTCTGATCTTCCCTACCAATTTGAACAAATGGATTTTAGTCTCAGTAACCCTCTGTGCACACAGAGTTTGTTTAGCCTTCCCCACTAATTTGGGCACACTGACTCAAGCCTCAGTAACGTCTGTGAACGGAGAAGTTCTTCAAGCACTTTAAACAGAAAAGGAAAAGAAAAAAAAAGAAGAAAGAAAGAAAGAAAGAAACAAATTAATTCAAGAGACAATACTCCAGAAAGATATGTCCAACTTGCCAAAGTTGACTCAAATTGCCTCCCTTTCCGTACCCCAAACACATTTTACTTACATGTTTTAAGCGTGAATGGCCGATAGTGTTCATGGCTTGAAGGTTATGTGATCCATGTAGGCTGGAGTGTGAGTATATGCGTACATAACAAAGGCAGTCGTGTTTATGGCATACGCCACAGGGAGTACGGCAGTTTTCAAAGCGCGAACTGCTGAACATCATGTTGACTATGGTAGTTCTTCCTGTGTAGAGTGACTGTCGTGTTGCACTGGCTCTCCCTTACACAGACGAACCCAGGTGTGTGCCGTCACAGCTCTAGCACCGACAGGCCACAGGAAGTAACCACTATCAGGCCGTTCGAAGCAACTCACCGGAAGAGACACTAAGCTATTGCCGAGTCGCTTCCGGCCGGATTTGATCCACCATACACAGCGCCACCAACTAACCCCCCAAGTGATGTCAGTTATTGATTTTTCGCGGAGCCAGAGAACTTTTCTGACAATTGGGTCGTCTCAACACAATTTGGGTGCTCTCGCCAAGGTTTGTCATAAATTTCAAATGCGACAATCCGTGGGATTGTAATATTCCGCGGTGTAACAGTCTCCCTCCGGAGGGTGTCCCTTCCTCCATCCAACGACAGTCCCCATGAACCTGCCGATACTGAGGACTTTGACAAACTCACTATGGACATGGAAAAGAAATGGAAACTGAGGTCATCACATGTTGAGAGCAAGGCTCTAATCAGCTCCCTTTGATCTTTGTCTGAAAGGAAATAACAATGGAGGCGAGTAAGCGGTAGCGTTTCCTGCATGGAGTGATTCTGACGTGTTGCGCTGGTGTACATACAATATCCGTGTCTCGGCTTAGGTTTAAATGTTGATCATGGTTTGGCATGATCAGTTTTACCAGTGAATATGAATTAGTTGTGGCTGTACGATCAGTTTTACCAGTGAATATGAATTAGCTGTGGCTGTATAATCAGCGACCACCGTATACACATTCGTATCATATTCCTGAAAATGATAATCGTGCTTTAAGAAAAATACATTCAACTTGCATAACTCTGGTGTGAGATTTTTCACATGGAAAGGTCTGATTGCATGAAACTCGCGTGTTCTAAACCAACCGATTTAAACGGATCCAGTCGTTGTCGTCAGTTAATTATTGGTCCGATGACTTCAGGTGTTAAGCAGTCTTTGGTGGTGGCCTCAGATACGGCTGGACAGGCCTAATGTGGAAACACACATCCCTGAACAATGGGGGCGTTGAAGCATACTGAAGGGGGTGTGAATCGTGATGCCCCCTTCATTCTCTAGGGCATGTGGACCGCTCTCTCCACTTGTTCGCACAGGAGGTGAAGGCCCCAGTTGGTTCTGTCCTCAGCACAAAACTGACGTTCTTTTGGGAAAAATGCCGCCATACTTCAGGCTGTCACTAATACAGTCCTTGTACCGATTCCTTGGGCGCTCTGTCTTCCTGAGCCCTTGAGCAAGTATCCTGTGAAGCATCTGCCGTGGCATACAGGACATATCCATGCAGACCACATGGTATGTCCATTTAGCCGGAAATTTAGGATCATGGCCTCGGTGCTGACCAAGCCGGCTCAGGCCAGAACCTCCAAAGTTGATCACTTACACGTTGTCCCCTCGTCTGGTGTGCAAGACTGAACGTGGAGCGTTCATATGGAGCGGCTGGAGTTACTTGACGTGCTTCTAGTGAAATGTTCAGGACTCACAGCCACTAAGAGTGCCTTGTACACTTTATTCTTGGTGATCAGCTTGACGTTCTGGTGTTCAACACACGACAACAGAGGCAACAAAAGGCTTACTTGGCTATGTTGACACTGTCGCTAATCTCTTTGTCTACAGAACCATCAGAAGAGAGGATTTTCCCAAGGTATTTGAAATGATCGACCATCTATACGGCTCATACGGCTGGATACAGTGTCTTAAGGCCAGCTGGTTCTCAACAGTATGTCTAGGCGAGAGGGCTAGCGTTCAGATAATTTTGATTCGCTAAGGATCGGCGCCACAGCAACCGAATGGGTAATGTGCCATTTCCATCCGTGTGAGACCCGTGGTTTGAGTTTTGGCAGACTATACTGACTTGAGCGAACACTGTGAAGTGAAAAAGACCCATTGCTGCTGCCGGTCCTTTATGCAGGTGCCAGCCAAAAATTCGGGTTACGTCCCTTTGTTCTGGGCTGAAAAAGACTAACACAAGAACACCAACTCCTGTCACTTGTAACCGAAAACGGAGTATTTAGAAACAAAAATGATATCTTATATGGAAATGAAAATATTCTAGATGAGAGAAAAACAAGGTTACGTCGTCAAAGTCTAGTTTACTTGTGTAGTCAGTAAAAATATCTTTAGTTTTGTGATAATGTGATAGTAGTGATAATGTGATAGTAGTGATATTTTTGATAATGTGATAGTAGTGATATCTTTAGTTTTGTGATAATGTGATAGTAGTGATAATGCTGCAGATGAGGAACAAAGGAGTTCCCAAAACTCCAGCTTACCTCCGCACCCCCTCCCCCCCCCCTCCCCTCCTCCACCCCTATATTTGATTTATATTAAAAGACTTACATCGTGCAGCATCGACAAGTAGTAGCTTTGGACTGATTAAAACGCCACATATATGTTAAGACATACGGATTAAAAAAAAAAAAAAAAAAATTAAAATGCATGTCAGAACGTATATGATAGTAAGTAGCTACAAATGATGTGCACTTCAACGTGAATTATCTGTGTAATGATAATTTGACTGCAAGGTCTGCATTAAGTCATAAATTTCGGCTGCATCGTGTGTCTGGCACATACATTCCCACGCACGCTTGTTGCCGCATACGGTTCAACTGGACTTCTCGAATAGCTTCTGAACACTTCTTTCCTAAACACACTCGGTGTGAAAGCACCACACAGACAAAGCCATTCCAATGGATTTATTTTCATTATGCCCTACCAGTTTATTGCATGAAATCAATACAGTTTCATAGAAAAAAAATAATACACGAAAAAATGACAAAGAGACGTTGCAACTTGAATAAAACAGCCCCAACATGATCATAATATATGCGTCTTCAGAAAACAAAGCTACCCGATTACGACGTTCAATGTATTGTTCGTAAAACAAAACAAACAAAAAGAAACCAAAAGTACACTTACTATGATAAAATGACAAATATACATATTCGCATGTCTGTGCGCGTCATACACAAACAGTTCAAGGACATATTTTACACTTTGTGTGAAATCCCATTTAAAATAGATTCGTCGATGGACGAGAATCGAAGTTTAGCCACTTCTTAGGGGTAAACACACACACACACACACACACACACACACACACACACACACGCACGCACACACGCACACACAGAGTCAGGTAGGAGAAGAGGAGTGTGTGAAAGGTGGGAGTATCCTGACACGACATCGAAAAATCAAACAGCAGTGCAAACCATGATACCTGCAGCAAGTTTGCCTCATCCATGCACGCATCCTTCACAGAAATAAAATTAAGAGTCGAACATTTGAAATCATATTAATGAATTTAAAGTGGTAAAACAGGGAGAGAAAAAAAAAGGTACAATTTATCTATTTTCGCACATATATCTGGAATAAAATGTAAATGATTCATTAATATGATGTCCACACACTGTATTTTAAGAAGCCTAAATTTAAACAAATTAATATCGATTAATATTGATTGACAATGGGCCTTTTTTTTCCCCACTACATCTAATTCACATTCCCGGCGGCCTCTCCCCTCCCCCCCCCCCCCCCCTTACATCAGGTTCATATTGCTTGTTGATCGGCATCTCCCCCCCCCCCCCCCCCCCCCCCCCCGCCCTTTTTCAGGTTCATATTGCTTGACGATCAGCATTTTTGCCCTCTTCATCAGGTTAATAATGCTTGAGAATCGGCACCCCCCCTCCCCCGCCCTCTACATCAGGTTAATATTGTTTGACGATCGGCATTTTTGCCCCCTTCATCAGGTTAATGTTGCGTGACAATCAGAATTCCCCCCCCCCCCCCTCCCCCGCTCTACATCAGGTTGATATTGCGTGACGATCGGCCTTCTCCCCCCCCCCCCTCCCCACTCCACCCCTACATCATGTTAATTAATATTGCTTGACAATCGGTATCTTCCCCCACCCCTCTACCACCACCACCCCTACATCAGGATAATATTGCTTGACTATCGGTATCCCCCCCCCCCCCCCCCCCCCCCTGCTCCCTACGTCAGGCTAATATTGCTTGACTTTCGGGCCTGTTTTCGCTATCACTCCAGAATCAGTGTCACGCAAAGAACTCCTAAAACTACCTTCTTTCGGTAGTCCAGGTTGATGTTATAATGATCTTTCATTAACAACAAAAACAAACAAACGACAACAACAACAAAAACTCTCAGTAGTAAGTGAAAGATGACTTAGCATTACATGACATTATTCATGGTAAACTGACATCCCAGACAAACGAAAGTAAAGAAAAGAAATGAAAATAAATTGCTTGAGAGCATTTTTGAGGTACAGACTTTTTTTCTTTCTCATATTCTTTACACTTTTTTTTCTTTCTTTCTTTTTTTTCTTTTTTTTTTTTGCACATGTTGAAATTATTGCCCACAACTTTCCCTCATGCATTCACCACTGGATCGTTCCCAACACACACACACACACACACACACACACACACACACACACACACACACACACTATCACGCTTATGCATCGACACACCTACAAAAGCAACTAAACTAGCGAATATGCTATCACGTACTGCTTGCTCCCATTGTTCCCAATACGACATACGTAATAGCAAACGAGTCACTTCATGCAAACCCTGTCCACAACATGACTTCATCGTGCAAGAGAGAGAGAGAGAGGGAGAGAGAGAGAGACCCGACACCTGCACATGCACTGATAATTAAAAAAAAAAAAAAGACAATACAATGCATGAAGGGAGAAAAGAAAACAATCACAACTAATTATTGCACGAAGCGCACTTCCTTCACGATGCCAGACGAAAACTATGGGATGGAGACAAAACGGGGTTGAAGAAAAGGAAGAGGGAGAGGGCGTGAGAAAGGAAAAGGGACGAGAGGCCATCGCCCTGCATTCCACTCCTGATAATGGATTCATTACGTATGCTTCGTTTTATCACGGAAATAGTATCTTTTTGACCTGAGAGAGAGAGAGAGAGAGAGAGAGAGAGAGAGAGAGAGAGAGAGAGAGAGAGAGAGAGATTTGCCCTGGTGTTGTCTAACTTTACTCCAAGCCTTTCAGACTTCAGACACACATGAAACAGGAACGGATGGACTTACCGCTGACATACAATAGACAGTAAGTAATGGACTGAATGTAGGCATGCAAGGGACACAGGAAGTGACAGGATACCTGCAGACATACAGGAGAGAGGCAGTGATTGACTGCAGACACGAGAGCGGGCGTGAGAGACTGCAGACATACACGAGAGAGGGAGTGATAGACTAACTGCAGACCCACACGAGACAGGAAGCGATGTATTAACTGCAGACATACGGGAGACAGGTAGCGGTGTAGACTCTATTGAGTGCAGACATATAAGAGACAGGAAGTGATGGACTAATTGCAGTCACAAAGCGATGAATTGACGGTAGAAACATATGAGGCAGGAACTGATGGACTGATTGTTGAACACAGGAACAGATTGTTGCGAACAGATCGGATTTACTTATCATAGGTTGCTGACTCGGATCTAAACATCAGGGTTGTTTGCTTTCAATGTGTTTAGTTCCCCGTGACGTTAGTGTACCAGATGCCGGAAGCGCTCATAACGTAAGATTCTCGAATCCTCCCGAAAGGGTAAGACATTCCTTCTTGAATGTTCCATACATTTCAATAGGTTAGGGACTACATCATGATTCTCGGATTTTCTGGAATGTTCCGAGAAACTGATTGAGTATAACATCTCATGATTCCTGAACTTTCTAGAAGGTTCTGCGCATTTTGACTGGCAAATACTAGGTCAAGATTCTCGCACTTCCTGGAATGTTCTGTTTGTTGACTGGATGTGCTGCACCATGTTATCAAAACTCTTAGTAATCGGGTTTAGGGTGTTTGACAGAGAGAGAGAGAGAGAGAGACAGACAGATTTGAATATTCTGAGTTGAAGGATTTAATCTTTGAATGTTATTAAAGTTGAAGGATACGTCGCCCATTTGGGACCTTTGTGACGGTTATATAAATACTGATTTGTGGATCTTCTGCTGGAAGAATTAGGTAGTGGGGGAAAACAAGTGCATGTTAACAATTCTTCCATCATTATAATAATGATTTGGAGAAAGAAAAAAAAAAGTTGGGGGGGGGGGGGGGGGGGGGAGAAGAAGAAAATGGGAAAATGTGTACTGTAAATAGAAAAACCTTTCACTAGCTGCATAAGGGAACTATCGCAATCCCTCTCAAAGGCAGATTTTTATGTATCGTCTGCTCCTAGGCCTTTCGTAGCTGTGTAAGGAAACTATCGCAATCCCTCTCAAAGGCAGATTTTTATGTATCGTCTGCTCCTAGGCCTTTCGTCCGCTGGATCGGACTCATCAGGGAGACACGGCTGATCGTGTCTGTTCTCTTGGCGTCAAATAGAGACACACCACAGTCCGTAATTCTGTGGTGTTCTCATCACCAAGGGTTCAAAAAAAAAAAGAATCCAACAGCACCCCTAAAGCAGCCAGCGAAAGTCAGTAGAATAAAACAAAATGACAGTGTAAGGTGGAAAAAACTTACTGAAAAACTAAAAACATTATGCAAACAGTGTAAAATGTAGGGGACAATCTTTGAGCCTATGCTTGAGGATCCATTTAAGGATGCAAGGGAGATCAAAAGATATGGAACAGTCTGAGTGGTCAGCTCTGCTGTTCAATAACCTAAGCATTGTCAGCGGCTAAGAATTGTGCATAACAACCTTTACTTGGATCTCCTAAGAGATGCAATCGCCCACCGATTGACCAGACAATACAGTGCTGAACAATTAAGTAGTGGGGGAAAACAAGTGCAGGTTAACAATTCTTCCATCATTGTAATAATGATTTGGCAAAGATTCACAAACCTGTAACCTTTAAACTTGTCCACCTTTCCCCCGTCCAGATCTGATTCAACCAGACAATAGAACCAGCTCTTATCATTCATACCCTTCAGCGTTCCATGTCCAGTGAAGTGTTTAAGAACGGGAGATTGATTCTCGGTCGCAACACCGGAGGGCCAGTCTGGCATCCATCAACTGTGAATGATCTGTACCGAGCCTTCTGACTTAGGATCTCAAGTTCAAGTTGTTATGTTCACGGCCGCGATTGTCACAAAGAGCAGTATTTCTTACCTGAATTCGGGGAAGATCTAGCGTTCGTGTCTGAAGCGCTGCGATAACTCTGACTGGTATCAAAAGGATGAAGGAAGATTGTGATGCTGAACAGAGTACGCAGAAGCAGCGATCTTGCTGTGTCTTCTGCACCGGGAGGTCTGACCCCTGACCTACACTGGTCGAGTTTGTAAGGAAACGTTGCAGATTCAGAAGCCTAATTTTTGGAAAGAGAGGGGGTTAGTTACCGCCAAGGACACAGACAAACAGGACTACCATACTCTGTTTGTCTATGTCCTTGGCGGTAACTAACCCCCTCTCTTTCCAAATTTGCTTCATTTTCCGCCCTCAGCCTCTCCGTTTTGAAACTCAGGAGAAGCATATTCAAACTTGTTTCTTAGGTCTAGGCTAGATCAAGATAAAGTCTTGAGTTGGAAAAAGGTACGTCATACTGCATCGTCACGTCACCGTCGTAACGTAATCAGGAGTGACGTAATCAGGAGTGTTATTGACAGTAAAGTCATGTATGTTTTCTTTCACAAGCCAAGTGTTGCAATAAAGAAACAGAATGATAGAGAATAGATGAACTCAAAACAGACAACAAAAATAGGAAAGCCCGACTCGAAAGAGAGGAAAGAGAATGAGAAAGAAAAGAGAAACTCGAAAACAAAAACAAAAAAACAAAAAAAAATCTGAGAGAGATCAAAGAGAAGCAAAAATCCGTCATAACTAAGAGCTGGGAAAGTTACATTAGAGCAAGCTTTTCCTCTAAGAATCACCAGTGATGACGACGCCCTAAAACGCCTAGAATGCCAGAATTTGCTGGGCAGAAGGATGACCGGGACAACCACTCTTTTTTTTTTTTTTTTTTTTTTTTTTTCTTTTCTTTTTTTCTTTTGAGCGTTTGCTTTTGAAGTTGGGTGGATTCAAGACAGATGGGCAGCACATTTGAGTGTCTTATTGTGAGCAGGAGCGCTCGATGTCTACAATCGTCTGTCATTCAAAGAGGTTGCAGACTATACATAACAGAAAGAAACCATGCTAAGAAGATGGTTATCGTTGCCATTTTCGTGCCAGCTAACCCGAGGCTGGAGAGAGCTCAGAACATGTTTCTTGTCAGTCCCGAAGCCTTTCTCAAACGCTGAATGCTATCGTCAGGCAATACAGAAGACTTTGGACGACTGTGAAGCAACATCAGCAAGCCATATCATCAGAGATCAGTTCATCAACACGTGTCTTAAAAGATCTGGCTGTTAATTATCGTGAGCATGAATCTCAAAAACTGATTGACAGTGACAGCAGTTCGATAAATATGACGTAGTCCATCAAAATGCATGGAACATTTTATAATCAGTTTCTGGAACCTTCTGAAAGCTTCTTGAACGTTTGGGAACAATTCTGAGGGACTTAAAAAAACTTCTGAAATGATGATGTTGCCTGCGTATATGTTATCTGGTAAAGTAACATCATGGCGAATTAAACACATTCAAAATTAAATCCAAATTTGTGCATCTGAATCAACCAGAGGCTACAGCCAGCTCTTCTCATTCACCCAAGTCAGCGTTCCACGTCTGTTGTGTCAAAGAAGAGGAGTCTGATTATTCGTTGTAGCGCTGACTACAGACATACCTACAGGAGACATGGCTGTTGAACTGGTTGCACAATACAGGGACTGATATACTGACTGTAGTTGTACAGTACAGGGACTGATGTACTGATTGTAGAATACAGCCAGGACTGACGATAAGAATCGTAGAACAAAGGGCTGAACTACTGATTATAGATATGCATGGTCTGAAATACTGACTGCAGACATAAAGGAGACAGGGACTGATGCACTGATCGCAGATATACATGAGACACAGATTGATGTACTGACTGCAGTGCCGTTTTCCTCATCCGATGGAAACAATGACATTAAGGTGTGTTGGGCCTGCCTTTTTAAAGTGTTGACAGTCGGGTTTCATTATGCAATCTTTTATGTTTCAAATCATCAATCAACAAAGTATTCTGGTTAAAAACACTGGAATAAACACAGATAGATGAAATTGACGATTCGTGTGTGTTTTTTTTCTTCTGAATTTCATTCAGTTCCCATTTATCTGGAGTCGATATGTAAGCATCGGCCCTCTCAAGTCAAATGCACTCCTGCAAAATAGCTTAGAGTTTCCTTTAAACTTTATGGAGGTGCTTTGCACAAACTGTATAACTAGAAAGGCTCTCTGGTCAAAACAAACGATCACTGCGTCGCTTTCAGGGGAGACCAAGTGAGTTCTTTTCTGCCTATGAATCTGAAGGTGTCTTTACTTGATTTTTGGACTCTGTCTTCACCTAACCCCAACTATTTGCAGAAAATAGATTACTGCATCAGCATATGAATCTGAAGGTAAATGCCTTTACTCCACCAACCGTTCGCATAAAATTTCTGGCAAGGAACAGAGTTTGGAGAGCACTCCAAACGAATGTATCACCTTGGAAACCACCAGAAAATCCGGATCTAATCCCATAAACAAGAACAGGACTGGCTTCGAAGAGGTAGCTTCTTTACTGTCCTTTACCGTACTGTTCAAAAGTGTTCCTTTGAATGTATCGCATTTGATATCTGTATTCTGCCAAGTTTCTACGAGCTCTTATGAACAGCCAAACATATAGAACATTGACTTTGAGAGCATGATTCATTCAACAACAACAAACTTTTCATCTTCCAAGATATAATCATATTAGCGTTCTGATTATATGAACATCATGCTATTGTAAATTGATTACATTACGTTTAGTATATCTCTGCTCTTCAAACAAGCAGTATTGTGGATTCTCATTGGACGAAAGAAACGTTTCAAATCTAGTCAAGTTCCTACCCTATGACAAGCAGCCAAACTTCTGTCGATTCTAATTTCACATGATTCCTACATCACCTTAATGTGATTCAATTCCTTTGAAGTCGACGACATTGATAATGTGGAACATAGCATTGCCAATACCTCCTAATACTGAACCTCAATACTGGCAATACAAACAACAATAAAGTGGCCAAATCCATTCGTAAAAATGCCGAAAGTTATCTCAGTGTTGTTTTTCTTTCCACTTTCTTTAAATAGCTGAAAAAAATGGCTGAACACTTGTAAACGTTGGACAACAGAATGCTTTGACGTCGAATTCTTTCCCTGCATAGTTGAAAAATGGACAGCAGTCAGACACTGCCACAAAGTCAATTCAAGCACAACAATAACCCTAACACGCTAATCTTCAGACACAAAATACTTCATTAAAATCTGAGTGTGATTATGCACTGTTTAGGTAAAAAAAAAAAAAAAGTTCACAGCGAATCAAATCTTTAACAGAGAAGCATAGGAAGAAGAAGAAGATTCCTGAAGGAGAATGCATAATGTAATGTAAAGTGCATGTCAAATGAAAAGTGTAATACCTTCATTTAATCCATGAAACAGCCATAAATTCAAATAGAAAAAACAAAAGTTGAAGAGCAGAGCCCCAACGTATATCAAGGAGCAACAAAAAACAACAACATGCAGATTCTACTCAAAACATACAATCCTAAATGCCTGTTCCACCAAGAGTCTAGAAGACATAGGGTATGATTCTGTTGGGTACCCTCTGGCGGTACTCGCTCCAGTATTTTCCGTACTTCTTTTGGCACTTGGTGTCATCGCGATAGCTGCGGTGTGTGAGGAGCAGGACCAGCCATATGAGGTAGGTGTAGGGCAGCATGCGACTGAACAGTGCCGGTACGGACCAGCAAAAGGTAAGCGTGATCTCAGCAACATAGTGGAAGTGGCGGGCCAGCCCCCACCATCCCGAGGCCAGCAGGATGGACTCCTTGTTCTCCCCAGACTCCAGCTTGTACTTGGCGCGGATGATGGTGGGCTTGCGGCCCCAAACCAGGCACTGGCCGTTGGAGCTGCGCACCGCCAGCTTCTGCGTGTCAGCATCGTAGTTGACGTAGATGGCCAGCGCGCCAACGGTCAGGATGAAGAGGGACAGAGGGAGGCCGAGAATGATGGGCTGGTTGACTAGTGACAGCGACACGGAGGCATACAGGCCGGGGACATAAACCAGGCAGCCCCAGCAGATGTAGTATCCGGCCCGGTCCACCATGATGTCAATGGTGCACATGTAGCCTGCCTCCCACCAGAAGAACTTGGTGAAATAAATCATCTGCAGTACGGCCGACACCAACATGCTGTCCACCAGCCCGTGCAGCTCGTAAGACTTGAGGGCAAATACGCACACCAGCAGAGGCCACACCGTCATGCCGAAGCGGCAGTTGGTGAATACTTTGACGTCAAAGCCCAGAATGCGAGGATAGAGCTCCGTGCCCCAATAATAGTCGAAGATGACGTTGCCCGACGACCCAGAGTCTGTGGTTGAGGGCGCCACCAGACCTTTGACATAGAGCACCAAACAGAAGATGAGACTAAAGGCATTGAGCAACACCAGCACCTCGTCAAAGCGGTCGTAGATGATGGTGGGGGAGACAGAGAAGAAGGTCTTGCAGACGGCCGTCAACAGGAAGAAGAGGGTGATGGTGATGATGTAGCAGGCAAAGCCGTTGTCCTGGTACTGGGGGCGGTTCCCTTTGGGGGTCAGCGGTCCGTACACCGTCTGGCCCGGCACCAGGCGCATCAGAGCCAGAGCCAGCAGGGAGTAGCCCACCAAGATCCACACCACGGGAGCTGAGGGCCAGTTCACATGACTCCAGATGTAGCCCAGGCCGCCAGTCAGAGACCTGAAACAGAATCAGAACCCGTATGTATCAACGCAATGGTGCCCATCATTCAACTTTGGATCTGGTAACATGCCTTTCAACACTCATGACACTAATCCAGCAAACACCTCTTGCCAGTAAACAATCAACAACTGTTCCTTACTTCAGTTGCACAAAACATAAACTGTCTTCTGGAGCGAGGACCATTGTAGCATGTTTTCTGAGGCGATGCCTCATAAGGCGATGAGGCGAATCTTTTGGGATGATTACTATTGAAGCAAAGGTTTTCTGACACGATTGCTTAACGCATTTTGGGGGGCGATGTTCATTCAAGCAATGGTCTGCTGAAGCGATGCTTAATAAGCCGAGTTCTCAGGGCAACGTCCGATGAAGCAACGTTTCTTCTAGGAAGATTCTTGATAGGATGTTTCCTTTGGAGCGATGTCTACTGAAGGAAAAGTTTTCTGAGGCAATATATACGTGATGAGCTGAGTCTTTGAGGGAACGTCCATTGAAGCAACGCTTTTCCGAGAAGATTCTTGAGCGGGTGTGTCCTTTGGGAAAATACCTGAGGTGATGCCTGATGAGCCGAGTCCTTGGGGCAATGTCTGTTGAAGCGACAGTTTTCTGTGAAGATTCCTGATGGTTTGTGTCCTTTGGGGCGATATCTCTTGAAGCAAGTGTTTTCTGCTTCAACGCCTGATGAAGCAAGTCAACTGGTGACATCCCTTGAACCAACACACACACACACACACACACACACACACACACACACACACACACACACACACACACACACACAGGGGCGAGTTCGCGTGAAGCGCAGACACCAACACACGTACATGCATATACATACACACGCAAGAATCAACTCGTAAGCATCCGTTCTGTCCTCCTCAGTACACACAGACAGGTACAATCACGTGCAATGCACGTATACAAACACATTTCCAGAGAGTCATCAAATCCTGAACCATTTCATTCTTCGTTGCCTCCTCCTCCCCCCCCCCCCCCCCCCCCCCACACACACACACACACACGCACACAACATATTCATATAGCCTTCAACTCCCCTCCCCACTTTCCCACCCCCTTCGCCTTCCGTCGGTTTTCTTAGACTCATGTGTAAATGTTTGTGTGTTGCGTATTTGCGTATTATGTTGACTTCAGGAAACCGGATTTGCATGATAGAAATCCTTGAGTAGGTCCGATGGTTGTTCTCTTGGTAGAGCTCAATGAGTAGGTCTGCCGATTATTGCGCAGTAGGTAGACCTCAATGAGAAGGTCTGCCGATTATTGTGCACTTGGTAGACCTCAATGAGAAGGTCTGTCGAATATTGAGCACTTGATAGAGCTCAATGAGAAGGTCTGCCGATTATTGAGCACTTGGTAGAGGTCAATGAAAAGGTCTGCCGATTATTGAGCACTTGGTAGAGGTCAATAAGTAGGTGGCCGATTATTGAGCAGCTGATAGAGCTAAATGAGTAGGTCTGTCAGTTGTTGTGCACTTGGTAGTTCCACCAATTGTGGCTGCTGCGCGAGAGAGATCGTTGACAAACGTGTCTGAAAAGGCATGTGATGTGCCTCGTGATCGGGTCTTGTACTCACCTCTCGTGAAAGACGGCCCACAGCTGAGAGTAGCTGCTGTCGCAGTGGACGGCGCAGAACCAGAGGAGGATGACAAGGTTGGGGGTGGTGGCCATCAGGAAGAGAGGCATCAGAGTGCGCTGC
>CM065719.1:27569038-27576538 GCA_033310375.1 Conus canariensis
TCCAGATGCCAACGCCAGCGGAAGGCGGCAGAAAAATCAAAATGACTGCGGGAGAGATGCAGTTGCCAAGGCGACGACCGAGGTCCCCCTCTTTCTTTTTTTTCTTAATTTTTTTTTCCCCTCCTGCGTCTTCTTTCTCTCTTCTATTTCGTTCTGTCCTTTTCGCTTTTGCTGGGCTGCTCAGGAGGCGGCGAAGGTTAGGACAGCAAGGTCTGGAATCTGGGAAGACATACACAAAAATTGTTCTCTGTTATACCAGAATGTGTCTTGCATTGCGTCGTATTATACTGTGAA
The DNA here is from genome assembly GCA_033310375.1 of Conus canariensis. Taxonomy (NCBI): domain Eukaryota; kingdom Metazoa; phylum Mollusca; class Gastropoda; order Neogastropoda; family Conidae; genus Conus; species Conus canariensis. The sequence continues at coordinate 27,569,333 of CM065719.1, forward strand.
GAAGCTTGCGTTGAACAGTATTTCGTCAAACCACACGAGATCAAAAACCTTTTACAATACTGCCCTTATTTACACAGTACATAATATATTTATATATATAATATTTTTTTTTTTTCTTCTTCTTCTTCTTTTTGTATTATGTTGCATCGTATTGCAATATATGTACTTCTATCATGTGGCCATAATTATAATCTGCACGGGTCAAGTTCACAAGCAACACGCACACTCTTTTTTTTTTCTTTAACGTGCCCCTCCGATAGCAGTCTCGATTCTCTCTCATAGGCGCTTTCCTAGCTTTACTCCACACAGGTTCGCACAGAGTGAAAGAAAACCAGTAAAACGTTACCAAGGCAACCGCGAGAGAACAGTACCAATGTACGTCACTGTTCACTGCAGCGTGGGTACGGGGTCACATGTACTATTAGGCGTTCGTATGGAAAGTTGCTGGATTCAAAACGTCACACTTGTCGTCACGAAAATGGGTTACTTTTGATCATAGAAAGGGGCACAGATAGGTACACTTTAATGAATAAGTCCGGATGATATTCCACCCCCGTTTTTTGCTTCATATCTGCTAGTATATTCACATTCAAAATCATAATTCAAACGTACATTTAACAGTGCTGCCCTCAAACTCAACTCTCTATATCGCCTGGAAATCATACTTGTAAAGCATAATGACTCTTTTTCATGACGGACTTTATTCTTTTTATGATTAAAAAAAAATGCTATTTTCATTGAGAGGTGGAGATACGGTTTAACTGCCATCATTATCTCTTGCATCATTCACACGGTAGGTCATTTCAAAGTAGAGTCTTTACTTCATCCCAATCCCATCTCCACGTTAAGCGTTCTGGTAATGATAACATACTCCATTCCTTTAACGCTTGCAGTGAATGTTGCTAAGCATAATCTTTCAGAATAAATACAATGAAAAAAAAAAAAAGCTACCAACGATTTCTGGAAATAGGAAGTTAACGAAAGCTTGACCAACCCGATCCGTCCCTCCCATGCACGAACCTCCCACCCCCACCCGCCCCACCCCTTTTACTTCAACTCTGCCTTCCAGCACGGTCCGCATTTGGAATTCTCTGCTGCCTACCCCAGCTGACTCACTCTGTCCAGCTGTCCGGCCAATTGACATAGGCTAGAACACCATGTCTACATCAAAATGTTGCTATGATCTCCATAGTTATGCGGGATTGTCTTCAGTTGTGACAAGCTCCTAGCATAACATTATCAGTCGCCAAAATCCACCGAAGTCGGAGGGTGGCTGTCCACGTGGCAGGGTAATCAAAAACGGTCACACACGTAATGCTCTCATCATCAGCTGATGAATTTGTATCATAGTGTTCAAGTACTTCGGCTGTTCGGATGATCCCTGGAGTCTTTTAGCCAGGGCACGACAACAACAACAACAACAACAACAACAACAACAACAACAACAACAACAGCACTCTGTCCAACATCATTCTGCATTCCCTCTACACAGCAGACCGGCCTGAACAAAACTAGAGGCCACTGATGAACTGGGGCGGTGCTGGTCAGAGGGGGAAGCCCCAGGACCTGAGAAAGTCTACAAATTCTCTGGAACTACGCCGGCGGCACTGGCCTGCTCCGGTTCTTTTGTGTACATTTTTCTTTGACAGTTTAATCAACCTTCTAGTAACCTGGGCGATGGTAGCATTAAAAAAGGGCCACCGCAGACATTTCCAACACCGCCGTTAAACTCCCCCCCCCCTCTCTCTCTCTCTCTCTCTCTCTCTCTCTCTCTCATATGTCTGAAGCTCTGTACGAACAATAACAATCTCCCTCTGTCTCTGTCTCCGTCTGTCTGTCTGTCCGTCTCTCTCTCTCTCTCTCTCTCTCTCTCTCTCTCTCTCTCTCTCTCCTCTCTCTCTGTGTGTGTGTGTGTGTGTGTGTGTGTGTGTGTGTGTGTGTGTGTGTGTGTGTGTGTGTCTGTCTCTCTGTCTGAAGCGCTGTAACACTCTTCGAACAATAATCTCTCTCTCTCTCTCTCTCTCTCTCTCTCTCTCTCTCTCTCTCTCTCTCTCTCTCTCTCATGTGTAAAGCGCTGCAACGCTATACGAACAATCTCTCTCTCTCTCTCTCTCCCCTCCTCTCTCTCTCCTCTCTCTCTCTCTCTCCTCTCTCTCGTGTAAAGCGCTGTAACGCTATACGAACAATCTCTCTCTCTCTCATGTGTAAAACGCTGTAGCGCTGAACGAACAATAAACTCTCTCTCTCTCTCTCTCTCTCTCTCTCCTCCTCTCTCTCTCTCTCTCTCTCTCTCCTCTCTCTCTCTCTCTCTCTCTCATGCGTAAAGCACTGTAACGCTATACGAACAAAAATCTCTCTCTCTCTCTCTCTCTCTCTCTCTCTCTCTCTCTCTCTCTCTCTCTCTCTCTCTCTCTCTCTCATGTGTAAAGCGCTGTAACGCTATATGAACAATAACTCTCTCTCTCTCTCTCTCTCTCTCTCTCTCTCTCTCCTCTCTCTCTCTCTCTTCCTCTCTCTCATGTGTAAAGCGCTGTAACGCTATACGAACAATAACAATCTCTCTCTCTCTCTCCCCTCTCTCTCTCTCTCTCTCTCTCTCTCTCTCTCTCTCTCTCTCATTCAGATTTGTCCTCGAAGCTATCAATTTTCTTTCCTCTGTCAACACAACGCTGACAAGCCCTTGTCAAGGACTGTCACTCTCTTCCGGGCCTTGGCTTATCTGCCCTTTCTCCCTGTTAACTGTCTTTTTGGTACAACAAAGCAGTGTCTACCATCCATGGCTTTCAGTCACTCGGGATTCGTGTTTGCCTCATTCCTTCCCTCATCCTTTAACGAAATGGCGTATTTCCTCATTAGTTGACGTCAACAGGATGTCATGATTTCATCTACGTCTATTTGCATGATTTTCGTCTGTCAGCAAGTTAACACAAAAGCTACCATACTGATTTTAACGAAACTTGGTGGAAAAAAAAAGGAGTCGTGCCCACGGACGAACCAACAACATTCTGGTGCAGAACCGAGGCACGGATCCACATCAAAAGACGAATCCACGATCCGTTCTGAAAAAAAACTTGCAACAAATTTTCAACTGCACATGATCACCGCGAAGTTACTGTGTATGAATTGATAACATCTATGAAAGAATACAGTCATGGGATATCACTTTCTTTAAAAAAGTAAAATATACGTTGATATTTCGTGTTTTTTCACATCCAATTACAAATCAAAGCACCTGAGAAACAACAGTCCCCTGTCGTTTATTTCTCCTGGCCACAAAATTTTGCATGTAGTAGATCTGCACTCTCACTAATACCCTTTCAGTTTCATCTAAAATTGTGTATGATACTAATAGAATGAATAATAATTTTGTCAGAATTGTGGGAGATCATCCAATATTGCACTCGAGAGAAGAAAACCCATCAATCTGTGCATGATTGATCGACAGAGAGCGAACAGGCCTTGATCTGGAAATGAGGCTGCTGGGAAGGGAGACCCGCATTGTCTCCCTTTCCAGCGGCCTCCTTTCCATTCCACATTCATTTTGCACTCAATTGAGGAGATAAGTGACTGTCTGTTCGTGCTTCATTTTTACTGTCTTGAATGTTGTATGTCGTGCCTGAGGAAAACCAAGACGTCGAAACGCGTCGTATTTGTCTTGTGATTTGTTTGTGTCTTTCGTTTTGCCGCTGAGTAATTTTCAAAGTTTGTTTCTTTTTATGTTAGGGTGCCCAAATGTTCATTGTCTGATATGTGTGTTAATTGTTTTATATGTCTTAAGTTCACATTCCTGGAAGGTTGCTTTGCAACCGACATTAGCAAAACGCCGACTTCTTCTCCTCCCCTCCCCCCATAAAAACAAACAAACAAACAAAAATGGCCGAAAATGCAGCCGGGTTTTCGAGTACAGACCACAGTTTTCTTTCAACCATCGGCTGTTTTTTTTCGCATGATTTCAGTGTCGCCAGATTCCGAAATGGAAACTCAGTCAGAAATGTGTAGGAAGACAGACGTCGTTCAACTGAGTACACCGCATGTGATTTCAGCGGTATGACACCATGGTGGTACCATAGAATTGAAATGTCATAAAATACACAAAGCGCAAGAACCGTGTGGACTGAGTCATCCGAGTTGCTTTCGCTTTGGTTTCCATGCCCTGTACACAAACTTCGTCTTTTGTTTTGTCAGTAACTGATTCTGTTTTTCTTTGATGTGCGTTTGCTGTCAGGTCTGATAGTGTGATTATCCGCGCAGCTGTTTCAGCTCTCTTTACAGTTAGTTATACAGGCTGCGCATTCACAAGATTGCTTCTTCCTTGTCAGTTTAGGCAGCGGCTTTCATGATTCAACAAAACGCTTTTGTTTGATTTTTTTTTTTCCTTTTTATTTCATTTTTGGTGATGCATTTCCCTGTCTGGTGTCCGTTTTTTTTTCTTTTTTTTTTTTTTGTTTGTTTTTGTTTTGTTTTGGTTTGGTTTTTTAATTTTAAAGCCCAGCTGATGACAAAAGACGGCTAACTTTAGGTTATCCACTTAAATAACTGCACAAGTGCAATGTTTCTTCTGTGGGTTGGCTCAAAAAGAAGAAAGAAAGGAAGAAAGAAAGAAAGTAAAAGAAAGAAAGAAAAGAAAACAAAAGTGATATTAATAGTTTCCCTCTGGCACTGAGACTGCAACATAACGAACTTGGATGTGCTGGCTGTTTTATGGCTCGTCATTACAGTTAGCAGTGCAAAAAAAAAAAAAAAAAAAAAAAAAAAAGTGAACACGTGGGGTCAACGATGTTTTTCTCTTGCGATTCTGAGTGGAATGTTCACAGACTGACTGTTGTTTTAAGGGACAGCCAGAAACGACGGCGAGTGAATAACACTACGCAGATAGTTCAGAAGATAAGAGAATTGGTGGATGACACTGAACATCCCCCCCCCCCCAACCCCTGTCTAACCCCCCCCCCCCCTACGACTTATCTCCCCTCCCAGTATTTTTTTTACTCCCTCTCCCTCTACTTCCCTACCTATCCCCCCCCTCCCTCCACCCTGTCTCTCTCTCTCCCTCTCTCTCTCTCTCTCTCTCTCTCTCTCTCTCTCTCTCTCTGTGTTGTTTTTGGTTTATAATCTCCGTCAAGGAGATTGTCTTCCCATGCGCGTCTATTGTGTGTGTGTGTGTGTGTGTGTGTGTGTGTGTGTGTGTGTGTGTGTGTGTGTGTGTGTGTGTGTGTGTGTGAGTGTGTCAGCGAGATCAGACAAATATTACAAACCGATTTTAACGGGACTTGGTGGAGATGTCGAACCAGTGACATTTTGGAGCGGACTCCGCGAACATGGCGATCTAGGATTTTCTTGAACGTAGCAATGCGGGGCAATTTTCGAGTTTGACAGTGCATGGAAGGTGGAATCTGACATAGGATCGGATTGAAGTAAATACGACAGTTTAACCGTTAGTAGGCGTATGCGATCTCCCGGTGCCTCTGTTGGTCATTGAATTATCTCCACTTAAGATTTTGGATCCGTTGAATCATTTTGCTTCTTCTAACTGTAAGGGTGGTGGATGGATAAGGAGGGAAGAGGTGAGCAGGAGATGCGGAAGAGAGCGAGTTGACACATCAACTTCAACACCCAACACCAGCTCGTTGGTTTCCTCTCTCTTTTTATTTTAAATCATGATTGGATCGAACCAACCATACCAACCACCGACCTAGTAAGGCATAAACAATAATAATCATAAACATGAGGTATTATATAAAAATACATACAGAAAAACATAATCAATCAAATTAAGCCAAGATTAAGGTGCAGGATTTATAACAAAAAGCACAAAAGGCCTCCCCGTTGCGAACGGTAGGAGGTAAGACATATCTTTGCAATCAATAACATAATTATATCATAAACATAACATTAACCATAGGCGATCCCCGTTGCGAACGGCACGATCAATATCATAATAATTTCATTATCATAACATTAACATTGAGACTCCCCGTTGCGAACGGCAGGAGTTACCTACAGTCAAAAGCATGGATCATGATTTCATAGCGAAGAACAGTATTATACGTGAACATACATATAAGCACACGCACTCAAAATGGAGCTCCCCGTTGCGAACGGCAGGAGCAACGAACAATAAATGAAATTAATTAACATCTAATTTTCAGCAGCATTTACACAATTGTATGGAAAAAATCATACGCGTAGTGTCCACACATATGATCAAACTCAGAAAGGACACATCTTGCACATTAACCAGCCAACTAAAGCTGTCTTTCTTTCTCAGCACACACACCCACCTCAGGACAGTGCGTGCTGCACGCTAATGGCTCCTCGCGTTTCACCTGTTAGGCCTACACCCCGGCCCAACAATGGCTGTTGCTTTTCAGCCCGCAATGGACCCACGGTGTAAATATATTGAACAGCGACCGAATACACAAACTGACTGACCAGTGGCTACTCGCGTACAAAATAGGCACATGAGCGCACAAGCCATCGAGCAGCATTCAAGTAATTAACTGCCCGATTACTCAGCCAAGTAACCACGTAACCCTTCAGTCGCTCACATAATGAAACAATCGAACAAACAGGTAAAACACTTGTTTGTAACAGGCAGCAACCCAGACACACAGAGGAATAATCAAACTACCTTCACTGGCTCTATCTTAATCATTTGCACAGGCTGCCGCGCGGTTTCATCACTGTGACTTAACCCTATCCGTCTCGCCAGCAAACAAAGGCGACGTTTACAAGCCAGCTTGTCTAGTGAAGGAACCTGCAGGGCGCGCGTTAAACTTTATCCACTAATCACAATAAAAGACAGCAACGTCTGTAATCTATATTTTCTGGCATCGATTTGTTGATTACTCACAATAAAATCTGTGACAATACTGAATAACTGTTTCTGATTTCATTCTTACTAAGCGCCAGCACCTGCTTAGTTACAGAGTTACCTGAATAATTGACTGTGGAAATTGGTATATCATATTTCCAGTTAATAAGAAAATGCAGTTTGTGCAATAAAAATGTAAGAACATAAAACTTTTAACTTCCATTGACTAAAGTTGTTTCACGAATATAGTACTCTGTCTGCCCTCAACTCTAGGTAAAACATAGCCAAACCAAAGGCAAAAACCATCAACATACCTTTTCGTTCACAAACACCTGAATAACAGAACCAGCGTCACAGCCTTCACCACACTCTGCTCAGTGAAGAAATGATCTCAG
>CM065719.1:27586538-27596538 GCA_033310375.1 Conus canariensis
CTACTTCAGTTTCAGGGGGGAAAAGAAGATAAATGTTGGCAAAGAGGATTTCATACTTTTTTCTTTCCTTTTTTATATTTTGATATTCGTTATACGGTAAGAGGCCAGGGAGTGCGGATCAATTCATACACACACACATTGCAAGCTGTCGCCGGTTAATCACGTGAGGCATATCATTCCATAGAGCCTGCATGGTCTACTGCAGTCAGCAGTTTGTGACTGTCAGTCACATAGGAGTCAGTTCTTCCTCTTTGCCCAGTCTGTCTGCACGTCTGTCTGTCTGTCTGTCTGCTGTCTGGCTGTCTGTCTGTCTTTGCGTCTTTCTCTGTCGCCGTCAATTGTTCTCTCTTTCTATCTCTGTCTGTCTGTGTCTCTGTCTGTCGTCTGTCTGTCTGTCTGTCTGTCTGTCTGTCTGTCTTCTCTCTCTCTCTCTCTCTCTCTCTCTCTCTCTCTCTCTCTCTCTCTCTTCATGTGAAAACACGAAGAAATGAATGAAATATATCACTACGTGCTAGCTCTAATTTACCTAAGACAAGAATACGTTCGTCTTCAATTTTAACCACACTTAGGTCTGTTCCACGCAACTCTCTTACGTCGAAATCCAAACGAGCATATTCTAGAAACCTGTGCTTTTATCTCTGTTGTGAAGTTTTCAAAACGACACGCGAATTTGACCATGGAATCTTCAAAGTCTGTTGGTCTGACACTGATGGAACATGTCAGCCATGCTGGGACTTGTGATTTCTTTTGCTTTTGTTCTGTTTTGCTTTGTTTATCAGCCTATAAATTCTGTGAACTCATTTTCTCTTCCGATGGGGCTTTGGCTTTCTCCGTCGCTCTCTCTCTCTGTCTCTGTCTGTCTGTCTGTCTGTCTGTCTGTCTCTTCGGTCTCTCTCTCTCTCTCTCTCTCTCTGCGACAATCACGTGTAAGTGTATATGTGTGTGTCGATGCACATGTGTGCGTGAGTACGTGTACGAGTGTGTGTGTGTGTGTGTGTGTGTGTGTGTGTGTGTGTGTGTGTGTGTGTGTGTGCATTCAAGCGCGCGCGCATGTGTGTGCGTATGTGTGTGTGTGTGTGTGTGTGTGTGTGTGTGTGTGTGTGTGTGTGTGTGTAAGTGTGTGTGTGTGTGTGTGTGTGTGTGTGTGTGTGTGTGTGTGTGTGTGTGTGTGTGTCTGTCTGTGTCTGTGAGTCTGTGTGTCTGTGTGTCTCTGTGCATCATGTGTGCGACTCGTTTCACAAACTGGATTTACTAGTGACGATTCTGTTATCACTAGTATTAGAAATAATAAGAACAGTAGCAGCAACAACGATAATAATGATAAAAATAATAAAGACGTGCACGAATATAAAGAAATGATTACGATAATTGTAGCTAACAAAGACAATAAATAATGAATAAATTAATAAATGGATTGGTAGATCGATAAACAGAGAGAGAGAGAGAGAGAGAGTCATTTAGAAATCAATCAATCTTGCCTTTAACCAGATGACGACGAAAGACGAGAGATGGACCAGTCACACCATACTATATTCACCCCTCGCTGCATTAACACCCAACCGGATGCCATCAAACCACGCACTGCATCGTCTGTCATCATACGAAACCAACGCTCTTCAATTGCGCGCTCTGTATCACGTGACAGGTGACGATGGATCACGTGACTCAACCCCCCCCCCCCTCCCTCCCGCACCACCCCCTCTCCCCAGCACACACACACACACACACACACACACACACACACACACACACACACATATCTCCAGGCCTTTTACTGGTCGGCCTGTCTCCTGCCATCTTGTTGGAGTCAACGGCCCTTTTATTTCACGGAATGAATCCCACAGACGCTAGCAACGCAGCTGCCATCACCACCACAACCACTCCGCGAATGGGAGCGTAGTGGATAATGCATTCGTTTGCGCGTGGGCGGCGCGACAAAGACATGATCACAGATCCATCTTTCAGTTGGCATGGAAGAGTCCTATGTTTTCAGGGTCTGACATTCAAACCAAACAATATACCGTCTTTGGGGAGGAGGGAAGGGGGGGGGGGGGGGGGGGGGGGGGGGGGGGGGGGGGGGGGGGGGGGGGGGGGGGGGGGGGGGGGGGGGGGGGGGGAGGGGGGGATATTTCAAGATTCTTCAGGATGTTTTGTAATGAACGCTTTTCAATCTTTGATGAGAAAGACAAGTTTGAAGGCGAGTGAAAGTCAGAAGGAGAGGCCTGTTTACCAAAGTGCGGATTGACTTTTTTTCTTTAAACGATTCATATATATATAATATATATATATATATATATATATAATTAAGGTTAAAAGACCTCTCAGTTTTCTAAAAATGCTCAACCAAGAATTGGGAGCGACACAACAGTTTAAAAGATTTAAAACATGGAAGTGTAAAAACCACCCTACAAATCTGTTTCGAGCGGGAGCTCTCTTCCCTGAAGAGAGCTCCCGCTCGAAACAGATTTGTAGGGTGGTTTTTACACTTCCATGTTTTAAATCTTTTAAACTGTATATATATATATATATATATATATATATATAATATATATATAGATAGATAGATAGATAGATAGATAGATAGATAGATAGATCAATAAGATTAGAATTCCTAAAACGATTTTGAGAGTGCTCAACCCCTTGGGGAGCAACATTTGTTAAAAATAAGGTTTAAAAGGCAATCTTGCCTTTTAAACCTTATTTTTAACAAATATATAATATATATATATATATATAATATATATATATATATATATGTGTGTGTGTGTGTGTGTGGTGGTGTGTGTGGTGTGTGTGTGTGTGTGTGTGCGTGCGTGCGTGCGTGCGTGTGTGTGTGTGTGTGCGTATGTGTGTGTGTGTGTGTGTGTGTGTGCGTGCGTGTGTGTGCGTGCGAGAGAGAGAGAGAGAGAGAGAGAGAGAGAGAGAGAGAGAGTGTTGTGGTGTGTGTGTGTGTGTGGGCGCGCGCGCACGCGCGAGAAGGGAGGAAGGGGAGGGGGATGAAGAAGGGGAAATGAAAGGAAATTAAAGCTAGCAGTCAACACCCTAACTCCAGAAGAAGCTTCTTTCCGTCCACTGTGTTCTCCACTAACAGTGAGGAAACCCGCGCAGAATGAGGCAGCAAATCATGATGGTTACACTTACAACGGAAGCTCATTGTGGGTTAGATTAAAACAAAATAAAAATTTAAAAAAAAGATGAAATCGAAACACACGCCATGCGTGGTCTCAAGCAAGTACTTTTGAATCGACCAGCAGTCGCGGAATTGTTGCTACAATTATTTATTGTTGCTACATTCGTCAGTCAGGAAATGACAAGGAAACCTTTAAGTTTCAATCGTAGGTGCAGTCCAGGGTATTAATTTAGGCTATTAGTCATAGAAATTAGGAAAGAACGAAAGAAAAGGAAAAGAAATCGAAAAAAGACCTCTTGTTGTACCATAAGCCACCGTCCTGCTGTTTTATTGCTTTCAAGGAAGGAAAGAAAGAAGGAAAGAGAGAAAGAAAGGAAAAGGAGGAAAAACAGCGAGAAAAAAAAAAAAAAAAAACAGCAACAACAAACAAACAAGAAGAAGGAATCAGGAAAAAAAAACAAAAAAACCCAGAAACAAACAAAATGGTCTGGCGATTCTCAGTTTCTTCCCTATATATAGAGACACGTGTTCTTCAAGAAAAACGTTTGCTTTGTTTTACAAAACGCTGTAGGTGACTTATCTTTTATTCACATGTGTAAAACAAGTGAGACTATGTATCAACACAGTTTCGGCTGTCCGTGTGTGTGTGTGTGTGTGTGTGGGGGGGGGGGGGGGTATGTGTGTGTGTGTGTGTGTGTGTGTGTGTGTGTGTGTGTGTGTGTGTGTGTGTGTGTGTGTGTGTGCGTTCGTGCGTGCGTACGTGTGTGTGTGTGTGTGCGTGCGTTTGTGAGTGCATATGAGTGGGTGTCCGTGGTAAACTTTAACGTTGGTATTTGCTTAGCAAGTACAAGCTGAAGTGTACTCAATCTTGACACAACAATATTGTTATGACCTTTCAAGTCATCACATCCGTGAAGATCTCACTGAATTGTCACGGCTGTAAAAAAACTGCGATGAACTTTTTCAGCAATAAAACCAGTACATACAATGACACTTTCCAATAGATTATGATCTAGTCATTGGTTTATTATACAAGGTAAAGGGACGTGTTTTAAATGATATCATATACCATACCTGTAATAAGTATCAAGTAACATTCGGTCAAGATAAGATCATTCAGTGCTAACTATGCCAAGCACAGGTGCATATATGAATCAAGGAATGACTACTTCATTAAAGAACTAAACTGGATGACGTATACACAGTAGATTATCGCGCTTATTTCGTCAAAATATTACGTCAGATAGTTGATGAACATTTTCAATACGGACCAGTTATCAAGGCGCCGCTTCATTTGTCCGTTTACGGTTTCGCGTACGGCATTCGTTGCAATGTGGAATAAAACTTTGTGCGTGCATCAAATCGACGGTCAAATCGTAGGCCTACAAAGCTGCGAACATGTTAACACAGAGAGCTGTATATGTCCCTCCCTTTTCCTTTCAGTAAGGGCACCACTTAACACACACACACACACACACACACACACACACACACACACACACACAACACAAGCACACACACACACACACACACACACACACACACACACACACACACACACACACACACACAGCACACACACACACCACACACACACACACACCCACACACACACACACACGACCTTTCCCAGTTTACAAAATAATGTGCTGTCCCATATCTTCAATTTAAAAGGGACTACCTGTAGTAACACTATTATAATCCTCCTAGCTGTAATCACATACAGCCACGTTTTCTCTTACCAGTTGTGTTAGCTGCTCTGTCTCCACTGTTGGAAGCTTAGTCGCCTTAAGTATGGCTCCTCATCTAGTTCAAAAGTGTCTTTACAGCGTCAACACACAAAAAAAAAGACAGAAAAAAAAAACACCCATGAAATAGTCCCAGGAAATAATGAGAACGATAGACACGCCCCACCGGTGAACCAGTCTGGAACAACAGCATGGATTGCAACATGCTTCGGTTGTTGAGTCATACAAGGGCGTCGTGCCCTCTTCGTTTCTACTTGCGTGCTTTATGGCAAATCCGCCGCTCTAAACGAAACCAATGGAATCGCGCCCGAAAAGCAACTCAGACCACACAGTGTGACAACAGAGGATATCAGGGATGAACTGTCCACCCCGACAAGATCACATGCAGTCATTATGTCACTGGCGGAGAGGACAGCTGCTCACCTAGCTTAGGGGGACATTTCAAGAGCCCACTCGAGGTGGAGGGGGGTGGAGGAGGAGGAGGAGTGGGACTGGAGGTCATTAGGTAAATCAAGGAAGTGAAGGAAAATAATCGGTGACTCTGACTGCTGAAGAAACGTGGTTTAAACACACCGCGCGCGCGCGCGCCCGACAACACACACACACACACACACACACACACACACACACACACACACACATGTATTCAAAACTCTATTAGCAGGTCCATCAGATCTTCAAATGTCATTTTAACTGTGGTCATTTACAAAGAGAAGCCAAGCTTTATGCAATGTTAAGACTAAATCCCTTCATTAAAGCTAAATCAGAATGCTCAGTGACAAATATTTTTTCCTCGGCTTCTTAAAAGCTGATTTATTTTAAAATCTTCCTATAAAACACAGTTTATTTTATATATCAACTTTTTAGACGGTCCAGATTATCCCCCCGTACCCACGCCTAGAAAAAAAGTTGCGACGATGAAAATATGATGGACATCTGTTTAAAGAAAAGGATCTCTTTAAAAAAAAAAAAAAATGTGTGTACATGGAAAAAAGGTGTTGGGTTTGATGACAATTTCTGAGCTCACTTTGCTCTTTATGCAAGATTACACATACATACACACACACACACGCGCGCGCGAACGCACGCACGTACACACACACACACACACACACACACACACACACACACACACACACACACACACACACACACACGCACACACACACACACAATCACCATGCAGCTCTTGTATGTACACTACTATTTTATGCCAAAACACATCATACCACATAGTAGTGACACCGTGATTTGTCGTTTATAGTGGACCACAGACAGGTGAATAACCGGATTAAAGTGACACTGTCATCATCTTCACGGTCTTATTATCATCACTTCATGTCCGAAACTGCTCATACTGTGGTCTCCCTTTCGACCTCTCCTCTCCATCCACTTGAATAACTTATTTTCAATGCCTTTCAAGTCCTTGAGGAACACACGACTGCCGCAACGCTCCTTTAGCCCTCTTGGTTAGACTGACTGTTCATCCAGGCCGATGTCATTCCGACTGCCCTCCCTTCAGAGTCTGTGTACCCTCACCATGTCTGTGTGCGTCATCCTATCCTGCTTTTTTGTCCCTGTAGGTTCTGGTCAAGTGCCTGTCTTGTGATGCTGGCTGGAAGCGTTCGTAGAGTGTGACCAGCCCAGCCCCCGTTTCCTTTTCGGTATCTCTATGTGGATTGGATTTTGTTCGGATCTCTCCCACAGTTTCAAAACGGAGTGACTGAGGGCGGAAAATGAAGCAAAATTTGAAAAGAGAGGGGGGTAGTTACCGCCAAGGACACAGACAAACAGAGTTCAGGACTAGACACAATGCATTTCGACCTCTTGGGTCTTCTTCAGGCGAAAACAAATAACATTTAGGACAGTGGCAAGAAGAACATGTAGCCACTTAGCTTCGCTTTGATTTGGAGACGAACAGGAGAAGCGAAGCCAAGTGACTACATGTTCTTCTTGTCACTGTCCTAAGTGTTATCTGTTTTCGCCTGAAGAAGACCCAAGAGGTCGAAATGCATTGTGTCTAGTCCTGTACTCTGTTTGTCTGTGTCCTTGGCGGTAACTAACCCCCTCTCTTCCAATTTTTTTTTCTCTCCCACGGGTTTTTCTTACTTTTTCATAATCTTATTTTTTTTATTCATTCATTCATTCATTTATTATATTCATTCATTTTATTCGTTTATCTGTTTGTTTAGTTTTTGAAATGACTTCTGACCATCTGATGTTGAGGATTAACCAGAGACACTTGTGGATGTTTGGACTTTGTCGTTCTCTATGTTTCTGACCAGACAGCGGAAATGTCTTCACACTTCTGCAGAAAATGTTAAGCTTGTTCTGAAGCGAGAAGGCTATGGAAGCCCGTATAGATCGCAGAGTGTTGAAAAAGTCCCTGACCTTATCAAATTCACGGCCAAAGTTGTAGGCATTGGCAGTTTCATGGAGATTGTTGGGAAATAGATGGAGTGTGGGAGGCTCCCTCCACTAAGGGAGCCGAGGCTCATTCAGCCAGACTCCACTTCCAAACGATTACTGTCGTAAGTATTGTGATGTCCTGTGCATGTTGGATCAGATCAACAGTTAACTCCCCTGAAAGGACAGGCCTTAGCAGCAGTGCATTGACTTCCGGTGAGTGACGTCATGACGCCATGATCTTGCTTACTCGCTGACAAACGACCGAGCCTGCGACAGACAGAGCGAGCCAGACACAGAGAGGGTGTGTGTGGGCAGTGGGGAACAGGCGGCAGTGGGAGTGCGCCTCCTCCTTGACGACAGCAAGAAGACAAACAAACAAATTCCACTGAATACCCTCTGCGTTGTGTGTACCGCCCACCCCGACTATAAAAAGGCCACTGTAGTACTGCCACTTCTTTGCAGCGTTTTAATCCACTCCACTTCAGTCCACTCAACCTCTTTCAACTTTTTTTTTTTTTTCCTTTTTCTTTCTTTCTTTTTTTCATTTTATATTATTTCATTCTATTTGTTTCTTTGTATTTTTTTTTCCGTCTCATCTCATGTCGCTCATTCTAGCTCCGTGTTCGCAGCCGCGCCCAGATTCGTCTTGTCGCAGGCAGGCCTACTCCAAAGGGAGTTATCTGTCGCCTTGTATAGCGCGCGCGCGCCACACACACACACACACACACACACACACACACACACAAAACAAAGCGACATGAACACATGCTGCTCAAGCCCACACACTTGACAATATGGATGACTCTCGAGTGAATGGTTCCTTTCTACTTTCACTAGGGCCCGCCCACAGCACACTCCACTCTGGTGGATAGGAGCTAATGGGTGCCAGACAATCTGACATATCAATTGAGTCTGATGGGAACTGAACCTACGGCATCTGAACTCGTCGGGCCCCGACGCTAACTGCTGGCCCAGGGCATTTGGTCCCCCCCCCCCCCTCCGTCTCTCTCTCTCTCTCTCTCTCTCTCTCTCTCTCTCTCTCTCTCTCTCTCTCTGCCCAGAGGGCAAGCAAAGCATTCTTTACTGACTAACGACCTGTCCTAGGTCCAGCAGGTCCGCCAGCAGTGTTCCTTTTGTCTGCTATTGAACTGTGGTGCGTGTCTGTGTTATGGTGAGCAAACAAGTCGTCGTGTGCACGTGCCGGTGTCACAGCCTAAAAGGTCCCCCTGTTCAGACTGCCCCCTCGGACAGTAATGAACGGCCGCTGGGCACAAAGAAACTTACATACCAGGACATAGTGGTAGGATTATACATAGAGGAGTGTATTCGTACGGGCGCATTCATACAAAGATGAATTCATAGGGGTAAGTACAAACGGATACACTCAGAGGCATATATGGATGTATTTCTGACAGAGCATTCACTTGAGTAGCATTACCCCTCATACCCTCTTTCCCCTACAAAGCAAGTCTGTCTTTTAAAGTTGTAAATTTCAACTGGGACGGATTTTGATATTAGCTCCACTGCCTGTCTGGAAACTGAAGACTTCTGAGACAAGCATTTATCATCATTCCTACTTCTGTATGCACAGCATCAAACTGTGAGCCTTTCGTGCTTTATTCCTTGGTACTGACCCATGTCATTCTTATCTGCCCCTTCATTGAATGCACCTGTCAGTTTTGTTTTTGGACTCTTTTCATACATGCAGTGAGATCTACTCGATTTCCGCGGATCTGTCTTTTGTTTATATGGATATGCCTGCAACCAGCAGATACGAGTTCGCTGCGCGTGTGGCATAGCAGCGGATGCAAAGGGAGAGGTGGCAGACCTCCTTTGAAGGACACTGATGTGAGAGGTCAGTGTCGGACGACGCAGCGATCCTTCCAGCCATATGGGTGACGGCGGGTCTAGCCTGTGTCGCCGGGGGGCGGCTCCTGGAGATGTGGGGCGGTCGGCTATGGAGCCCTGCTGACTACAACTACCGTGGCCCGGGATACTGTGCTCTGAGCCAGGCAGATATGGGGGCATTCCTTATGGGGTTGGGCTGAAAAATTACCCTCTCGGCCGTAGTCTGCGTGTGCCCGTCGAATTTAAGGGACTCGTGCAGCGCTCCAGCGACTTTCGTCCTGCTCCCTCCTTGAGGCGGCCTAACGCGGCACAGGACCATCGCCACCCGAGCACCAAGAAGGCCGCCTGGTGGTCCTGAAGGCAGCCTCTTGGTTGGCGAAAAGAGGCGAAACACACCGTCGCCCATCGTCGGCCGACCAACAGACGAATTTGACCTCAGGAAGTTTAAAAGGAACCAGAGGTCGGAGAGAGAGACATACGACGGCCCCAAATGCAACTCGCCCACTACTGCCTGCGACAACAGTTGCCACAGAACATGCAGACCTGTGTCTGCGAGTGTCCTTAAGGGCCTCAGGCCGATAGGACGTTAAACTCACCCTCGAACGAATGAACCAGCAGGAAAACCAAGATCCAGAAGCAGACCTGCTGAGCTCTTCACACAGTGACACGACTGTCGCTTCCTGGTCCTGCTGACCTTCCGTTTGGAAGAACAATGAAACTAGCACTCTGGAGAGGGGTTACCTTTCGTAGCCCCTTTTCCCTTCAGAGTCAGACTGTCTTATGAAGCTATAGATCCTTAATTGGGATAGATGTTGGTGGTTGTTCCACTTCCCTATCGGCAAATTAAAAATCTGTGGGCCAAGTA
>CM065719.1:27601538-27609038 GCA_033310375.1 Conus canariensis
TTGACTGGAATCAGAGGAAGACCTACGTTGCTTCCCTTGTGGACTACAAACCTACAGAAAGAGGAAAAAAGTGTGGGCACAGTCGTAGACAGGGTACATTTCAGTATCACTTACGCATCAGAGATGAAAGGGTTCAGGTGTGTAAGACAATGTTTATGAACACTTTATGTGTTAAAGAATGGAGTGTCCGGAACTGGGCCATGAGTGGATCGTCTTCACATGGCATGCAGGAGAGTTCACATCACACCCCTCCCAAGGCACCTGATGATCCAAAGAGTGAACTGGCACGTTCTTTTCTGGAATCGCTCCCAAAGTTGCCGTCACACTATTGTCGCAGAGACTCGAACAAACTTTATCTGGAAACAACTGTACAGTCCAAGAGTCAGCTAGTTAAGCTTTTCCAGGCTTACTGTGACAGCAAAGGTGTCAAACGGGCATCGAGACAGGTGCTCATCCGGGTATCAAAACAAATGAACATTGCTATATTTAAACCCAGGAAGGACCAATGTAACATTTGTACGTCCTACATCTTAGGACAGTACTCAGCAGAACAGTTTGATTGTCACATCAGGCGAAAAGAGGAGGCTCAAAATGAAAAGAAAAAAGACAAGAGAATGGCACAAGATGACAGCAGTGTCCTTGTTCTTACCATGGATTTGCAGGCAGTGCTTTTGGCTCCTAGGCTGTTTGCCAATGCCTCATACTTTAAAACCAAACTTTGCTGCCATAATTTTACCCTCTATGAACTTACGTCACGTAGGTGTGTGTGTTACTTTTGGCATGAATGCAATGGTGACGTCACGAGCAATACTTTTGCCTCCTGCATCATGGACTACATTCAGGACTCACTCGCCAGTCACACACTCAGTACCATTATCATCTACTCGGATGGGTGTTGCTATCAAAATAGAAATACAATTCTGTCAAGCTGTCTCCTGCACATTGCAGTGGAAAACAAGACAATTATCATACAAAAGTACCTGGAAAAAGGGCACACCTGGATGGAGGTTGATTCGGTACACTCCACCATTGAACGCCGACTACGTCATCGCCAGATCTACTGGCCACCTGAGTATTCAGAGGTCTTCACTTCTGCCAGGAGCAAGCCTCATCCTTACATTGTGAAGAACGTGGACTTTAACTTCTTCAAGGACTTTTCAAACATTTCCTACTACAGAAGCATTCGGCCTGGAAACTGTGCAGGTGATCCTCAGGTGGTCGACATCAGGGCACTGAAATACTCACCAGATGGAGTGATCAGCTACAAGCTTGACCACACAGACGACTGGGCTCCACTTCCCCGCAGGTCCAACAGAGGGGCAGCAGTGCAAATCACACAGCTATACAGACAGCCGAGATCAATCAAGAAGTCAAAGTGGGACCACCTCCAGCAGCTGAAGACTGTGATGCCCATGGAGTACCATGGCTTCTATGACAATCTTCTCCATGACCGAGTCTGATCTGAGAGACCACAGTACCATTCCTCTGTTGCTTTCACAACACATAGTTTAACTGTTGGCTAAATGCTCTCTCAGGATGCAAGTGAGACGTCAAGTGTGGATTTAGAAACGAAATTATATCCACACGTCCACATATCTTGACGTCTCGCTCACAACCTGACAGATCATGAGGGAAACGTCAAGTGTGGAAGTAATCTTTTTTCTAAGTCATACTGAGAAACACTTGACGCGGTGTAGAGTAGTGTACTATGTTGATATTTCTGGCGGTATACACGAGATGTGTAGTACTAAATTTATTTCTAAACATTTCATTTTGTTACTGGCCGCAGTTTTGGCGGTGCAAGCTGAGATGATTGTGTTGTTCTATATAAATTTCTGACAGTTTCATCGGTTTACTGACCGCAGTTCTGGTGGTGCACAGATGTGGAGGGTAGGTGGCCCTAACACCCGGACAGTTGCTAGGGGCATAATTCCCGGACAAGACAGAGAATACTGTAGCTCGTCCGGGAATTACGCCCTTAGCAACTGTCCGGTTGTTAGGGCTACCTACCCTAGTTCTATATTAATTTCTGAAAATTTCATTTTTATTGACCACAGTTCTGGTGGTGCACAATGTTTAGTTCTATATTAATTTCTGAAAATTTCATTCTTTACTGGCCAAGGTTCTGGCAGTGCACAGATGTGTAGTTCTACATTGATTTCTGAAAATTTCATTCTTTACTGGCCAAGGTTCTGGCAGTGTACAGATGTGTAGTTCTACATTGATTTCTGAAAATTTCATTCTTTACTGGCCCAGTGTTGGCGGCGTACAGATGTGTAGACTGTTGATTTCTGAAAATTTTCATTCTGGCTGATATTTTCTGTAATAAAGATTGTTGAATCATTTGGCAAGACAACAATAATATTTTCGGTCAGGTTCGGATGTTGTGCATGTTTTTGATTCTCTCTCTCTCTCTCTCTCTCTCTCTCTCTTCTCTCTCTCTCTCTCACACACACACACACACACACACACACACACACACACACACACACACACACACACACACACACAAGACTGACTAGACGCATTTTGCTTTTATTATCATTGATAGTCTACATTGCGCAATCAAAATAACTTTTTTTCTGTTAAACTATGTTTGAAAAAGAGATTTCCTTCAAATGCGACTTGTTATTAAAGTTCAGCATGCATGACATAAAAACTAACCATCCAGAAGACATTATTATGTCTTCTGAATGCTTCATTTATGTCACTTCAGTTTAAAGGACAGTCCTGCAAAACCTAGTATGTGCTCATTTTTGTTCACAGGTTTTCGTGCAAAAACTCGTATCTACACATTTTTACTTATATTTCTGTATAAAGGTACCTGTGGTTTTCAAAATCTATATGAACCATTTTTGGCATCAGTTTTCTATGCAGGGAATGAAAAATATAACTTAAACAGAGAACGTGGATTTTTTAAAACAGTCTTTTTCGATTTTCTCAAAACTATGAAAATGCAGATACGAGGTCTGGCAGGGACACCGACGACATGCAGTTTACCTAGGATCATTTGTTGTCCTCAGCTCAGAGTATGAACCCTGTCCTTGGTTCAGATCTATATCCTGGGTTCGGCTTTCTCGATGTGTTTGATTCTTCGTGACGCTGATTTACCAAATGACATATAAAAGAATGATGCAGTAATTCCGGAAGTTACTTTAGAGTCATACAAACCTTCCGAAAGTGTCAGAAGCCTCCAGAAGGTTCCGGAAATTGTTTCTAAAATGTTCCATGCATTTTAATTAGTTGTATTAAGTCATGTTTCTCAAGATTTCATGCATTCTGATTGGCTATCAGTTACATCATGATTCTTCAACTTGCACGAATTCTCAATGTTCGAAGATTGTCTGGGCCTTGCCATGTTTCTTGGACTTCGGAATTCATAAACCATCAAATTTTCGGAGTTTGTGGTGTTCAGGAGAGAGTGATCTATGGTTGCTGTCATAACTGAAGGACATTTCTGCGTTTGGGGACCGTTATGAGGTCATAGGAAGATCGATTTGTTATCTGCTGCTGAAAGTACAGATTTTAAATTTGTACCCGGGTCGACCTTTCCTGTGTTTGGACACATTTCAATGGACACATTTCAATGGACACATTTCCATGACCGATTAGAACCATATCTTGTCATAACCTTCAGCTTCAGTCGGCACTCTACGTCCGGTGAAGTTGACTTTATAGATCGAGAGTTTGATTCTCCACCTCAATAACGTCATTTAGTCACTGCTACGGTCCTCCCACCCCCCATCCCTTGCTTGTAGATGACTTTTATTAGCAAGCCTTTTCTTTTCTCCACCCTCAGACAAGTGTTTGGTGAGATATAATGCATTAACTTTTGGGACACCTTCCAGGGCACATGAAGTTGAGGGATTGTGGACAGTGCACAACGCAGAAAAACGTCGATTGCATACTTTGATTTCTAGGCTCAGTTCTCTGTAGAAGGCAAGTTTTGGGCGTCGACGGTCAACTATTGTGTTTGGTGAATATGACCGGTATAGAAACATCTTACGCTGTGGCTGTGTTAGATGACAGACGAGAGTACTGAAGTCTGTTGGGGTCGTATTTAATGGTTTGTATGGCGCATAAGCATCACCAAAAGTGTTATTGTTCCTGTTCAGATAGCCAAATGTCATAACAACAACAGAGAAGATGTAGGACGAGGTAGGACAACATATGAAGTGGTCGAACCGACGGATAAAGGTTGAGAAAATTTGAACAACTTAGAAAGGGCGACAAAACCTAGTAAAAGTGACAAAACCTTAGTATACGGTAGGAAAACGCAGGTCATGGCAGAAAAGCGTAAGACAGCATAACAAAGGGCAGGGCAACACAGACAGTGGCAAGACAACGTAAGAAAGAGGACACGTAGAGAAGAGCAGGGTATTGTAGGACAGGACTGGACAACATAGGAAAAGGTAGGACAAAACAAGGAGGACATGATAGGAAACAGAATAACACAGGACAGGGTAGAACAACATAGGAGAGGGTGAGACAACATAGGAGAGAGGACATCGTAGGAAAGAACAGGACATCGTAGGAAAGGATAGGACAATATAGGAAAGGGTAGGACAATATAGGAAAGGATAGAACAACATAGGAAAGTAGACATCGTAGGAAAGAATAGGACATCATAGGAAAAGATGGGATCATATAGGAAAGAGTAGGACAACATAGGAAAGAGGGCATCATCGCAGGAAAGAGCAAAACATCGTGGGAAAGAACAACAGGACAACACAGGAAAGGATAGGACAACATAGGAAAGAGGACATCATCTGAAAAAGTAGTGCATCATAGGAAAGGGAGGCCATTGTAGGAAAGAGTAAGCTAACGTTGGAAAGGGAGGAAACCCTATGAAAAGAAAGGACATCGTAGGAAAGGGAGGACATCTTCAGAAAAGACAGGACAACGTAGGAAAGGAAGGACAAGGTAGGAACAGGGTGGACATCGTCGAAAACTGGAAAGGAAGGACATTGCAGGAAACAATGGGACAGGAAACAATGGGATAATACAGGGAAGGCTAGGACAAAGTAGAAAGGGTGGAACAACGTAGGAAAGCGTGGGACAACATAGGAAAGGCTAGGACAACGTAGAAAGGGTGGAACAACGTAGGAAAGGGTGGGACAACATAGGAAAGGCTAGGACAACGTAGAAAGGGTGGAACAACGTAGGACAACGAAGGAGAACAGGACAGCGTAGGAAAATGGTAGGACAATGCAGGAAAGTGTAGAACAAGTAGGAAGGGTAGGACAACATAGGAAAGGGTAGGACAACATAGGAAAGGGTAGAACAGCATAGGAAAGGGTAGAACAATAAAGGAAATGGTAGGACAACATAGGAAAGGATTGAACAATATAGGAAATGGTAGGGCAACATAGGAAAGGGTATTACAACGTAGGAAAGGGTGGGACAGCATAGGAAAGGCTGTGACAACGTAGGATAGGGTAGGACAACAGAAAAGGCTGTGACAACGTAGAAAAGGGTGGGACAAACATAGGAAAGGGTAGGACAACATAGGAAAGGGTAGGACAACATAGGAAAGGCTAGGACAAGATAGGAAAGGATGGACAACACAGGAAAGGGTAGGACAACATAGGACAGTGGGACAACACAGGAAGGGTAGGATAACGAAGGAAAGGTTAGAACAACATAAGAAAGGGTAGAATATCATAGGGAACGGTAGGATAACATAGGAAAGGATGGAACAACATAGGAAAGGGTAGAATATCATAGAAAATGGTAGGACAACTCAGGAAAGGATAGAACAACATAGGAAAGGGTAGAATATCATAGGAAAGAGAAGGGCATCAAAGGACAGGGTTGGATATCATAGGAAAGGGTAGAACAACGTAGGGAAAGGTAGGACAACAAAGGAAAGGGAAAAAACAAAACAGGAAAGTGTATGACAACATGAAAAAGGATAGAACAACATAGGAAAGGATAGAACAACATAGGAAAGGAGAGAACAACAGAGGAAAGGACAGAACAACATAGGAAAGGATAGAACAAGAGGAAAGGACAGAACAACACAGGAAAGGACAGAACAACATAGGAAAGAACAGAACAACACAGGAAAGGACAGAACAAGATAGGAAAGGACAGAACCACATAGGAAAGGACAGAACAACATAGGAAAGGATAGAACAAGAGGAAAGGACAGAACAACACAGGAAAGGACAGAACAACATAGGAAAGAACAGAACAACACAGGAAAGGACAGAACAACATAGGAAAGAACAGAACAACACAGGAAAGGACAGAACAAGATAGGAAAGGACAGAACCACATAGGAAAGGACAGAACCACATAGGAAAGGACAGAACAACATAGGAAAGGACAGCAACATAGGAAAGAATAGAACAACATAGGAAAGGACAGAACAACAGAGGAAAGGACAGAACAACATAGGAAAGGACAGAACAACATAGGAAAGGATAGAACAACATAGGAAAGGACAGAAACATAGAAAGGACAAAAACAACAACAAGGAAAGGACAGAACAACATAGGAAAGGACAGAACAACATAGGAAAGGACAGAACAACACAGGAAAGGAGAGAACAACATAGAAAAGGACAGAACAACAGAGGAAAGGACAGAACAACTAGGAAAAGACAGAACAACAAAGGAAGGGATAGAACAACATAGGAAAGGATAGAACAATAGGAAAAGACAGAACAACATAGAAAAGGATAGAACAAGTAATGCTGACTGAGCACATAATCTCCGCCAACGTGAAGCGATCGGCAGTTTGCGTGTGACCAAGAGGCCAAGGCTGTCACAGATCGATAACATGTGGACCAGTGACTTGGGAAGGGCATGCATGTCTTGCTGACTGGCTGGTCAGATCTCCTGATGATGATGATGTCCAGTCAGTCAGTCAGTCCCTTCATCAATCAATATGCTCGCATTTTTGTTGCTTTGGCTTGTTGCACGGAGGAAGGGTTTAGTGTGTGTGTGTGTGTGTGTGTGTGTGTGTGTGTGTGTGTGTGTGTGTAGTGTGTGTGTGAGTGTATGTGTGTTGTTGGTGTGATGTGTTGCGTGGTGCATGCGTGTGTGGTGGTGTGTGTGTGTGTGTGTGTGTGTGTGTGTGTGTGTGTGTGTGTGTGTGTACGCGCGCGCGCGTGCTGCGTGTGTGTGACAAAGACAGACAGACAGACAGAAGCATGCATTGCGCGTGCAAATCTAGAAAACTCCAACCCCAAGCAACAACAGAATTTTACCAGTCCCTGAAACAACCAAACAAACAAAAACCTACACTTATCACTCAGATTCTGTCCCCTAAACTGCAGCTTAACATACAGACCGTAGGATAACGTTTGGCCATACAGATAGAAAAAAAACAACAACAAAACAACCGGCACACCTGAGGTTAACCTTTCACTAGAACCTATTTCCTATTTCACGGTACCAGCACTGGAGCTCATTTATCAGCCTCTTCATCAAGTCATGGCGTTCATTGTCCATCCGACTTCCACCGACTACAACAGAGCTGCAAAGCCTCTTC